>CAJQZJ010034221.1:3122522-3169031 GCA_907164525.1 Lophiomys imhausi
CTTGCATGTGTTGCATAGCTACATGATGGATCACGGGAGCACTGGAGACACAAAGCCAGTGGCTTATCTGCGCACGACTTGTTTCACTTGTTCTCATATTAATAGCCACAGCCTACCTGCTCTATATGAAGCTTAAACACGTTAGCCTTAAATACATAATCGGTTTTGAGATTGTAGCTGAAAAGTCCAGGAGAACTTGCCCATTCTTTCTCAAAGATGTGCTTGCTCTTTCCAGAAGCACCTTGTTCAAATAAACTGAGCAGTGAACTAGACAGAACCGCTACCCAAAATGACCACGCTGCCTGCTCAGTAATCCAACCACACACTGGTGTAGTGTGTGACTCCATAATTAGTCTGGTTGCTTCAACACAGGTCGAATTCGAATGGTCCTCTGTTCCATTACCAATTCTATTGTTAAAATACTCAAAGGAGGCCTCCATGTTCCTTTATCACTATTATTTGAGTTGCTCTTTGCGTCTGGTCACCACCATCCTGCTTCTGAGACTGTCTTCGTTGCTGCAGCTACTGCTGGCTCGTTGTCAGCTGCATGGTCTGCACATGCTCCCCTGCAGCAGTCGCATACAGGCCTTCACCGTCCTGCTTCTGTCCTTCCCTTCATGCATGATGTGTCTAACTCTCCTTGTTTTCACTCTTTGCTGCATCTGCACTTAGATCCATTAACATGTCTGTTGTAGTGAATTCTGCTTTTTACAAATGTAGAATAGTACTTTTATTCTGATTGATGCTGTTTCCTCAGATTCCCCATTTGAAAGCAATATTGCCATAAGTCTGTACTCATTTTGTCTCTTCTTTGTGAGTAGGGTAACAACGTGGACATGTTCATCATAATCCATAACCTTTCCCTCACTCCTATTGAAGTCGTCCAGCACAGAGATGTCTCCATTTTCTTAATTCAGCAAGTGCTGTGGCAGGACTGTCTCATCTGTTTGTTTGCTCCTCTCTCTTGCTTCCCTCCTCTTGTCCTTTTCTCAGATTCCCTCTTTACATCAAAAGGGGCATGTCCTTGAATAACTCTTCTTTTGTGTATTATTTAATGGTGCTCTATTCACCACCTCCCACATGAGGAATATGAACTCCTGTTTGGTTTTGTTCCCTGCCTTGCCTAGCTCATACCTAGCAAATAATAAATAAGAGTTTTCAAAGGAATGCACTCTCTCTCTCTCTCTCTCCACCTCTGTCCTTGAAAACTTCAAATCATTTTATGAAATTATTGTAAATTGTTTGCTTGTCTTTTTTTTTTGGTACCAGCTATATACACATAATAGTTAACATTTATTGATGACTTGGGTTGTTCATTTGTGTCCCTGGTTGTGATATGTTTTAATCTGATAACAAAATTCTGCAACATTGCCTCTAAAGGGTTAACTTCTAAATTAACAAGCTTCAATATGTTAAGCGCTTATATTTTATCTTTCTTCTCTTCATGTCATGTACTAAGTGGTACTGGAGGATTGTGAGACAGGGAAGAACCCTCTCGAAGTCTCGTTTACTGAGGCAGAAATACTCCAACTAGAATGTCTAGAAGTTACGCTAAAATAGCCGGGCAGATTTTAGTACAAAAAAAAAAAAAAAAAAAAAAAAAAACGCCTGAAGAGAGGGCCAGTTTGGTTTTATACCCCATAATGAAACCAGGTAAGAAAACAGGTATGGCACCAGTCAAAGGTGCCTGAACCACTTGCTGTTCCTGAGGCCCCCGCTGAGTGCTGGTGTTTCTGTGACTGCCAACTTTGCCATGCCTGTTCCTGCCGAGCTGTTCCTTACTGCTATTAATAAGTGGATGTTCTCATTTATTACTGCGTGACCTGTCAACCCAAAACCAGCAGTTCACTACAGTGACTTTTCATTGCTAATTATCCTGCCAATTTGAGCCAGTCATTTAGCTGGGCCAGCTGAATATTTTTTATTGTTCTGCTCTAGTGACATTAACATGGCTCTATTGGACTGGAGACTATAATACAGGCTTATTCAACTGACTGGGACCTTGATGCTGGCTGAATGTTATGGATTTTACACACATACACACACAAATACACACACACCAGACCCTCTGCTCATTACACACACATGCATGCACGCACACATGCACACACCTCCAGTAGACTTCACTGTGTGATACCTGTATGTATGTTCAGAAAGATAAAAATGAAAGCTACAAGATCCCTTGGAGTCTCTACTCCAGAACCTTGAAATGTTGCTCTTGTTATATTCTTTCCAAGCTACTTTGCCCATGGTCCCATGCTGTTCCTGTCTTCAAGGGTCTACCTGTCAGTACTACTTTCTTTTTTTTTTTTTTTTTTTGGTTTTTTCGAGACAGGGTTTCTCTGAATATCTCTGGCTGTCCTGGACTCGCTTTGTAGACCAGGCTGGCCTCGAACTCACAAAGATCCGCCTGCCTCTGCCTCCCAAGTGCTGGGATTAAAGGCGTGCGCCACCACCGCCCGGCCAGTACTACTTTCAAACATGTAACTTCTAGGGTTGGAATGTATGCAGTTATGATACTTTCTCTTCCAGAAGCAAACTCCTTAGAGAAAGAATTAGGTTATCTTTGTGTGCAATGTATAGTGAAGGATCTTGCATGTGAAGAGTGGAATAATTTGTTGATGTGTCCACACATGCCTGTGTGCCTTGTTCTGTGTACTTTTAGAGATTAAATTCTGTGACTTTAGGGTGAGTGGAAATAGTCCAAAGGAAACTGGAAGGATGCTCATTGTGGTTTTAGTGTCTATCAAGTAAACATGGAACTCAGTGTTCTTTGAGCCTGCAGACTTAGAGATGACACTGTATTTCCACATAACCAGAAAAGATTTTTTCTTTCTGTCTCATCTAGCATGTCGTTGTTTTACAGTGTTCAGGATGTCCTGTGTCATGTGCTTATAACATTAGCCTAGTGAGCAAAAGTCTGCTTCCAAAAAAATCTTGATAGCCTTGCTTAGAATATCACCACCTTTAAGTAATTACCTAATGGCACCTGATAGTCCCATTGATTTGTTATCCCATATTCGTACTGAGTTCCCACATAAGGAGTTATTTCAGAACCTTCCCGGTCACGGTGGTGGCTGTATAGTTGGCCTCCATAGCCCTGCACTTCTGTGGAATGCTGCCATGAATCCAGCTTACTTTGTCTTGTTGTTTGGGTGTCACTAATTCTTCTAATTCTTGGGAACCCTTTAGTGCGAAAGTAACTGTTATTTCCTCAGATGAGGGGATGAGATGAGAGCTGTACCCAAGCTGTGCAAATACACGGTTTGGGCTGAGCCCAGAGCATTTCTTTCTCTGTTCTAAGTATTCCTAGGCCTGGAAGCTTCTAGCCTCCATAAAATGTAATCTAGACCTAGAATGTTTTCAGCCTCTGAGACTTACTGCTGAATAAGCTCACCTTTTCTAGTTCTTTCTGAACTTTGGCTGACCGTTATGAATCAAATTGGTCTCCAAGCTAACTGATTCAAACTAGCTTCTCTCACTTCTGACTGAATAACTCTGGCCTGTAACTCTAGCAATCTAATATTCTGGCTCCTTCTCATTTTCTGACTAGTTCTGTCTTCACCTGTCTGTCTCTGTAAAACTCTCCTGGTAAAATGGCCTCCTCTGTCTCTCTTCCTCTGTGCTGCTCTCTACATCACTTCTTTCCTCTGTTCTCATGAGAGTTGGGCATATGCTATTCTATCAAATCTTTCTCTCATTTGTCACTTTTTCTTCTGTAGAGGAATTTTAATTCAGAACATGGCTGCTCTAACAGATCACATCCAAAGACCCTGTAGGTTTGTGTAATCCAGCTGGAATATGGACACGCCCTTAATCCCAGGAGACGGAGGCAAGCAGATCTCTGAGTTCCAGACACTCATGTTCAGTCAGATCAGTTGAGTCAGTGAGTTGAGAGGAGGCAGTTTTACAGAGACAGGTTGAAGAGAGAACAAGGTAGACACAGTGAAGATAGAATGCGCCAGAGAATGAGAAGGAGCCAGAAGATTAGATCATATTGCTAGAGTTAGTTTGAGACCAACTAGAGAAATTCAGTCAGAAGCTGAGAGAAGCCAGGTTGAGTCAGTCATCTTGGAGATGAGTTTGAGTCACAACAGCTGAGTTGAACCAACCAGCCAGAATTCAGAAAGGGTGAGCTTCAGCAGTAAGTCTTAGAGGCTGAAAACATTTTAGGCCTAGATGAGATTGTATGGAGACTAGAAGCTTCCAGGACTAGGCCTAGGTTAGCATGTGGAGGTAGTAAGCCTCTGAGAAGACAATTAATCAGACAAAAGTTACTTCTACAGTCTTACCTTTCAATTAGACATCACTTTTAAACATGGCTGCTTCCTTCTACAAATTTACCTTACCTACGTTGTTTGAGATTAAAGGTATGTACTAAGAGCATTTCTGTATTCCAGCCAGATTATACTGTAATCCTAGTTGTGTCTGCATTCCAGCTGGATCACATAGACCTAAGTTGTCTTTGAATGTGATCCCTTGCCAGAGCAGCCATGTTGCTGGATTAAAATTCCTCTATACTTCAGGCAACATAAAATCACTTTGTCAAGCTGGACTTGGTGGCATACACCTTTAACCCCAGCACTCAGGAGGCAAAGGCAGGTAGATCTCTGTGAGTTCCAGGGTAACCTGGTCTACAAAGTGAGTCCAGGACAGCCAGGGCTACACAGAAACCCTGTCTCGAAAAACAAAAACAAAAATAAAAAAATCACTTTGTCCACCTTAAACCTTTCCAGCACTATATAACTGATCTGTAACTTGGCAAAAGTAAATTTCATTGAAAGACCAACAAATACAAGCTATTGCTTAGATTTGGTTTTATCATGGAATGTTTTCCTTTCTCCATCCACTGTGATTGATAGGTTTGTTGGGTCTAGAAGTCTGGGCTGGTGTCTGTGATCTCTCAAAGTTTATAGGACATCTGTCTAAGCCCTTCTGGCTTTCAGGTCTCCGCTGAAAAGTCAGGATATTCTAATGGGTCTACCTCTACATGTTATTTAGTCTTTTTTCCTCACATCTTTTAATGTTTCTTTGTTCTATACATTTAGTATTTTGATTATTATGTATTGTGGAGAATTTCCTTTCTGTTCTTGTCTATTTGGTGTTCTGTATGATGTACCTTGATAGGCATCTCCTCCTTTAGGTTGGGGAAATTCTTCTCTATGATTTTGTTTAAAACTATTTTCTGTGCCTTTGATCTGGGTTTCTTCATTCCTGCATCCCTATTTGTAGATTTGGTCTTTTCATAATGTCCTTGATTTCCTGGATGTTTTATACCTGGTGTGTTTTTAGATTGAACACTTTGACTGGGGTACCTGTTTCTTCTCCCTTCTCTTCAGCACCCAAGACTCTCTCCTCCATGCCTCATGTTCTGCTGCATAGGTTTACTTCAGAGGTTTTTGTTTGACTTTCTACATTTCTCATTTCCAATTTCAATTTTCTTTAGTGATTCTGTTTCTACTTTCATGTCTAGAACTGTTTTCATTATTTCTCTGAACTATTTCTTTGTGTTTTCATGGTCTTAAGTGATTTATTCATATCCTCTTTAATGTCCTTCAACATAATTGCTATTTTGAAGTCCCTGTCTTGTGCTTCAGCTGTATATAGCATTTCTCAGGGCCTGCTGTGGTAGGGTTAGTGGGTTCTGGTGGAATCATACCGTCTTGGCTGCTCATGTTTGTGGCTTTTCCCCGGAGCCTGGGCATCCGTAGCTATGATGACTGCAGTGTCTCTGGGTGTTGCTGTCTGGCCTTGTCTTTTTTTGGTGGGTGTTCCATTATTTGGTTGATCTTGCCCTCTGGATATAGGCAAGTGTAGTGGCTGTGCTCAGAAAAGTTAACAACTGTGATTTCATTTCCAAAGTCCAGGGATATGGTGCATATCAGATACGTTTATTAAAGAAAGCAATGGGTGAGAAGTCTATTCTCTTAATTTCTAGTCCATAAGTCCTAACAGCAAATTATTGCTTTGGGGGGTGGGGGGAAGTCTGTAAAATGTATTTAACACGTAGCACTGAATGTATAAAGTTAAATGTTTAGCAAGAAACCTGGCAAGTTGCAAAGCATTAAATAAATGACAGCCTTACCACGAAGGCTGTTCAGTTAAGAATGCCCTTGAAACTTTTTTCAGTGTCATTCTGGGTAGCATTTTATTATTTGTTTGTAATACATCCTGACTAGATTTTTCCCTTCCTTCTCTCCTCCTGGTCCCTCCCCACTACCTCCCCTTCTCCTGACTCTGACCACATCCACTCCTCCTCCATTTATCTTCAGAAAAGGGTCGTTCTCCCATGTGTATCAACTGTCCTGGCATATCAAGTTTCAGTAACACTAGGCACCTCCTCTACTATTAAGGCTAGATGAGGCAAGCCAGTAGGAGAAAGGGGTCTCAGAGGCAGGCAACAGAATTAGAGATTCTGTTCCAGTGTTAGGATTCCTCAAGAAGACCTGTAGAGGAATTTGAATCCATCAACATGACTGCTCTGATCATATCCAAAGACCTTCTAGGTCTGTGCGATGTGGCTGGAATATAGATGCGCCACATACTTTTAGTCCCTCTGGCTGGAATACAGACAAAACCTTTGGGATAAAAGATGCCAGTACACACCTTTTATCCCAAACAATGACAACTAATTGAAGCATGGAAAAAGTGATAGATCAGAGAAAGATTTGACAGAGTAAGTCAGAGGTGGAATAAGCCCAACTCTCATGAGAACAGATAGGAGAGAGAGTCTACTTAAGAACAATTCGGGTAGAGTTGAGTTCAGTTAAGTTCAGTCAGTTCCATCAGTTCAGTGCAGTGGAGTGAGTTGGGAGTCAGTGCAGTGGAGTGGAGCTGAATTGGTTCATGAGTTCATGCATTTCAATGCAAGCCAGCAGAGGCAGTTGAAGCCAGAGAATAAGAAGGAGCCAGAAGATTAGAACAACTTGCCCAAGTTAGTTGAGGCCAAACAAAGCAATTCAGTGAGAAGTCGAAAGTCATCAGATCGAATCAGTCATCTAGGAGAGGAGTTTGAGCCAGAAAAGCTTAGTTGAACCAGCCAGCCAAAGTTCAGAAAGAACTAGAAAGGATGAGCTTATTCAGCAGCAGGCCTCTGAGACAATAAATTACAAAAAGCGAATAAAAGTTACATTTACCAAGTGCATTCTACTCAATCCAGGCTCCCTGGTTGATGATCCAGGCTCTGCAAACCCCTAGGATCCTGGGCTAGTTGACTCTGTAGTTTTCTTGTTGTGCCCTTGATGACTCTGGCTCTTCCAGTCTTTCCTCCCCTTCTTCTACAAGATTCTCCAAGCTCCACCTAATATGGCTGTGGGGCTCTGCATCTGTTTTCTGGGTAGCATTTTAAACTGTATTATGTGTTAGTGAATGATTAACATTATGTGTTTGATTATGATATTTGTGTTATTGTTACCTAGGGAAATAAGTTTTATTCTCCACTACCCTCTCAGAATAGGCATGAGTAAAGTTTTTCTTTTCCAGGTGTCTTTTAAGAATAGAATCCTTCCCATGTATACTGTAGTAACCTGGGAAGATATCCAAGCAGTGCTGCTCACTGTAGCCTCCAGTAGCCGCTGGCCTCTAACATACGTGCTTAAGACACTTCTGTTATATTAGCCTTGAACTTTGGCATATCTGTGAACTAAAGGGATTTAATACTCCCCCCTCTTTATCTGGACTAGACTATTAAGGGTGTTAACCATAAATCTGCATTTGTTTAAAAGTTATGCCAGAGATAACTTCTAAAATCAGTATTTCCTGTCACAATACTGTCAACAGATGGTGAAAAATAGGTCACACTGACTGTTTATTCTAACTGTTCAGAGAAAGAACCCATTTCATAAAGCTTTGAGCCACCCAGATTAACCTCAATAGTTAAATACAAGGGCAGGTCCCTCTGCCCTTTTGAGATTAGAATTTGATTCTGATGTTTTTCTACTCTCCTTAACTACTGTGGTTTTCTAAGGAATATAAAAAAAAAAAACATACGGAATTTGCAGTTGTACTTGTCCAATGAGGGTTCTTCCTGTTGTCTATCCATGGTACTCCAGAGCCTACCTATATTAGGAAAGGACTTGAGTATATTTTCCAACAGCTGTTGGGCAGTACCATGGAAGATATATCCAAAAGTCCATGTTTCTCAGATCATGAAGCCCCGTGCAGATCTCCCTCTGCTACTGAGAAGAGGACCACCTGTTCTAGAATAAATGCAATAGAGTTCCACCTGCAAACTTTTAAAGCATTATATCTGCATTTTTGCTCCCACCAAATGTTCTATCGTGTCTTAACTACTCACCCAGATTAACTTCCACTGGAGCCACATGCTCTGCTTTGCCAGTTCCATGGCCTATGCTGTTTGCCAGTTCTTACATTGTCAGAATGCCTACCATGTCTGTCCTCCTGTTCCTTCAAGACTTTGCATGCTGTCTATTCAGTTAGTCAAATTAATTTATGCAAAAGTGTGAATAAGTGATAGTACATATTCCCCTTTCTCCATGTGTACCATATTTGCATTTTAGCAGAGGCTTCAAGTAAATGAAAAGACTGAAATGTCCAGTATTCTGTGTGTCTTGACAGGCCGCAGGAGAGAACTTTAAGAAGTAAGAGTCCTCTGGCATGCATATATCCTTAGGAGGTTGGAACGCTTCCAAACCAACACAGCCACCACCCAGCCAACAGTGTGTGTTGTGCTGAGCCCTCTCCTCACCCGGCCATGCTCAGTGTTCACAGAAGCAGCGCCTTTGTTTCTGTCCTCCAGAGGTCCATGGCTCGAAACAGCTTCCTGGGGAGATGGGCACACTGCTAATGGGACTGGTTTTCACAGTTTGCAGTTAGGGTTTCCACTGGGGGTTCTTAGAAATAAATGCCCCTTTAATAGTGGACAAAGAACTCAAAGGGAAAGGACTCAAGTGAGTGCTTGAATAGCTTCCAGAGGGAAGGACATAGGAACAGTGCAAAAGGACAAGCACAGCTGCGCTGAAAATGAGAGAGAGATGTTCACGTTTGCGTTATTCAGAGGAAACACAGATGCCAAGGTGGAAATGAACAACATAGTGCTTTGTGAGGAATCTGCCCACACCTCTCTTCTTATGCCAGCTGCTGACCCCATCACTTTCACCTAAGTTTGGGACTTTGGTATTGACAAGAACAGAATGGGTCTCTGTGTCCCTGTACTTCCTGAGACACCCTACCTTGCCTTCCTGTCCCCTGGTTTTCTCTAAGAGACAAGTTCATAAGTTTGTGTCAACTAGTATAGGTAAAATTCACAGCAGATTCAAGTGATTTAGTCTCCCTCCGGTCAACTGTTTTTTGTGTTCAAAGCAATGAGTGGATCTATGCTACTATCATAAAATACTTTAATCTTAAAACTAGTTTATTACTTAAAGCTGCTGTGATAGAAGTTACCAGAGATTTTCTGTTTTAAACAAATATCCATGTATCTAAGAATACAGATGGTCTTATTATTTTCTAAACTTTAGCCTCTTTTACTTTTATTTTTATGTCTTGTCTAACAGAATACATGTACTTTCTGTAGAAGTAGTAAGCTTGCTGAGGAAGAAAGGAATTTGTTCTGTTACCCTTAGGTCTGATGTTAGCAGAACAGTTTTCTGTTTAGCCCCTCGTTAGCTTTCGTAGTACCGAGCGTCTATCTCACTCACCATCAGTGAATGTTGAGCTTGGCCCACCCTGCTTCAGGAGCACTGGAACCGTCACTCTCCCACTCGATTCCTCTCATCTAATAACATCGGATTACTTTCAAATATTAAACCAACCTTGCATTATGAGGATAATCTCTACTTGGTCATGGATGTTTTCATGTGTGTGTATGTTGTTGTTGCATTTGGTTTGCAAAGATTTTGTGATGTACAGTATCTGGCTTTGTGTGTTCAGGTAGAAAATCTTTTTTGTTACGTCTTTTTTCAATTTTACTGACCCATAAAATGATTTAGACAGCAATCCTCAATATTTTTCAAAAGTTAGGTTAATGTTATTTCCTCCATAAATATATGATAGAAATTCTGATAAAGCCATTGGAGGATACTTTGGGGAAGATTTTGATATAAAGCTGTTCAGATTTTCCTATCAATTTTGGCAAGTTGTGGTTTTGTTTAGAATCAGTAACAAACCCTTTCAATTTTGATGTTGATCTTTTAAATCCCTTTCCTTGCATATTCTTCTGTGTTGATTTGTGTCACTGTCTAGATGTCGTAGCACTAGAATAATCCAACAATATACACAACTCTAGACTTTTACAGGTAATGTCATACTGCTTCACCTAAGGAGGAGAAAACTTACAAGTTCACTTGCTTACACCTCCCCCTTAGTATGGTAACTGTCCCGTGCATCACATCTACTTGTTTATTTTGGGAGGGGCATGGAGTGCATATAGAGGTCAGAGGGCAACTTTCAGGAATCTGATTCCACCCTTCGCATCTCAAAGATCAGATTAGCCACTGAGCCGTCTTCTTGCCAGTGTGACATTCATATAAACACGTTAAAAACCTGATAAGTTAGTAGAATTATATTTGGTTTCACTATTCAGATTATAGAAAAAATAGTGTTTCTTTTCTTTGTATCTCCGTATTTCCTCTCCCTAGTCTTTGGTATTGTTTTTCCTTTGGCCTTACATATTTCTATCATTTCTGGTAATGTAGATCTGCTGTCACTGCATTTCTTTTAGTTTTTCTCATCTAACAAATGTATCTACCTTTACGGGATATAAGGAATTTAAAAAGTGTACCTGCTTATACATTGATAGAGCATGAAGGCTATGAGTCAGTTTAAGAAATATACTACGTAGCAAATTAAAGATGTCTTCTGTCTGCCATCATTTGATTTGCAAAATCTACAATCATTTGAATCACTCTTATCTGATGTCATTGTCCCTATCACCTTTTTAAGATTTTTAAATTTTTTCCATAGATTTCAGTGCTTGGTACTTGTTTGGTACTTATCTGGAATTCACAAGAATTTTGTGTGTTGGGGGGCGGGGCGTGTGTGTGTGGGCTTCTTTGTAGTTATTCCCTGCCTCCAGATTTACACTTTTTCTACCCATCTTCTTCAAAGATCCCTGCGTTTTGGAAAGAGTGGTGTGATAAAGATGTTCCATTTGGGGCTGAGCATTCCACAGTCTGTTTGTCTCTGTACATTGGCCAGTTCTGATGAGGACTGAGGATGTATTAATCTGTGGTAAAATGACAGGTGGCTAAGATTTGTGACCTCTTTAGCCCCAGGTTCTTGGCCTGATGTAGGTGCCAGATACAGGTTTCATCTTGTAGGATATCCACACATTGTTGACCATGTACATATATTTTGCTTCATTCTTGTGTTTATCTACTTACGTGTTTTTGACCTTTGCATATTCTTTTATGGCTCCTATCTCTCTACTTGCACGTTTTGATTGTTATTTTACATTTCCCTGAAACCCTGTCGACATTTTTCTGTTTTCTTTGTGTACTTCCATTTGCCTTTTTTGTGTTTGTTTATCTTTGAGTATACTGGTTGTTGTGACTATTCCACTACTGACCTGTCAAGCATTTGTTTTGTTTTTCAGAAATTTTATGTTCAAGTTGTAGTATTTCTGGGTTTTTTCCTTAATATTTCTAAATTCCTGCCGAAGAATTCCTGCCTTTCTGTGTGTTTGATCTTAATGGCTGCTGTGAAGCTTTTTTTTTTTTCCTAATTCTATTTCCTGGTTGTCACCAGATTGGCATTTGTTGATTGCATTTCCACTTTCCCTTTAGAATCTAGAATTGGTTACTTGATGCTGGATAGAGTGCTGCTGAAAGAACTTAAGGCGTTCACAACATGCTACGTTTACATGCCACCAAATGAACTACAAGCCCATGCACAGTTAAAAGTCTTGACCATTAAGCAATTTGAATCATAGTCTTGATATTGTGAGTGTGTAGACTTGGAGTCCCTGGCATAGCAAGCTGCAGAACAAAACTATTACCATAAAACATTGCTAGGCTCAGACTGAAACTCTGCTTTAGACTGCTGTTAGGGCAACCAGGTCCATTAACCTTAAACCATGCAGTGATGTAGACATGAGCTGAATTATCTGAGCGAGAGTGCATCCCACAAAACATTAACTCAAGGCGTCTGCTGAGGTATTCACGCTCACACCTGGAGCACGCGAGCCTCTCCTGGTTCCTCTCATTTTCCCTACACTATAGCTCACACGTGGATCACGCAAGCCTCTCCTAGTTCCTCTCATTTTCCCTATACTCTAGCTCGTATGTATCACTCTTCCCCATATCTCTGGGTTCAAACACAGAGCTTCTGTTGGAGTTTTGATATCTAGGTCTGGTACCCACTCTCCACCTGCTTTGGGGGCAGCTGCAGGAGAGGAAACTCCTATGTTGCTTTCCAAGTCTTTATCACACTCCGGAATCCACATGCGTGGGATCTGGAAAAAAAATCTTTGTGGTTTGTTTAATTAGCTCACCTGGAGGTCTTAGTTATAATCAGCAGGCACGTGCATTATCTTACTGCCATGAGAGTACAAAGCTACCAAATGTGGGTTTTGAAGACTGTCTGGATCCAGAACTTAATATGTTGTGTTGTTTGTCATATTCAAAGAAAATGTAACATTAGAAGTAGATCCTCTGATTTAAATATAGGCACAGCCTGTAGAAAATCTCCAGTAGATCATCTGCTTGATTTTTAACAACAGACAGCTCGTCACCCAGATGAGAGATTTAACATTTTTATTATTTCAGTAATTCAAGTATATGTCAAACCCTGTGAAAGTATATAATCACCGTTGTGTGTCTCTGCAAACATGTTTTACAGTCTCCCTCTCAGTCATGGTTCCAGGTGCTGCCCCATTTCCTTTGTGATCATGGCATAGTCTTATATGGACTTGTTTTGGAAAATAATTTACATATGTTGTTCTTGGCCTCTTGTGACAGGAGTAGTTTCAACAAAGCTTATTGAAAGAGTTGATGTGCTACTACTTTTTAAACGTTACCCATCCTAATCCTGCAAAGTTATATTTGTCTGATAAGTAAAACATAGTAAAGTATGCCAAGGCCACACAAATAGGGAGCAGAACTGGGATGTATTATGGCCAACTCTATCATGGGTAAGGCCTGGAGTTCCTTAGACAACATGGATAGCAGCATTCTTCAGATGAAGGAATCATAATAAGCCAGCCATTCACTGTCACTTCCTTTGGCAGTAAACTCCCCTAGTGGGAGTTTGTGGTGAGCTGCCACATTTTAAAGCTGGGCAGTGAGTCAGATGCATTTTTAACGTGGGATTCTTCCATGGTTCTCTAATGTGAGATTTGATCCAATGAATAAAACTAGTCCAAGCAAATCAGCACAGCAAAGTGCTTTGCGTTTCTTTGTGAATGGCTATAGGGATGACCAGCCAAGTTCCTTACTGAAAGGAGAAAATACTATTTCTCTGGTCACAATTATGTTCATTGATTGCAAGGTTAATCGAGTACTGTTAGGAAACAGAATCACCAGAGAGGTATTTATGGTCTGCTGCTAAAGATATAAATTAGACTTACCTGATATGATAGTGCATGCGTGGAACCAGAGCCCTTGGGATGCTGGGACAGGAAGTCAAATGAGTTCAAAGCCAGCCAGAGCTCATTGAGACTTCATTTCAAAAAGCGACTTTAAATATGCCTCAAGACTTCCAAAAATTAATTCTTTTTTTTTTTTTTTTTTTTGGTTTTTCGAGACAGGGTTTCTCTGTATAACAGCTCTGGCTGTCCTAGACTCACTTTGTAGACCAGGCTGGCCTCGAACTCACAGAAATCCGCCTACCTCTGCCTCCCAAGTGCTGGGATTAAAGGCGTGCGCCACCAACGCCCGGCCAAAAATTAATTCTTATATATGTATTCCAAAGACAAATACATAAAAACCACTTCAAAATAAAACCAGCTATTTACTCAGGAGGAAATATGAATGCCTGCATCCTGGAATATTTATGAGATACTATCCATTCATGAAGTGTTTCTTGAGCACCTCGTATGTGCCACATGCTCGTCTGGACACTAGGAATCTAACAAGAGTGCAAGCGGTGACAGGATTCATCTGTGATGGTCACTTTTCCCTCCTGCCTTGGCCTTTCTCCCCACCATATCCCACTGCACACATACACATGTGTAAGCAGTCTCTGCTCTAGATGAGGGTTGGACACCCCTCTGTGCTGAAGCCCTGCTGTGTCTCTTTGCAGAAAATGTGCTCAGCAGAGGTTTAAACTTCCTTTTCTCCCCCATCTTTGCCCCTGGGCTCATAGTTTTATTATAGCCACCACTTCTCTTTAATTGCCCTTGTCCATGTCTCATTAGAGTCCATGTTGACAAAACCAGTGGCCAGCTCACAGGCTGGCCTTGGATTCTCCATAGTAGCTGGTTGCTCAGTATTCCTCTTGAAATGCTGGCCCCACTTAATAGAGAGCTGGGGCTCCCCTGGCCCCTCTGCTGCCCCTTCCCTAAACCATGGTGGGTCATGGTGCCTCATCTTTGGGTGCCACCTTTCATTTCTCTGCATTGATATTGCATGCATTTTTCAGCCCCATACCTTCAGATACCGCCCAAAAGCTATAGCTGTCTCCCGAACCTCTCTTGTGACTTCAGACTTGATATGCCAACTGCTTACTCCCTCCTCCACTCAGACATCTGATAGCTCTCTCAAACTCAAAGTATCCAAATCCAAGTTTACCACTGTATTTACTGCTTAGAACAACATGTGCATGCGCGCACACACACACACATGGAAAAGTTAAATGAAAACCATAAATAGCATAAGCATTCTCATATAAGAAATCCAAATCACAGAACAAGTCTGACAACTCCCTATAACTCGTAACCATCCAGGCTCCCTGGTTTCCTGCTGCTCTGATGGAGTCACTATAGTTCTTCTGCTCACAACTTCCTGTTTCTCATGTCCATGTTCAGGCTAGCAGAAGGGAGAGAGGGACCGCAATTCCCAGCACTGTAGACAGTCCATATGTTCCCATTTCACTGGCCAGCAGAGCGGCACCTAACTGCAGGGGACCCTGGGAAGCTTCATGTTTTAACCCATACAACAAAACTTTGAGCTAAATTCTGGGTTCTTTTACTACAGTGGAAGAAAGGGGATTTAGGAGGGAACCATCACTGACACACACCCCTCCTTCAGGTCTTTGATTAAATACCAGTTATCACAGAGGCCTTCCTTCAAGCCTATCTGACCTAGAATTCCCTTCTGTGAGTCTGTCTCTTTCAACAAGTTTGTTATATCTGTACAGCATAAGACATGCCCTATGGTGATACACACACTCACAACTTTCTTTATATGTGGATCTGGTTGCTGCATCTCCTCACTGGGCTCAGGGAGAGAACTTTGCTCTGTTAGCCATATGATACAGCCCATGATGAGCAGAGTGAGGTTAGAGAGTTCAGTGAGGGACAGAGAAGCCCAAGTAACCATGGAGAGTTCTGCCTATACCAAGGCAGTAGAAAAAAGTGTCCACTTCCTCACCACCTGAACCCTTAACGCTTTCCCCTCCTTTGGGAAGCCACATACCACTTCTTACATAGAATAAATAATAATAATCTAAAAGTAAACAAAATGAAATTTCCATTTCTCAGTCACACAAGCCACACTGCAAGTACTCAGCAGCAGATGTGACTGAGTCCCTTTTGGGCACAGTAGATGGCCATCCAATATCCCAGCAGCTCTTGGGCAGCGCTCCCCTAGGGAAGCTGACAAGGTCAAACAGAGAGACAAGGTCAAACTCTTAGCCTCTCCTGGGACTTTCTTTTCTAACAGAGTGTCTGAGTATTTCTATTTAAATGGAAATCTATCTGGTGCCTAGAAAACTAGCATGCGGCCTGCTCTGTATGCAAATATTCTCCTGGGTGATTTTCACCTATGCCAGAATTGATAGGAAGCCTGGTACATCACAAGCATCCTAACCCCATTATAAATACACTGCAGATGTGAAAATGCAAAGGGTGGAAGTATAAATGTACAAGTGGCTCTCAACTCTTTTTAATGGGTGTTTTCTGTATCTTGTTATAACCCAGGGACCTGGCTGCACGAAACTGCCTGGTAGGTGAAAATAATATTCTGAAAATCAGTGACTTTGGAATGTCTCGACAAGAAGACGGTGGAGTATATTCATCTTCTGGCTTAAAGCAGATTCCCATTAAATGGACAGCACCAGAAGCTCTTAATTACGGTATGAATGGCCTCTGCTTTTCCTTTCGATAGTGAAAGGGGAGCTGAACTGCCCGGGAAGCAGCACAGAGCAAGTATAAATGTCCTTATCTTGTTCTTAGACACAGATATCGTGTTCACATACGCGAGATGCCTAGGTTAAGATAGTAAATGAACGTGACTAGACATCTGAGAATTCCTGTTGTTCAAAATATGATTACCTTCACAGCCATCCATCAAGTGTTGCTGGGGCACTGGCCCATTAGTCTGAATGTCTTCTAGCTGGTCCAGTAATCTCATCTCAGGTTAGATATTGTCAGTCAAGTCTTCAGTTTCTCACGCTGCAGGATCCTGATCTCAGCCTCTGTCTCTGGAGCTTAAATAAATCTTGAGCAAAGAGAAAGGTGTGTATTGTGTTTTATAAGAGAGAAGCTTTTTGTTTATTTGTTTTTGTCCACTGAAAAATGTTAAATATCTCTATTTTGAGAAAGGCAGAGGACAACACATAGGACTCAGTCCATGTTATCCCACAGTTGACCCATGTGGCTGTTGTAGCTACTACTGAATTTTCATACAAGGGTGTTTTCTGTACCCAGTAGCCCATTATTCGAGTATAAACTAGTTTAACTTCTTGAGGAGCCACCAAACTTTTTTCTAAGTAAAGATTTGAGTACAGTTGGGCTGGAAACTTGTTGACCCTGAGGCAGAGACCTGGTACCAGCGAGGGGCTTTTGTGAGCTTTCTAGTAATTGTAAACCAACCTAGGGTCCAGTGGAATCCCTGTCATTTCCCACAGGGTTCTTCTCTTAAGTGGGTGCTAGTCCTTATAGGCTATATTACTAAAGAAAACAGCCACTGGATGGAAGATGAGACTGTTAACACTTGTATTTGCACAGAAGTTTTCTTTAGATTGCAAAACATTTGTAAAAACCCTTGTGACTAAGTGCTTGTGGCAAGTAAAAATCTACCCCATGATCACAGTGTGTTCTAATGAATACCAATTTCACTAAAGTGTTTATGAATGCAAAGACTTAGCTGCAGATTTGGGACCAGAAGTTATTTTAAGTAAAAAGGACAAGTAGGAAGCTCTTTGGTTGACGCTTACATTTTTTTTTTAGCCGCCTTTTTTTGATTTTGTAAGATGCAGAAGGATTTGGATGATGAAAAAGAGACTGTAGAGGTGGATGCAGCATACTTTAGTTTGTATTGTCCAGTCCAGAAGGAAGTGCCTGGGAAAAACAACAGCCTCGGGGTCACCCTCGTTAGTTCTCACATATTTATATTAAGGAAGACTGGCTTCAGAGCCTTGCACTTGTTTTTTAAAAAGCAGACAAACAAGAGGGGAGGGGCAATTATCTCATGAAAGTCCTTATTTCTTGTTATACTTCCAGTTTTTACTTACTTCATATTCAGGAACCCTTTCTTCTCCACTGATCCCTTCCTTCACTCTTGCCTCAAGCTGCTGAAATACTGCTAAGATCTCCTATGAAGAAGTCAGGTTCATAAAAATGGTTCTATGTCTAAGGAACCTCTTGAATCTCTGGCTTAGGTCTGCTGGATTAAGCTGTGTCATTAGTGAAGAGTCAGGCAGGGTTAAAGGCTCCTCACCCACACCTGTCCTAGCCACATAATTTCCCTTCCAGGCACAGATCTCCTTTCCATGCCCCAATCTTGTTCTCAGCTGTGTGGCTGTGACTGTCTATCTTAATTCCATAATCTCATCACTCTGGTAAGCCACCCTGACAACAGCAACTGAGGACGACTTTATGTCTCTCAGGGAATATAAGCCAGAAATAGTCTATGGCAGGGAAAACAAGACATGACAGCAGGAGACTTGCTCAGGAAACAGAACAAACAGGAAGTAAGGCCGGAGCATAAGGCACCAACAGCTGCTCCCAGTGACCTGCTTCCTCAAAGCAAGGCTTTCTTAACCTCCCAAACATCACCACCTCTTAGAGGCCAAGTGATCACACAGATGCGCTGATGGGGCATGCCACATTCAAACCACAACTCTCCCCAGCAGTAAAATGATAGTATACTCAGACTATATGGCTTGTACCACTTCTATCCTCAGTCCAGTTTTCAACAAAAGTACTGGGTTTATAAAGAAAAGGTAGTAAGTATACTGATCTGAACTAAGATATAAAGTCATCTATGTATAAGTTATTGGAAAAGTTTTCCAGCAGGAGATGGGAGAAGGGGTCTTCCCCAAGAAGTGCACACCAGTTGGTTGCCCATTGTCATGTGCTTACCCTGAAAACATATATATACGATGGACTGAACAGAAATATAAATCTGTATACATATATGCATGTGATGACAGTTGTTGAGAAATGAGGCTATGAATTTGAAGGAGAGTAGGGAGGGGAATATTGAAGGGTTTGCGTGGAAGAACGGGAAGGAAGAAATGTTGTAATTATAACCTTAAATTATTTAACAAGTTGACCATTTGCCACCTGCTTCTTTGGAGGATCATGGAGCCCACAGCATAACTAAGCAGAAATTCCTCTCAGCTAAATGGTGTGATGTCACCACTGAGACTCTGGAATGAGAGGGAGGGAGGGAGTTTACTTTTAGATTCAAAGTGTTCTTTCTCAGCTCACTGACTCTTTAGCGATGTTGTTGTCTACACAGCCTGGGCAAGCCATCGCTTATGCAACCTGTAGTGCCTTTTCTCCAGAGTGCTGTGAGGGTCAAACCAGTAAAAGAACAGCACAATGTTGCCCTGACCAACCACCCAGGGTCAAAGGGCAGGGAGGCTGTGTAGGCTTTGACTCTGAAATAGGATCCGTCTGCAAAGTGCCTTTCTTGATCTCCTCCAGATAACTTTACAGAACTTTTTACAAATTAGCCTTGACCTTAGCCACTAAGTGAGTTTCATGAAAAGACCTGACATGCACAGAAGAGGAGTGATTTCCCACCCAACAGCTCCGGGGCATGTCCACAGTGACCTAACCTGACAGCTAGTTCGCACAGCTGGAGCTGATGGTCAGTGAGCGCCATTGAACACAGGCCAACTCTGACTCTCTGGCCGGTTTATCTTCTTCCAGAAGGAAGAGCCATTTTATTTAAGAGGAACATGACAGTTTCCTAGGAGTGGCATTTATAAATCCTGGGGTAGCAGATGGACAGAAAATGTTGTGATTCAAGAAACCTTCAAGCTGTGCATGGCAAAACATGCTTGTAACCCAGCACTGCAGAGGTACGGGTTGGATCTGGAGCTGAAGGCCAGCCTAGGCCACTTGAGACCTTGCTTCAAAAACAGACAGGAAGAAAAAGCCTTCCACATTACCTCAGGTGGAGTTTAGTCGTGACATTTTGAATGTGCCATATGTTAGACAAGTCTGACAAATCCCTATTGTCTTAGGGACTGAGAGGGGTGTTTCTGCTGATCTTTCCTGATTTTGTATCTGCCTCCAGAAGGCATCTTGGGTAGGATTTAATCTCTATGCTTCTGCTGGAGGTAACCAAAAACATTTCTTAACAGTTCAGCTCATGTAGCTCAGTAAAACAGGTGCAACCAAGATATTTAGACAAAACAAGGCACCATGTAATTTGAGGACATAGTTTTTATCAACCAACTATTTTAATTTCCAGCCTATTCAAACCACATAGAGAAAGGTATTTTCTGAAAATGAAACTATCAGTGGAGAAAATGAGACCTTTAAGCACGTAAGAGTATGTAATGAGTTTTTTAAAAAATGAAGTTAAGAAACTTTCCTTATTGCTTTAAGTTTGTTTGTAATTTTACTGGATAGAAAATTATGCAGGCAGAAGACGAAATTGTAGAAATCCAACTTATTTAATCTTCTAGGCACTGGTGTGTGCAAATTTATACATATATATACTAACCCTCTCATCCAGATATCACAGAGGAAAGTAAGCCTGTAGGCTGGCCGAATTTTTGTTATTGGGGAAGGGGAGAATCGTTTTATAGCTCATTTCATTGAACTAGCCTCCTGAAGACTCCATTGAATTGCTAACATTACTAGACCTGGAATTAACACGAGTGCCAAGAATGAGAAGTAACTGTGGCATTCCTTTGGAAGCTTAACCATGCTGGCATGAGACTGGCACTCAGCCAGAGCCACTATCTTCTCCTCCCATTGATTCACCTCTTATGACCATTTCATCCCTTTCAGGGAGATACAGTTTTGAAAGTGATGTGTGGAGCTTTGGCATCCTCCTCTGGGAGACCTTCAGCCTAGGAGTTTGTCCGTACCCTGGGATGACAAACCAGCAAGCACGAGAACAAGTGGAAAGAGGTGAGCCGAGGCCTGGGGCTCCATGTTCATGTCCCCCAGCACAGCAGTGTCCATGGCACGTCTATGCACCAGATTTGGGAGGGAAGACTTTTAATGCTGTTTGAGACATAAGAAAGAGGAGAGATGTTAGAGGCATCCGTTTCTGGATACTGTGGGCACTGTGAGTCCTACAGAGCAAAAGCAAACACTCACAGGCCCATCTGACCTGTGTGGCCTGTAGGTGACATACAGCCAAGCCAAGCTGTGAACATGACAAAACAATTGTGAACTTACTAAAAGCGTTCTCTTCTTCAATTTGTTTCGTAACTAAATTGCACAGCTCCCGAATGTGAGCTGTGTACATACCAGCCCTGCCATATCACAGTAAGGAAAGGCCAGGTACATCTGCAGGGCTCTCAGCACATAGAGAGAACTTCACTGTATCCAGCTGCACTGAGATGAAAGAAGGTAGGCCACCTTAGAGTGGTGTTGTATTTCACACCAGATAAGTCCTCGTAATTCTTGAAGTGGAAATGCTTCCAGAATGAGTTCTGAGAAGCTATGATCTGAAGAAACGCCAAGGTGCTCCACATAGAGTCGGGGTGACCAGATGGTAGTAGGCACTCTGCACATGCTCGTGTGGGACACAGAACCCAACAAAAGGACTGTTGTCCAGATGACTGCCCAGCCTCGACTCTGTGGCCAGCCTGCCTCGGGTACCCTGAGTGTGGGGGCGGCCTGCCTGCCTTCCTTGCAGCCACAGCTCTTAGCGCAGACAGCAGCCTGTGAGGGATACAAAGTGCTCTTTCTCAGCTCACTGCTGGATGAGTGTATAAGTTCCCATCTCCAGACTCTGCCTCCACCTGATAGTTCTCAGAACAACTAGCATGTGCCTTTGTATGTGCTGCAGCTTACTCCAGACTTGCCGAGAAATACATGGCTTGTCATTGTACATCCAACTCTATACCGGTCTTTTATTTGTATCCCACTCACCACATAAGGGACTAACAGCATGATGCCCTGTGTGCATATCCCCTTTCTGAGTTTTCTACTCTTCAATCTTCAGGATACCGGATGTCAGCCCCGCAGAACTGTCCAGAGGAGATTTCTACAATCATGATGATGTGTTGGGATTACAAGCCTGAGAACCGCCCTAGGTTCAGTGACCTTCACAAAGAGCTCACCATCCTCAAGAAGAAAACCACATAGTGCCAGCCAGGGCCAGACTCCACCTGTAGGACTCTGTCCTCAGTCACCCTGATCTTATTCCACCTTACTGCAACCATCTATGAAGGTTATGGTTATTTTTTATTAACTGGGTTTTTAAAGTATGTTCCACCTTAAAATATGTTAAAGGCAAATTTATTCAAGAAATAAATAGTCCTTCCCAGGGCCGTATTAGGTAAACCACCACAGCACTACCATTTGAAGCTGCCGTAAAGAGAAAAGGGCACAGGCTTAACTGAGAAGATAAAAGGTCTGTCTCTTCACCTCTAGGACCACTGATGTTCCCCCAAGGTTTTCTACTTCAGGCACAGCCTGTGGGCTGCTGTCTTCTGCCACACACCCTCCTCGGTTGCTGCTATAAACAGCGTTGGTAGCACATGCTTACAGGACACGTTCCCACCGCAGTTGGCTTTCTACTCTGCCAAGGCAAGATTCTATCTATAAATATAATCATATATTGGGAATTACTTGGACCTCCTAGGGTTTTCTTCTCTTCCTTCCAGAACAAGCCCAGTGAGAACATCAAGCTGCTGTGTCATGTTGTCTTTTACCTCCTCAGTCCAGGCTGCAGAAAATGTTGCATGGAAAATTTGCAGAGAGCACACAGTGTGGTGGCAGCTGCTCCTGCAGGACATTACAGAGGAGAGGGATGAAAAGAAGCATGTGTGACAGGAGGGCAGGTTGGCAAGAGAGCAGCTAGCCAGTGCTCAACAGGGAGAATAAACACAAGGACTTACAGCTTTATAGCACACTGTATCAGTGGTCTGAACTCCTTACGAAGGTCTGAGAAATGTTTCAGGAGTCCATAGAGCCCAATAAAAACTTTCTTAAAGCTACTACAGTTCACAGAATGAATAGTGTGAGTCTAATTGTGTATCTTCATCCTAGGGATAATCCCAGAATGAAATTCCCTTTATTTGTACCAGTTTCTGGACCTTCAGAATCTATGATTCACATTCACGAACACATTCACATATATCTACTCAAGTGCAAGGTTGCTGTGAATGAAGTGGATGGGGTCAGAAGTCAAGTCAATATTAATGAACAAAATCCCTAGGGATACCCACACCTGCATCTCTTTTCCCCTAAAGCCACTACCTGGAAATCTTACTGATAGCTCACAAGTGTGGAAGCACATTGTAAAGGTATCTCCTGTGCATCAAATGTACGCCAGGTAAAACTAGGATTTGATTGGACTCAATCTTAGCTGTGTCCAGGAACTTCCCCATGATCTATCCACAGCTCTCTCTGGATCCAGTGTGTCTGGGAGATGGTCTCCTCCCTTCCCAACAGTGTAGAGTATAGGTCAGACTTTAAAGGGTAGGAAGGAGGCTGCTGAAGACAAGAATGACTCTTATCTATCACTCCAAACTCCTTGCTAATTTTATACACACTTAATGATTCATACACTCAGACTGAAGTGAAGGCAGAATGAGCCTGCACGCACCACTACACAGAGCATGCAAAGCATAATCCTCCTCCGCAGAGCTCTCCCTCCGCTCAGACACTGTAAATAAGCAGAACTCCCTTTTGATGGCACACACCACGGCAACCCAAGTGCAGACTCCGGCATTTGCATGCTGTGCTGTGCTGTGCTCTCCAGGCATCTGCCGGCCCTCAGAAGGAGATAAGACGTTCCCTTTCAGGATTTCAAGTGAATCTGTCTATAATACACTCTGTCTATGAAAAAGGGAAAAAACAGCCTCTCAGCACTATGCTCCCAGCAAGGGACAGGAGGCTGGCTCGGCTCTGACTCTGTGAACAAGACCCGAAGCTTAATCCTTGTGTTCTGGTATAAAGAGAATATGGCATTGATATTTCACTCATCTAAGCTGTTGGAATTTGCAATTCACATCATAACTCTTTGCTTAAATTAAAAAGGCTTTTCAAAACATCGTGACATCTGCAGCATTTAAATTCTATTTTATTCTTTGTCCCAGAGCAGGCAGAGGTATAGTTTAAGATTAACTCATCGGGAGCCTTTCAGGATCATGTCAGTCGTATAGAATATTAAATTTAACGTAGGCACAAGCATTAAGGAAAGCTTATGCAAAACATTCTTACTGTTAATTTTGTTATGCTTGAAGTATAATTTATTCATCCCTTCTGTCACTGATAATTATTGGAATTATGTACTTTACGAGACTAATCCATACCCAAAAAGTACACATATAAATACAGTTCTGATTTGCAAGTTGATTTAGGGAAAAAAATTACTGCAGAAATGCACAAAATTCTATGACTTCTTTAGCTAAAAAACATAATAGTAGTAAACAGTGTTACCTAAAACTAGCAGTGGATACACTTGAGCCTGGGCCTGTCTTCACTTTACTAATGGGTTATCCAAGAGTCGCCTGTTACTCACAGCTACACTCACCAGCACCCCTCCACACTAGCAATATGGCCATGCAGAAGGCTGCTGAACACGAGCAGCCTGAGTTTACATCTGCATCTTTCTACCTGGAGTCACCAAGAAGCCTTCATGAGAAACAGGCAGTTCATTGTTGTTCAAAGCAGAAAACATTTGTTGTGTGGCCTAAGCTTTTTCTCAAAGCCATTTTCTTAGGAAGACAATGAAGAATTACTAGGCTTTCTTTCAGCCCATCCAGCTACTGGCCCCACAGAGGAAGATCCCATGTGATTCTTTCTCCTTTGTCCAAGACTTAACAGGGACAGTGGAGTTGGTTCCCCATTCACAGCTGGCCATCTTCATCCATACATGCAGCCTCTCGAGTCATCAGTGTGTGTCTCACGGAAAAGAGAATTTCTTGTGAGTGAGGCTGTGTTAATTCCATTTTAGCCAGTATTTCTATCAGCTAGCCCCACTATGTCAGCACAGCGCTGTGCTGGCAGGCACCCATCTTAGTTGCAGGGTGCGCTCCACACAGCACTCTGGGATGAGCAAACAGGCACACCGGCACAGAGCTGCGTCGAGGTCACCAGTTGGCGTGCACACGTACTTGAACATTGTCTTGAGATGCTGTGTGTACTGTCTCGCAGCCATATGTCCTTGAGGCAGGACTGACATCTGAAAGGGGGCTGTCTGCCTGAGCCCTCTTCCCTTCAGCATTTGTCACATCAGTGACATTCTCCATGTCTCTTGTCAGTATATGGGGTTGTCATGGGAAGTCAGGCTTTCCTATTTGGAGATCAGAGCCCTCATACAAAACAGCACTGCAGCTGAAAAAGAGCTACAGAGACACATTTCCCTTACGTGTCAATATCTTCAGTAGATGTCATCAAAGGTTTTATATGAAACTCCATCATTAAAGTAGCATGAGTTTAATATCAAAAGAAAGTATTACCTCTTATTAGCTGATTTACTATGCATATCAGAATTTATTAGATCTTTATATTTTTCTGAACTTATTGGATTCATTTGAGCCCATTTCCTAAGCACAGGTAAACTGAGTAACAAAATACTTAGAGACACCAGCGCTACCGGGAAACTGTTGTGAATGTTTCTGGGTTTCATTTTATTAGTGAAGAGCCATAACATGGCAGGTTTAGCGTCCTTACCAGCAAACTTGTAAGAACCCTCAAACAAGAATATTGAAGTCTCTTCTTCAATTTCAGAACTGTGTGCCCAAACATCTGTTAAACCAGTAAGGTGCAAGGTGTTGCTCAGAGATCCACCGAGTGCTCAGTGACAGTAATAGACCTGTAGCAGAACCTTTTTCTCACATCTGCCTCGTCAGGTCCAGGAGCACTCAGAGGTGCAGTTGTCCTCACTTGCTCCTGACTTGTGGGTACTACCCTCCTCATCTTCAGCTTTGCAGTGTTGTGCTTTGCAGAATAGAAAAGCTTTCATCATTGGCTTAGAAACACAAGAGTTTCTTTTTCAGGGGTTCCCTGCCTGACCCCAGAGGCCAAGCAGTCAGTCTGTGAGCACAGACTCCTTCTGGAGCTGGCATGCTCAGGTGCCAGCTGTGCTATGCGAGTGGCCTTGTCACCAAAGGCTTTGGGGACTTTAAGGACAGAAAAACCACTGTGAGTGGACATATCCAGGTTGAAGATGTCTTTTTTGTCTTGGGCTAGTAAGCTGACCTCCCCCAAAGAAATATTGGAAGAGAATACTCTACAGTGAAGCCCTGGACATCTGACTCTCCCACACACACCAGTCCAGGCTAATCCATTTTGTCTCCTCTGTACCCTTCTTAAGAGCATTGACTAAGTTATTGAAGTCACATGTTAAATGACTTTCGAAAGCATCAAGAAAGAAGGCACTATGAGAGCTGGACTTCAAAGGGCTACCTAAATAAATACCTCAGAGCACTGTATGAAAACATCAGCTCTTCTTGATACTTCCCCAAAGCAGCTCCCTTCCTGGAAAACCAGACATTACCCCTTTTCCTGTTTGTTGGAAATTTCTGTAGCATCAGAATAAGTAGGTTATAAGTGCCACCCAGCAGATTCTGGACTGGCCTACTAGGAAGCCAGGTGTCCTTGAGGAAACACCATTGCAAACAACAGAACACTGTAACACTGTGTTACAGAACCAAACACACCTCAGCCACCTTGTGAGAGCAGCAAGAACCTAAGTATGAAAAGGGAAGTCACACGTGAATCCAAACTCTCGTTCCTGTTTTCTTCATGTGGCACTGCCAAATCACCCTGGGGGTTCAAGTTGCCTGACAATCACTACAGAGCAAAAAATGAGCCCATCTTCCCTGAGCCCCAGGTCTCCTAAGTGCCCTGTATTCAAAACCTTCGGGGCTAAGAGAGAATTATACAGCTGTTGTTAGGGATACCTTGTTAAGAAAACCATCCTTTTCCCTGCTTACCATCCCATGCTTTTTCTTTTTTAAACAAAACATTCACAGGCTCATTTATTTCCAATTCATGACCAGAGTGGCCAGAAACAGAGTACCCTTCCATCTGCCGGAACTTCACCTCACTAACAAAGTGTCTGTTACCCACCTGTGTCCTGTGGTAGTTCTCCATGTTGACATAGTTCTTCTGGGACAGTTCCAGCAGCAGCAGCAGCATCCTTCATAAACCACTGAGACTGCCTGTTCAGTCGGCTTCTGTAGTCAAACACCTGTAGTTTCCATGTTTAAATAGCTGTAGGTTTATGTTTGTGTTTCAATGTATAAATGATTATGCACCTGGGAATGAATGGCGGTGTACTTCCTGCTGACTTCGCATTATACTTTGTGTGTAAGTTTCCTAGTTCGGTCTGCATGCTTATGTTGAGCACTCAACAGTGTCAGAACTGCATCAAGTTTACAGATCACAGAAGTACAAGAAAACAAAACTGAGCTGTCAGAGACCCACAAATTATTCTGACTTTTTAAGAGTCCACATAAACTGAGCACAGACAACATACTCAGTTGGTGCCCAGCCCCCATGCCAGCCTGCCATTTTCCTGGCACAGGCCCACAGAAAACTAGTGCAGAAATATGATTTTTGGAGTTGTTTCTCTGCTTTTCACTAGGAGGTGAACTCAGTGGTGGGAGAGCAGGGCCACCCTCAGCCACCTGTGGTCTAGGTATCCATCTATAATCAGCATTGTAAGCCAAGTACCCTGTGGTTCACAGAGTTTCCTTCAGTGCCAATGTATGGCCATTTTAATGTCAGGTTAAAGCACCTTCAGTCTTTTTTGTTGTTATTTTAAAATAATATATTTGTGAAGTGGATAAAAGAAACACTGGAAATAGGGTGCTTCTGAAAAGGAGAAGTGTAAAACATATGACCAAGGTCTGTGGTTTATCTGGTTTGTAAACAGTCCTGAAGGTGGATGACAGCTATGTGTGTAAAACAGTTACTTACTACCTTTGGCCATTTTATCTCAGATCTGTGTTTAACACATATTTATTTGTTAGATTTTACATTCTGAAGAAATACTCTTTGAATTTTGGCTAACATTACAGAATGTTCTGAAAATTGCCTTCTCCATTTTTTAAAAACACAATTTCACCATTTTTGTAAATTTAGGCCATTTTTCGACAGCCTCTTTTACCACAGACCAGTTGTCACCCATTGGTCTGCAGAGCCTCTTCTTACTGTGTCCTTGTAATAATATAAAATATTTACAGCAAACTGTGCCGTGTCTTGTTTGATCTTTTCCTTCGTGTTTACATTTCTCTTCCTCTGCCACATAAACATGCTCAAAACAGAAGAAAATGAAAGTGAGATTTCCATGGTAACTAGCCTCCTCAGGCTGTAACGCTGCATAGAAATTATTAGCTTTGGGTTTCTCCGTAATTAAGCGCTTAAGTCCTGATGACGATTGCGTGTGCTTCAGTCCAAGGGTCTCTGTTTAGAAATCAAAACTGGAATGTAGTTCAAGTCCACATTTTCTATGCGCTTTGTTAATTCACCAGGATTTTCTTAAATGTATTTGGGGATTGGAGGGGTTGTTTTGTTTTTACCATCATGATTCGTTGAGATATAACTCCAGGACGTAGGGGAGAAAGGTGCCTGGGGCCGATATTTGGAAAAGAGCTGTCCCCTGCTGCTGTGAAGGAGCTCAGGTGTGTGTCTGTGCTGGCTCTACTGGTCCCAGCCAGGGGCATGGCTTCTGTATGCCCATCCCAGAACTTCACACTGTTACTTACCCAAGTTTGAGGTGATCCATATTTTGTCCATCACTTGCTTTGTCTGCATTAAATCAAGCCCTGTCTCTTCAGTACTGATCCTGAGTAAAGACTCAGCCCACACTACCGCTTCCAATTCCTGGGGCCACTCACAGCCCCTTAGGTGTCTTAGTTTGGATTACTATTGATGAAACACCACAACCAAAAACTACATGGGGAGGAAAGAGTTTATTTGGCTTACACTGTTCATCTTTGAAGGAAGTCAGGACAGGAAGCTAGAGGTCATGGAGGGTGCTGCTTACTGCCTTGCTCAGCCTGCTTTCTTACCAGCCCAGAGATGGCACCAACCATGGGCTGGGCCCTTCCACATCAATCACTAATTAAGAAAATGCCCTACAGGCTTACCTGCAGCCTGATCTTAATGGAAGCATTTTCTCAGTTGAGGTTCCTCCTGTTGGATGACGGTAGTATCTGTCAGGTTGACATACAGCCTGCCCTGACACTAGGATTGGGAGAGTACCCATCTAGTCCTCTGACCTTACTGTTTTTACATTCTCTTTAGTTAGGATTTCTATAGCTGTGAAGAGACACTATGACCATCTCAACTCTTATAAAGGAAACCATTTAACTGGGGTCGGCTTACAGTTCAGAGGTTTAGTACATTATCATCATGGAAGGAAACATGGCAGCGTGCAGGCAGACGTGGTGCTGGAAAAGGAGCTGAGAGTTTAACATCTGGATCACCAAGAAGTAACAGTGACACCCTGGCCAAACTTGAGCTTCTGAGACCTCAAAGCCCAACTCCCAGTGACACACCTCCTCCAACAAAGCCACACCTACTCCTGCAAGGCCACACCTCCTAATAGTGCCACTCCTATGAGCCTATGGGGCCATTTTCACTCAAACATCACACTCACCATTCCCGTGCTGAGTGTTCCTGGATTGGTGACTGCCTTCTGACCATAGCTCTTCCCTGTGTGCTTGGAAGTTTAGCTTCTTACCCAGAAGATCTGTTTGAATCCTGGACCATCTCTGCCTTTACTGACTTCATTAGGAACAGGTGCGTTGGTTACTCAGAAGGCTTGGCTCCCTGACTAAATCCCGTTCCCCACAATGAAAGAGCAGCACCCCTGAGAACCCCTGGAGCTCTTGTGCCACTTAAAGCCCTGCCCATCACTGTGTTTTCCCCTCCAGTTGGTAATTTCTTCAGGCAGATGGTGTGATGTTGCTTGCAGAAAATACAGGGGTGAGAGAACTCATTTCTATTAAAAGCACCACTGAAATTACGTGACATCTCTCTGTGGACCTCAGCAGGTATTTTCCCACCATCCATCCCTGCTTCCCAAAAGCACCCTCTCTCTTCTGGGGAATTTCTACTTCGGTAAGTGGAACAGCTCTGATGAGTGCCAAGCATCTACCTCATGCCGCCAAAACCCAGGAGCCCAGGAGCTTTCTCTGCAAAGCTGGATCCTTTCTCCCATGGTGGACAGAAAGAGGGACAAAGCACATTCCTCAGGGCAGAATCCTCCCTTCAAACAGAGTGTTGCTGTGATTTCTGCCTCTGAGTTCCTCACAGCCCTGCTGTGTGGCATCCGCAAGCCTTGTCCTCTAACTTCCATTGATTTTGGTGTCCATCTCCCTATGTGGCCTCAGCACAACCTCCTAACTAATCCCTCTCACCTCAGTCAGGAGGCATTCTATTTCTGTTGCTTCCTGATATCACTGATCTCAAAGGCCCCTTCCAGCTTTGAGAGTCTGTGACCTCTCGGGTGGGAGGTCATTTGGGGGTTTCCTGAAATATCTTTACAGAGTGAGTTCGAGCTTTTTCCTTATTGCTGTGGCAGCTTTCTATTACTGTGACAACTGGGATATGAAACTTGAAAAAGGTATGTTTGTCCTCACAGTTTCAGAGCCTTTACCGTGGTCACTTGGCCGAGAAGCTTTGGCCTTCATGTGGCACAGTGTATCATTGCAGGACTGTGGCAGAGGAGGCCTATTCACATCATGGAAGAAAGATGGATGATAATCCAAGGTCCCCATACTTCTTCAAGGCACACCTTGGTTCCTTAACTGCCTTCCACTAGGCCCCACTTCTGAGAAGTTTCACCACCTCCTAGTACTGAAAGCGCTGTAGGACAGTGCATCCACAGGCCATTCAGAAGTGATGAGACACAGAAACGCCCTGTAATGAGCTGCTGTGTTACTGACATTAAACCTTTTCCTATGCCCACTCATTACCACAGGGCTTAGGTAATTCAGAATTGGTTTTTGTTTTTTGTTTTTTTTTTACAGTCTCTCTTTGGTCAGCAGTGATGCCATTGGGGAGTTAAGTGATAAAATCAACAGACTAGATGTTGTTAAAGGTTAATCAATCACTGAAATATAAATATCAAGAATTAATAGAAAAAAATAAATGTTATAAGAAGTCAAGGCACTAATGATTTTAGAAGTGACTCTTCTAGCCCACCTGACCCAGCTTTCACTGGGGCTTCATCTTATCCCACATCTAGGAAAAGCTTTTGCCTTCCTGCAAAAAAAAAAACAAAACAAAACAAAACAAAAACTCAAAAGCATATGTCTTAGTATTCTATTTCTGTGAAGACACCATGACTAAGGCAACTCCTATAAAGGAAAGCATTTAATTGTGGCTGGCTTACAGTTCAGAGGTTTAATCTATTGTCATGGTGAGAAGCATGGCAGCATGCAGGCACACATGGTGCTGGAGAGGTAGCTTAGAGTTCTACATCCCAATTGGAAGGAAGAGAGTGTGACACTTGGCCTGGCTTGAGCATGTGAAACCTCAAAGCCTGCCCCCACTGTCACACTTCCTCCAACAAGGCCACACCCACTCCAATAAGGCCCTACCTCCTACTACATACCACTCCCTATGAGCCTATGGGGGCCATTTTCATTTAGACCACCACCACAGCCTACCAAACATTTCCTTCCAGAATTGAGTAAAAGCCAGTAAGTGGTTTAGCTCTATAGGGTTTCACACTGTACTCATCTCCTCAGCAGCCCTTTGATCCCTTTGCCTCTGCCCACCTCTTTCCCCTGTGACCTCATGATAAATGTCAGAGGAATTGTGACAGTCCTGTGGCCCACATAGACTCTGAAGAAGACACTTAGGACATCTGTATCTTATGAAAGAAAGGGACAAAGGGGTTTGGTCACCAATGCCCATCTAAGTCACAGTCTTGGAGACTTTGAACAGAACAAACAGACCTAGACACATGTGCTCCAGAACTACATACAGCATTAGCTTTCATAGAATGCCAATTCCACAGAACAACTCAGCTGTTAGGCTGAGACTCTTTCTAGGGGCAACCAAGTAAGAGAAGGGGCTTCCATCTGCCCTAGCTGGGTCACTCCCTAAGGGTTTTAAAAAATAAACCACATTAAATTCAGCCTTTCACCTTTGTGCCTCTGATAGCCACAGAAACTTAGAACAGTAGACTTGTCCCATTCTTCCTCTCCTCCCTCCTATACATCCTTTCTTGTGGTCCCACCTCAGTTGCTCCACACTTTCTTAGCTAAAGCTGACACTCCAGGAAGATGAGCATAGTCATGTGATAGCCGCTGTGCTGGAAGGGCCAGGGGTGAGTGACAGGACCTCTCAGCATGCACAGGAGAAAAGAGACTGGAGGGCAAAGACAGCAAGAAGAATACTTGATACCTGAAATTTGCTGATTTGGGGAATCTCATCCAATCCCCTGATGTCTCAAAGATAAAAATAACAAAAAGGTTACAGTAGAAAATGAGGAAGCTGATCACGCATAAGCTAAGCATTGAAAAGAACAGATTAGAAAATCGGTGAGTCTGAGGCTTAGTGTTTTCTAAGACTGAATGTAAGAGTCATGAACAGTTTTGTCTCTCTCCCCTAGGACATTTGACAGTGTCACAACTGGGCAATGACTGGCTAGCATCTTAGTAGGCAAAGTCTAGGGATGCTTCTCAGCAGAATGCAGGGCACATACCAAAACCTTCCATTAAAGAATTATCTGGCCTCAAAAGCCAATAGTGCTCTTGCTGAGAGCCCTGAGTTGTCTGAATATCCATCCCAGAGCAAGGTCACTTGAAGACTTCACTGCATAGATTTTGAAGGTACAGTGGAGGACAAAAAGTTTTAAAATATTTTTTATTTTCCATAAATATGCATAATACTTACACAGAGAAGCAATCTGCAGGATGAAGAAAGCTGGGTTCTGATGAGATTTTAAATCTCATCACTTAAAATCATCTTCTGATGAATTTTACTAAGAAGGAAAGAGAATGAAACATATTAGGCATGAAAAGGTCAATTGAAATAGAGAAATAGCAGCATTTGAACAAATAAGTGATTATAATCTTTATATTGCTAAATGTGAAAAACTTAACAGAATTGACAACTTCCTAAAAAAACCTTAATGTACCAAAGCAAAATCTAAGAATTAGACATTCAGAAGAGTAGAACTGAAGTCAACAGTTTAAAGTCTCCCAGGGGGGCAGCAAGCCTGACAGCCTAAATTCAATAACCCGGGGCCCACGTGAAGGAAGAAGAAAATGGAGTCCTGTGAGTTTTCTTTGACATCCACATACATTCACCAACATACACACGCACCAACACACACATACACACACACGCAGATAAGTAAATTCATAAAAAGTCCAGTCTTCCTAGAACATTATTCTAGGGAGTAGAGATTTCTTTTCATCCAGAAAACTCTACACAATGCTAGATTCTTTCCCCTTAACTCCAAACTAGAAGCATGAAAATGTTCCTCAGTGAGTGAACTGACAAGACAACTATTGTACATTCGTGCCATTTAAACAAAAAGTGAAATAGTGATACACCCAAGTTAGATAAACCCAAAGGAAACTGTGTTCAGTACAAAGGCCAATGTAGGATGGATGCCCACCGTGATCTCACTTGATTAAAGTAACACAAGTTATGGAACTGAGGCCGGAGCTGTGTGGCAGTCTGTGCAGTTTGGTGTTGGTGCTCTAGCAATGGTTTCACAAGGCTGAACACATGATAAAATACAACCAGCACACATAGGTGAGGAAATATTGGAACCCACCCTGGACTATGCCACACCAGATTCTTAGAAGTGATAAAGACACACCCAGGCCAGTCTGAAGGAAAAGCTGTTTCCCTTCTAGGGAAGAGAAAAAGAAGGAAGAAGACACTCCAATCAAATTAGTGAGAAAATATGATTGAAAGTGAGAAGAGAAATAGTAAGAAACTGCAAGTTCATCTTTAGTGTGAACATAGATGAACCTTTTCCAAAGTAAAGAGAAACTAAACCTGGTAATGAATAAAATATATAGAATATCCACTCTGGCGAGGGAAACAGGAGCCCACAGTTGAGAGACTTTAAACTGTTAAAGAGATTTGGAGTTTTATAAAGGCTGAATTTTAAAAGAAAGTTTGGATATTTTAAAAAGACTTTGAACATTTAAGTGTTTGAATTTTTAAAGACTGGGACTTTTAAAACTTGGAATGTTTTATATTGTGGTATATGTATTAATGTCATATCCTGGAAATGAATAAGAAAGAAAAGGTGGTGACTCCAAGATGGCAGCAGACAACACAGACACATTTTGAGCACAGAGAAAATAACTACAACATTGTAGAAATATAAACAAGCTGAGCAACAACTCAAGAAATGTGACTCCTCGGGGTTTTACCCAGCAAACCCAGGGACTAGTGGGGGTCCCTGGGCGGGACTCCCAGACACTGAGGGAAACAGACCTACCAGCTCTGGAGTAGAGGCCTGGGACCCAGAGCAGAGGCAAGTGGCATGGAGCAGAGGCCAGAGCGGAGCCTGCCACGGAAGTAGGCACGTGCCACTCAAATACCCAATGAGTAGCTCCAAACTCCACACAGGGGTACTCACCAACCTCCAGAAAACCCAGCTTCCCTGCCAGCATTCCATACAGGAGAACTACAGGATCACCAAAATTTATCTCCAGTGGATTGGCAGTCTGAGAGGCACAAGCATATCAGGGCTTACCTAGAAAGGTGTTGGACATACAAGTCCCTCTACTGGATATACAATCACATGGAAGAACATTGCACCCAGACAGGGCAGAGGTACACCTGCACCAGTACAGTGTCCCGCAGGTCTGATCACTTCAGGGCCTTGGGAGACAGCTCCAACTGCCAGATAGAGGTGCCTCCAAGCTTCCTCAGTGCCCAGCATTCACACAGTCACTCCAACACCCTAAAGAGGACCAGCAGTGCCACTGAAATGGTAAGATAAGAGTGAGCTGAAAGGAAGGTGGTGAAGATATAAGGCTGTGGAACTCTACTGAGTCCAAGCCCAGCAGACAGGTTGTGGTGTTCATACTGGAGCCAGTGCAACTTGCCCCTTCTCAGCAGGATACCCTGTCTTCAGCATCTACAGTTCCTGTGAAGAAGCAGCAAGTTCTTGGCCTTTGTGCACTACCTGAGTGATACAGACTACAAGGGCTTACTGCTTATAGCCAAGAGGCACAGAGGTGCCCTGGGAACCACATAGAAGAAGCGGTCTGGGGGGACCATGACCATTGGATCAGACACACAAGTGGCAGGAGATCTGCAGATCTAGCCTACAATCCATGGTTCTCTGAGACCCACCAACATCACTAGGAAGACCTGCTAGAACCAAATACCCTGCAGGCTGGAATAACTCATCCCACCCAATCCCAACCTGAGTCCCCAGTTGGGACAGAATGGGAAGGGGTGAACCTCAGGGGGTCCACTAAGACCCAGCCTCCATCTCAAGACCCCACATAGCTTGTGTTAAGCTACAGACCACCAAGATTATACAGACTCTACACCAAAGCTCCATCCTTGGCACCAGGTCCAGAAGACATCAGGAACAATCAGCTTAGGGCAACCAGATGGCTAAAGGTCAGCAAAAGAACAAAACTGACAAAAATCAGGGAAATATGACTCCAACAAAATCCAGGTTAAAATAGCAACCCCTGAATATCCCACCACAGCTGAAACACATGAAAATAATGACAAATCTATACTTAGAAAAATGATAAAGTCCTTACAAGAAGAAATTAAATCCTTGAAAGAATTTAAAGAATCCTCAATTTTACAAATGAAAGCAGTGGAGAATACCATTAGAGACCTCCAAGCCAATGCAGCCCAACATGAACAGCAAAGAGACAAGGCAATGAAAGATTTGAAAGATTTTCAAACAAAAAACAAGCAATTGGAACAGAAAACATATAAAATGAAGAAAAATTTTCAAGAGTTGAAACTGGAAGTAGAAGCAAGAAAGAAAACACAAGCAGAGACAATCCTGGAGGTGGAAAGTCAAGGGAAGAGAACAGCAACTACAGACATGAGTATCAAAAATAGGATTCAAGAGATGGAAGACAGAATCTCAGGCATGGAAGATTCAATTGAAGAAATCAGCACAACAACCAAAGAAAATGAGAAATCTAAAAAAGTTCTTACTCACAACATCCAAGAAATCAAGGACTCAATGAAAAGATGGACCCTAAGAATTATACGCATAGAGGAAAGAGAAGACTCCCGACTCCAAGGTCCAGGAAACATCTTCAACAAAGTCATAGAAGAAAACTTCCCAAACTTAAAGAAAGAGATGCCAGTAAAATTCCAAGAGGTATACAGAATGACAAACAGATTAGACCAGAAAAGAAACTCCTCTTGCCACAGAATAATTGAAACTCCAAATGTACAGAACAAAGAAAGAATATTAAAAGTTGTGAGAGAAAAATGTCAAATAACTTATAAGGGCAAACTCATCAGAATTACACCTGACTTCTCAGAAATTTTAAAAGCCAGAAAGGACTGGGCAGATGTCCTATAAGCCCTGAGAGAACATAGGTGCCCGGCCAGACTACTATACCCAGCAAAATTTTCTATTAAAATAGATGGAGAAAAACAAGATATTCCATGACAAAACCAAATTTAAACAGTATCTATCCACAAATATAGTCCTACAGAAGATTCTAGAAGGAAAATTCCAACCCAGAGAAGATAACTACACCCAAGAAAACAGAGGAAACCAAAAACTCTACTGCAGTTAAACCAAAAGAAAGACACAGCCACCACCTACATCAAAATAACAGGAAGTAACAACCTCTGGTCAATAATATCGATCAACTTCAATGGACTCAACTCCCCAATAAAAAGACACAGGCTTACAGAATGGATCCATAAACAGACCCATCATTTTGCTGCATACAAGAAACACATCTCACTAACAAAGATAGATGTTACCTCAGAGTAAAGCACTGGAAAAGGTTTGCAGGCAAATGGGACCAAGAAGCAAGCTGAAGTAGCCATCCCAATATCAAATAAAAAAGACTCTCAACTGAAGTTAATCAAAAAAAGATAGGGATGGGTACCACATACTCGTTAAAGGAAAAACTCATCAAGATAACATCTCAATACTAAATATCTATGACTCAAATACAAGGGCACCCACATTTGTAAAAGAAACTCTTCTAAAGCTTAACTCACACATTGATCCCCACACATTAGTAGTGGAGACTTCAACACCCCAATCACAACAATGGACAGGTCATTGAGACAGAAATCAAACAGAGAAATAATGAGTCTAACAGAGGTCATGAACCAAATGGATCTAACAAATATTTACAGAAGGTTACAGGCAAACAGAAAAAAATACACCTTCTTTTCAGCACCACACAGATCCTTCTCCAAAATCGACCATATAGTCGGACACAAAGCAAGCCTCAACAGATACAAGAAAATTGAAATAACCCCTTGTATCTTATCAGACAACCTGGGATAAAGCTAGACTTTAACAATAACAGAAATAACAGAAAGCCTACAGATTCATGGAAACTGAACAACTCCCTATTGAATGACTACTAGGTCAGGGAATAAATAAAGAAAGAAATCAAAGACTTCTTAAAATCCAACAAAATTGAAGGCACAACATACCCAAACCTATGGGACACAATGAAAGCTGTGCTATGAGGAAAGTTCATAGCACTAAGTGCCTTCAAAAAGAAAATCATGACAGCTCATACTAGCAAATTAACAGCAGAACTGGAAAAATTTGGAGCAAAAAAGAAGCAAACACTTCCAAGAGGAGCAGAAGGCAAGAAATCATCAAACTTAGGGCTGAAATTACCAACTTAGAAACAAAAAGAACAATGCAAAGAATCAATGAAACCAAGAGTTGGTTCTTTGAGAAAATCAACAAAACAGACAGACCCTTAGCCAAATTAACTAAAAATCAGAGGGAAAAAACTCAGATGAACAAAATCAGAAATGAAAAGGGAGAAATAACAACAGACATTGAAGAAATACAGAGAATCTGTAGGTCCTACTTTAAAAATCTGTACTCCACCAAATTTAAACCTAACTGAAATGGACAACTTTCTTGATAGATTCCAAATACGAAAGTTAAATGAAGGTCAGGTTAACACATTAAACAGTCCTATAACCCCTAAGGAAATAGAAACACTCATTAAGAGTCTCCCAACAACAACAACAAAAAAAAAAAAAGCCCAGGGCCAGATGGTTTCAGCACAGAATTCTACCAGATCTTCAAAGAAGAGCTAATACCAATACTCTTCAAACTCTTCCACAAAATAGAAGCAGAAGGAACACTGCCAAACTCATTCTGTGAGGCCACAGTCACCCTGATACCTAAACCACAGAAAGACTCAACAAAGAGAGAGAACTTCAGACCAATTTCCCTCATGAACATAGACACAAAAATACTTAATAAAATCCTGGAAAACAGAATCCAAGAACACATCAAAAGTATCACACACCATGACCAAGGAGGCTTCATACCAGGAATGCAAGGGTGGTTTAACATATGAAAATCTATCAATGTAATTCACCATATAAACAAGGTGAAAGAAAAAAAACCTCATGATCATCTTGCTAGATGCTAAAAAATCATTTGACAAAATCCAACAACCTTTCATGCTAAAAGTCCTGGAGAGGATAGGCATACAAAGACCATACTTAGAAATAACAGAGGTGGGGCTGGAGAGATGGCTCAGCCGTTAAAGGCTAGGCTCACAACCAAAAATATAAGAAATAACAGAGGTGATATACAGTAATCCAGTAGCGAACATCAAATTAAATGGAGAGAAACTTGAAGCATTTCCTCTAAACTCAGGTACAAGGTGAGGATGTTCACTTTTGCCATATCTCTTCAACATAGTACTTAAAGTTCTTGCTAGAGCAATAAGACAACTAAAGGAGATCAAGGGGATACAAATTGGAAACAAAGAAGTCAAATTATCCCTATTTGCAGATGATATGATAGTATACATAAGTGACACCAAAAATTCCATGAAAGAACTCCCAAGTAAATAAATAAATAAATAAATAAATAGATAGATAGATAGATAGATAGATAGATAGATAGATAAATGAATAAATAAATAAATAAATGATAAATACCTTCAGCAAGGTGGCTGGATTCAAAATTAATTCAAAAAATCAGAAGCCCTTATTTATTCAAAAGATAATTGGGCTGAGAAAGAAATTAGGGAAACAACACCCTTCACAATAGCCACAAACAATATAAAACACCTAGGGGTAACTCTAACCAAGCAAGTGAAAGACCTGTATGACAAGAACTTCAAGTCCTTAAAGAAAGAAATTGAAGAGGACATCAGAAGATGGAAAGATCTCACATGCTCATGGATACATAGGGTCAACATAATAAAAATGGCCATCCTATCAAAAAAATATACAGATTCAATGCAATTCCTATCAAAATACCGCCACAATTCTTTATAGACCTGGAAAAAGCAATTCTCAACTTCATATGGAATAACAAAAAACCCAGAATAGCTAAACCAAAACAAAAAAACCCACACATCTACAGGTATCACCATCCCAGATTTCAAGCTGTACTACAGAGCAATAGTAATAAAAACAACATGGTACTGGTATAGAAACAGACTAGTGGATCAATGGAATCGAATTGAAGACCGAGAAATGGACCCACACACCTATGTTCACATAATTTTTGACAATGAAGCCAAAACCATACCCTGGAAAAAGGACAGCATCTTCAACAAATGGTGCTGGTCTAGTGGATGTTGACATGTAAACGAATGAAATTAGACACATATCACCTTGCACAAAACTTAAGTCCAGCCGGGAGGTGGTGGCGCACGCCTTTAATCCCAGCACTTGGGAGGCAGAGGCAGGCGGATCTTTGTGAGTTCGAGGCCAGCCTGGTCTACAAAGCGAGTCCAGGACAGCCAGAGATATTCAGAGAAACCCTGTCTCGAAAAACCAAAAAAAAAAAAAAACTTAAGTCCAAGTGGATCAAAGACCTTAACATAAAGCTCAACACACTAAATCTACTAGAAGAGAAAGTGGGGAAAACCCTCGAACTCATTGGCACAGGTGACAACTTCCTGAACAGAACACCAAGAGCTCAGGACCTGAGACCAACAATCAATAAATGGGACCTCATGAAACTGAAAAGCTTCTGTAAAGCAAAAGACACTGTCATTCAACCAAAACGACAACCTACAGATTGGGAAAAGATCTTTACCAATCCCACCTCTGACAGAGGACTAATATCTGTAATTTATAAAGAACTCAAGAAATTAAACACCTCAGTCTTTTTTTTTTGGCAATTATCTCCTTTATTTCTCTGGACAACTGTAGAGGTGGGCCTCAGAATCTTAATACTACAAATGAAAACCCACTGAAGAACTGTAACTTACTTGCTCATAATTATGCTATTAACTTGTAGAGGCCAAACTCAAACACAACTTATTCTACCTACCCAGCACCCTACATCGCCCCATCCCTCCCCACCCCCCCACGCCCCCACCCCCCCGCCAAGGCTTCTGGCCTTGGCTAGAGATTCGTTTGATAGAAATTCTAATGTGTTCCGTAGTTTATTATGCAATCTGCTTTTTTTTCCTTTATTTTTTTATTTCTTCAAATTACATCTCAATCGCAGTCCCCTCCCTATTCCCCCTCCACTCCCACACTCCCACCCTCAAACCCCCATCCTCTTCCCTTTTTTGTTTTTTTAAGTTTAAGGTATATCTTATTTCCCCCTACAGTTTCCCCTTTCAGTCCAACAAATGGCTCTTTCTCTTATAATAACAAATACAATACAGTATAACAGAGGTAATTAGGCCACAGTTATGAGGGTTATATGGCTTAGCATACATTCCCAATGTCCAGTCCATATACATTTGGCACCTGACTTTAACATTCTACTATCTAACCATCTCCATGAGTTCAAAGTTCTATATCTAACTCAACATTCATACTAACTTGCAACACAATTTTAAAAGCATCTTCTTAGATCTAGAACACTCTCTTGATTCCTAAACAACTCAAAATTTAATTATGAGGCTCTAGCTATCTGTTCTTCAGCCACCTCAGAGACCTGAGAGGGATAAATATATCTGATTATATAGGAAGTACAGGGCCTGCAGCTTCCAAAACTAAGAAATGACATACCAGTGGCTGCCTGGACAGTTCCCATTTTCTCTCCGTACATTACAGCATCGATCTTCAGTCATTTGGCCCCGTTTCTCTGACAGACATTAATTGTAGAGCAGGGGTTATGAGGGACTTGCCTACCCTGTCTTGGCAGAACGAGGCTGTCAACTTACCTGCTTCCAGGTTTTGTCCTTTTTGGACAGCATTCTGTCTACAGTTGGAGCAAGGGGCTTTTCCTACCAAGAGATAGGCTTGCAACTAATTCAATCATCTCCCACTGGAGATTCTTCCATGCTCATCTTCTACTTGGGGTAGAATAGGGGGTGCTGTCAGGAGTTGATGTCTCGATATAAAAAAATCTAAAGTTACGAAAACATCTTTGAATGCCATATTCTGCAGATCTCTTGAGGTTTTTGAAGAGGCCCTATCTATCTCTTGTATTAGGGTAAGTAGATGTTGCTTGTCTCTTAGCAGCTTTATTTCTGATTAGCTTAGAAAATAACTCTAATAGGCTATCATAGTACCTAACAAAATGACCGGCTTGCATAACTATTAGTTTGCATTTTTTAATTATCCTAAACAGTTTATGACAATTAGTAGTAAAAGGAAAAGACTGAGGCAGAACAGCAGAGTTGCTGATACAAACTGAACAAGTTGTCTCCCAGAGAGAAGAAAGCCTCAAGTCTCATTTAAGTTGAAGCCGCCACAGCCAATTTACCCTAAAGGACTTGCATCTGAGATATTACTGAAGAAAGACTATTAACTAAGTGCCTTAAAGGATCTACCCCAGAGACTGTGTTCCTGATGACGGAGAACCTGCCCCAGAGCCTGTATCCTTCTAAAAGGTTAGGAAAATAGCTGTAAAAGTTATCAATAGGTTTAGTGGTTAGGTAACAGGGGTTGTAGGCATGCTTAGGGCTAGTAGTTAGGCAAGTGTTTATATTTGTTTTAAGCATTTATAGTTATTAATAAATACATATGGGATAATTTTTTAAAAAGAAATTAAACACCAAGAAACCAAATAATCCAATCAAAAAATGAGAACAGAGCTAAACTGAGAATTCACAAAGGAGGCAGTGAGACTTTTGAAGAAATGCTCAACATCCTTAATCATCACAGAAATGCAACTCAAGATGACTCTGAGATTCCATCTCACACCTGTCAGAATGGCTAAGATCAAAAACTCAAATGATGGCACATGCTGGAGAGGTTGTGAAGAAAGGGGAATACTCCATTTTTGGTGGGAGTGCAAACTTGTACAACCAGAATGGAAATCAGTCTGGCCATATCTTAGAAAACGTGGAATAGTTCTACCTCAAGACCCAGACATACCACTTCTGGGTATCCACCCAAACTATTCCTCACTAAACCACAAGGACATATCCTCATCTATGTTCATAGCAACCTTATTTGTAATAGCTAGAAACTGAACACAACCAAGATGTCTCTCAACTGATGAATGGATAAAAAATTGTTGTACCTTTACACAGTGGAATACTTCTACTCAGCTATCAGAAACAAGGAAATCATGCAATTCACACCCAAATGGACAGAACAAGAAAAGCTCATACTGAGTGAGCTAACCCAGACTCAGAAAGATGCACATGTCATCTTCTCCCTTATAATTGGATTTTAGCCACATAGTACAGGATAACTATCCTACAACCAACACACCAAAAGTATCAGGAATATAGACTTTGTTACCTATTAATGGGACAATTTGCCTTACCATGTAGGTCCCCAGTGCAAGTGGAAGCTCTTAGCCCTCATATAGCTGTTGAACTGTGAGAGGCTGATATGTAGGGACACTCTACATCAGAGGAGTGGGATGGGTAGGAGAGGGAGGAGAAGATGGGATGATGGAACTGGGACGAATGGAAAGAGGGCACTATAGTGGAGATGTAAATTGAAGAAATAAATAAATATCAAAAAGAGAAAGAAAGAAAGGAAAGTTTGTGACTTAGTATTGATATGCTATTTGTGTTAAGTTGGTAAGGAGTCAGTTATCCTGGCTACTTTTATGTCAACTTGTCACAAGCTAAAATCATCTGAAAGGAGGGAGCCTAAATTGAGAAAATGCCTCCATAAGGCCCCAGCTGTAGGATATTTTCTTAACTAGTGATTGATGGGGGAGGGACCAGCCCATTGTGGGTGGTGCCATACCTGGGCTTGTAATCCTGGGATTTTTTTTATTAATAAATAAATTTATTTATTTGTTGCTTCAGGTTATATCACCATCATATTATCCTCTTTCCCCCCTTCCCAGCACCGCCCTCCCACCCTCTATCCCCTAACCCTTCCAAACCACTCCTCTGGAGTGGAGGATCCCTACATAACAGTCCATCACCCCAGTTCAGAAGTCATATGAGGGCCAAAAGCCTCCTCATACACTGGGGGCCTACAAGGCAGTACCACCAGTGAAAAGGGTCTCATTGCCAGGGAGAGAAAACTAAAAAACAAATAAATAAAAATGTCCATGTTCCTTTGGTGCATTGGTTGTAGTATAGATATCCTGTGCTATATAGCTAAAATCCTACTATAACTGAATAGATGTCATGTGCATCCTTCTGAGTCTGGGCTAGCTCACTCAGGATGAGCTTCTCTAGTTCCATCCACTTGGTTGCAAATTGCATAATTTCATTGTTTCTGACAGCTGAGTAATATCCCATTGTGTAGATGTACCGCAGTTTTTTAATCCATTCTTCAGTTGAGGGACATCTGGGTTGTTTCCAGTTTCTAGCTATTACAAATAAGGCTGCTATGAACATAGATGAAGAAACTTCCTTATGATTCCGTGAGGAGTCATTTGGGTGTATACCCAGAAGTGGTATGGCTGGGTCCTGAGCAAAGCTATTCCAAGTTTTCTAAGGTATCACCAGACTGACCTCCATAGTGGTTGTACAAGCCTGCACTCCCACCAGCAATGGAGGAGGGTTCCCCTTTCTCCACACCCTCGCCAGCATGTGCTGTCACTTGAGCTTTTGATCTTAGCCATTCTGACAGGTGTGAGATGGAATCTCAGAGTTGTCTTGAGTTGCATTTCTCTGATGATTAAGGATGTTGAGTATTTCTTCAAGTGTCTCTCGGCCATTAGGGATTCCTCCTTTGTGAATTCTCTATTTAGCTCTGTCTCCCATTTTTTGATTGGCTTATTTGGTTTCCTGGCATTTAATTTCTTGAGTTCTTTGTAGATTTTGGATATACTGGACCTTCAAAGAGGAGCTAACACCAATACTCTTCAAACTCTTTCACCAAATAGAATCAGAAAGAACACTGCCAAACTCATTCTATGAGGCCACAGTCACCCTGATTCCTAAACCACACAAAGACCCAACAAAGAAAGAGAACTTCAGACCAATCTCCCTCATGAACATAGATGCAAAAATACTTAATAAAATACTAGCAAACCGAATTCAAGAACACATCAAAAGTATCATACACCATGATCAAGTAGGCTTCATCCCAGGAATGCAGGGATGGTTCAACATACAAAAGTCTATCAACATAATTCACCATATAAACAAGATGAAAGAAAAAAACCACATGATAATCTCACTAGATGCAGAAAAAGCATTTGACAAAATCCAACACCCCTTCGTGTTAAAGGTTCTGGAGAGAATGGGCATACAAGGACCATGCCTAGAAATAATAAAGGCAATATACATCAAGCCAGTGGCCAACATCAAATTAAATGGAGAGAAACTTGAAGCATTTCCTCTAAACTCAGGGACCAGACAAGGATGCCCATTTTCACCATATCTCTTCAATATGGTACTTGAAGTTCTTGCTAGAGCACTAAGACAACTAAAAGAGATCAAGGGGATACAAATTGGAAACGAAGAAGTCAAATTATCCCTGTTTGCAGACAATATAATAGTATACATAAGCGACCCCAAAAATTCCACCAGAGAACTCTTACAGCTGATAAACACCTTCAGCAAGGTGGCTGGATACAAAATTAATTCAAAAAAATCAGAAGCCCTTCTTTATACAACAAACAAATGGGCTGAGAAAGAAATAAGGGAAACAACCCCCTTCACAATAGCCACAAACAATGTAAAATACCTGGGGGTAACTCTAACCAAGCAAGTAAAGGACCTGCACAACAAGAACTTCAAACCCTTGAAGAAAGAAATGTAAGAGGCCTTTAGAAGATGGAAAGATCTCCCATGCTCATGGATAGGTAGGATCAACATAATAAAAATGGCCATCCTACCAAAAGCAACATATAGATTCAATGCAATTCCTATCAAAATACCACACAATTCTTTATAGACCTGGAAAGAGTTATTCTCAATTTCATATGGAACAACAAAAAACCCAGAATAGCTAAATCAACATTGTACAATAAAAAAACATCTGGAGGTACCACCATCCCAGATTTCAAGCTGTACTACACAGCAATAGTAGTAAAAACAGCATCGTATTTGTATAGAAACAGACCAATAGATCAATGGAATCGAATTGAAGACCCAGAAATGGACCCACACACCTATGGCCACCTAATTTTTGACAAAGAAGCCAAAACCGTACAATAGAAAAAGGACAGCATCTTCAACAAATGGTGCTGGTCCAACTGGATGTCCACTTGTAAAAGAATGAAATTAGACCCATACTTATCACCTTGTACAAAACTTAAGTCCAAGTGGATCAAAGACCTTAACATAAGGCCGGTCACACTAAATCTACTAGAAGAGAAAGTGGGGAAAACCCTCGAACTCATTGGCACAGGTGACAACTTCCTGAACAGAACACCAACAGCTCAGGACCTGAGACCATCAATCAATAAATGGGACCTCCTTAGATCCAGAACACCCTCTTGATTCCTAAACAACTCAAAATTTAACTATGAGACTCTAGCTATGTATTCTTCAACCACCTCAGAGACCTGAGAGGCATAAATATGATTATATAGGAAGTGCAGGGCCCGCAGCTTCCAAAACTAAGAAATGACATACCAGTGGCTGCCTGGACAGTTCCCATTTTCTCTCCATACATTACAGCATCAATCTTCAGCCGTTAGGCCCTGTTTCTCTGACAGACATTGATTGTAGAGCAGGAATTATGAAGGACTTACCTATCCTGTCTTGGCAGAGCTAGGCTGTTGACTTACCTGCTTCCAAGTTTTTTCCTTTTTGGACAGCATTCTGTCTACAGTTGAAGCAAGGGGTTTTTCTTGCCAAGAGATAGGCTTGCTACTAATTCAACCATCTCACACTGGAAGATTTTTTTTTTTAATTGTGAGGCAAGTTAGTATGAAAGCTGAGTTAGATATAGAACTTTAAACTCATGGAGATGGTTAGATAGTAGAATGTTAAAGTCAGGTGCCAAATACACATGGACTGGACATTGGGAATGCATGCTAAGCCATATGACTCTCATAATTATGGCCTGTTTATTTCTGTTGTTTTGCATTGTATTTATTGTTATAAGAGAAAGAACCATTTGGTGGACTGAAAGGGGGAGCTGTTGGGGGGAAAAAGATATACCTTAAACTAAAAAAAAAGGGGGGTAGAGGATGGGAGGCTTAAGGGGGAAGCGGGTGAAAGGGTGGGACTGGAGGGGGGCGTAGGGAGGAGATTGTGATTGAGATGTAACTTGAAGAAATAAAAAAATAAATTATAAAAAAATAAATGGGACCTGGTTAAACTGAAAAGCTTCTGTAAGGCAAAAGACACTGTCATTCAAACAAAATGGCAGCCTACAGACTGGGAGAAAATCTTCACCAATCCTGGGTTTTATTAGAAAGCAGGCTGAGCAAACCATGGGGAGAAAGCCACAAGGAAGCACCCGTTGATGGCCTCAGCATCAGCTCAAGTTCCTGCCCTGCTTGAGTTCCTGTCCTGCTTGAGTTCCTGTCCTGCTTGAGTTCCTGCCCTGCTTGAGTTCCTGCCCTGCTTGAGTTC
>CAJQZJ010034221.1:3210865-3222725 GCA_907164525.1 Lophiomys imhausi
AATTTTGAGTTGTTTAGGAATCAAGAGGGTGTTATAGATCTAAGAAGGTACTCTTAAAAGTGTGTTGCAAGATAGTATGAATGTTGAGTCACATATAGACCTTTAAACTCATGGAGTTGGTTAGATAGTAGAATGTTAAAGTCAGGGGCCAAATATGTATAAACTGGACATTGGGAAGGTATACTGGGCCATTTAACTCTCATAAATGTGGCATATTTATATCTATTGTTTTGTATAATACTTACTGTTATAAGAGAAGGAACCATCTGTTGGACTGAAAGGGGAAACTTCTGGGGGGAAGAGGGTGGAAGGGCGGGATAGGAAGGGGGAATAGGGAGGGGTTTGTTACTGAGATGTAACTTGAAGAAAAAAAAAATAAAGTATTTAAAAAAAAAAAAAAGAATACCAAACCCATAGCAGTTGGAAAAGTAAATTGGAAGGAGGAGACCAGAGGATGTGGAGCCTTTGAAGCCTCTTCCTACCTTCCTTTGTGGGCATTAGATTATCTCCATGTTCTTTCAATGGCTGAAATATTGCCTACATTCTTTCATTAAAACAAGAACTGCAGCCACTTGACATGAGCGAGGTGTGCCCTAGATGCTAGTGATAGAAAAACTTCCCATTAAAAAACACTTCAGTGTTGAACCTGACAAGAAAGAGCTAGCCCCGTTCATCAGCTCTGAGAATCATTCAAGATGGGAAGGGAACTTTAGAACCTAGCTGAGCAGCAGATAATTCAGAAGGCTGCCGGAAGGCTTCCTCTGCCAGTGACCCTAACCTGGGGTCTGAAGAATTGTGGGTGTAAGAGAAGAATGGAAAAACAGCTTTCTGGGGAGAGCACCATGTCCAATAACACAAGAACTTAGCACAGGAGCTAACTAAAGGCTGAAAGCTCCCCTTATGTCTGGATGAGGACCACAGGACCTGGAGAAACCAGAAGACTTTGGTGAATACACAGCCTGTTCACATTTAGATACTCCAGAGAGAGTGTCTGTGTGTGTGTTTGTGTTTGTGGGTGTGTTTGTGTGTGTGTTTGTGGGTGTGTTTGTGTGTGTGCGTTCATGCACGTGTGACTGCATGCATCTGTTTGCATGTTTATCTGCATGTGTTTTTGTGTGTTTGTGTACTAATGCTTGTGTCTGTCTGTATATATATGTGTTTATATGTCTGTGTCTATCTCCATGTGTATTTTTGTGTCTGTGGGTTTGTGTCTGTCAGCATATGTTGTGTGTTTGTGTGTCTCTGTGTGTCAATCTGCATGTATTTTTGTTTTTGAGTGTATGTGCATGAATGTGTCTGTATATGTATGTATATGTCTGTCTGTATGTGTGTGTGTCTATCTGTATATGTGTGGGTACCTATGTGTCTGTGTGTGTATGTACATGTGTGTTTTGTGCATGTGTGTGTGTTTGTATCTGTCTGTCTGTGTGTGTGTGTATCTGTGTGTGTACACCAGAGGAAATACAGGAGACTCAGCCTCTAGAGTCAAGAGAGGCAGCAAGCAAGAGGTTTACAATAGAGAATTGGCTTGTATGTAAAATTGGCTGCCAGGGTCTGAAGCCAGTCAACTGGATAATAAGGAGAGCCATGAACACAGTTATTCTTTGAGTCCAAACCCAGAAACCCAGAAGAGCTGGGATATATGTTCTAGTGGGCCCACTATTGTCCAAGTCCAATGATGTTAGAGCAGGGAGCAAATGTCTTCCTCTCTTGAATTCAGACATGAGAAGCTTGCTCGACACCCACCCATAATAAAAATCTAAAACTCCATCTTCTACCCCCCAAGAAATGACATACCACCAAGGGTCTTGGCATGCCATGCCCTCTCCAGTTGGTGGACTAAACTAACCAGAACATCACGTGAATTTGAAGAATGTGAAGCACTGAGGTATAACACCAGAGTGTACTAGTGTACAGCCAGTAAGAATGGGGTCGGACAGTCAAGAGGGAGGTAAGGAAATGAGGACAGGGAATACAGGCTTGTCTTTCCAGAAGCTAGTGAAGGGAGGAAAGGGATAGAATAGAAGCTAGAAAAGGGAAATGTTCAGCTTTAACTAGGAGAGGTTTTACTATGTTATTAGGATTGGGGTTGGGGGGCAAGGTGAAAGAAAGGGAGGGTGGGTTCATAGAACAAAAGGCCCAAAGAGGGGCTGAGCTTTAAGTGGGGAGGTGAGATAGGAATGGAAGCCCCCTCAGACCAAGAAGGGGCTCACAGTTCTTGCCACGTCATGCACCTCGTGCATATGCTAATGAGTCAGCTCTCATATTTCCTGAACACTGGCAGAAAAAAAAAGCAAGCTTCTGGGGAAGAAACAAAGAAAACCAGCTCATTATGCCCAATAGCAGCAGGCAGAATAAGATGTTGCATAGGCTGCCCTAACTCCAGTTTACAGAGCTGGTGACAAAGGCTAAATCTTGCTTGCACATGAGAAGTGCATGGTGGGAAAGGAACCCTGAGATTGGGAAACCCTCATTTCACTGGAAGGTTTCTGGCAAACCCATCTGTCCTAATGTCCAGGAGGAGGCATTCCCTCCATCACAGGAGAACTAAACCAATCTACCCTGCCTCTATTTTTATTAACCTATGATGGAAGAGAGATTCCAGTCTTTGTTGTTGAAAATTGTTCAGATATGTCTGTTGATACTTCAATGCCTAATGCCTCCAGATATTGAGTACCAACATCAGTGAACTTGTGGCCAACTGAGGAATTAGCTACCAGCATGATTGTCTGATAGCCTCAGTATTTCTTTCCAGGGAAGCACCAATTACCACTAAGAGGCTAGGGCTTGAGTGGGGTATAGGATGAAGTATTAAAAGGCAACTGAACATAGAAAGTGACATACATACATACTACACACACATACACATATGCTAAGACATGAGCTAGCAAGGCTAGCCCAAGACCTTGAAAGAGGCAGCCACAAGGGAAGTGGCAGGCTGCATGCAGCTGTAGGCAGGATCTGTTGGAAGATCAGTTAAGTGATGGGGACAGAGCAGCAAATGATGTGAAAGGTACAGCATGGGGTGGAGTGGGGTCCAGTTGAGTAGGGTTGTGGTGGAGAAGAATATGGCAAACACTGTCTTTCCTAACTCTGCTCCCGGTGACTCCGGTAGAATGGGCTGGTGGGAGGCAGCAAATGAAGACCGACTGCTGCAGATATGAGGGACTGACCAGGGCCTCCTGCGGTCCTACTGTCTGGGGGTAACCTTCGCTAAAATCTGCACCTAACTTCAGGATGCTTTGGGAAAAAATAGGGTTCAAGGCTAGATTAAACTTACTATTTGGTTAAGGATTTCTGTGTCACCATTGAGGAATATCAGCTGTTAGTTTTCCTTTTCCTATAACAGTGGTTTTTAGATTCTCGGGGTCAGGCTGGCCTTCTTCAGTGAGTGTGAACCTGCTCCATCCTCTTTTATATTCTGGGAGAGCTTGCTTTCAATTGGTGTTATAGCTTTTTTAACGCTTGTGAAATTCCACCATTGGAGCCATTTAGACCTGAAGTCTTTCTTTGTGGGAGGATTTTTAACTACAGATTCCATTTTCTAATAGACTTAATACAACTTCAATCATAATCTCAACAGGATGTTTCTGGTAAAGATCCACAAACTGAGAATAAAATTTGTATGCAAAAAAAGGGCTGACAATAGTAAAAAATAATTTTGAATGAAGAACAAATTGCACCACACTCACAGTGTGTTTCAAAGACCTGCTTTATAGTAACATTAATCAGGACCATATGCTGGGATAGATTGATTAGAATTCAGAATAGGTCTACACACGCATGAGCTCAATTGAGTTTTCAGTGATGATGCCATGAACTCATTAGAGAAACAACAGCCTGCCAGTAAATGATGCCAGCAACTAAACATCCATTTGCAAACAGATGAAAATCGCACAAACAGTAATTCTTAGCTCTTTCATACAAATCAACTCACAGTGGATTCTAGATAGAAATGTAAAAATTTTAACTGAAGAATTTCTAGCAGATAACATATGAGACAGGAAGAAATACCTGGTAACTGAACACTAATAAACAACATATTCCAGAATATACAAAGAGCTTTTATAATTCAATACTCACATAAAATATGAGTAAAATTTTTGAAGAGATACCAGCGACAAGACTCACAAGACATAGGCATCAACAGTCAATAAGGAAACACACACCTGTTTTAGGGTTCTCTTGGTGTGATGAAACACCGTGACCAAACACAACTTTGGGTGGAAAGGGTTTGCTTTGCTGACACTTCCACATAGCACTAAAAGAAGTCAGGACAGAACCAAAGCCAGGCAGGAACCTGGAGACAGGATCTGAAGCCATGGAGGAATGCTGCTTACTGGCTTGCTCCTCATGGCTTGCTTAGCTTGCTTTTTGTATAGAACCTGGGACCACCAGCCCAGGGGTGTCCCCACTCACAATAGTTTGGTCCCTCCCCATCATTCACTAATTAAGAAAATGCCTGTATGACACTAAGAAAATTGCCTGCCAATCTGCAGGCATTTTTCTCAATTTAGGTTCCCTCCTGTCAGATGACATTAGCTTGTGTCTTGTTAACATCAAACTAGCTAGCACAGAACCTAGAACAAGGTTTAGAAATTTCCAGGGACAGCAAGATGGCTCAGCAGGTACGAGCACTTGCCTGACAACCTGAATTTCAGACCAAAAAAATCCCACATGAAAGTAGCAGAAAATAAGCAACTCCCAAAAGCTGCCCTCTGACCTCCACATGTGTGCTGTGGAATGCCCCTTGATCACAAAAAGATTAAGGATCCAATAGACAATTTAAAGTTCCAGAAGGAATTTGTAACAACTGGAAGCTATAAATATTGCTAGTAATGATGAAAATTAGTAAATCACATAAGAAAATATGTTTAAATTACACATATCATAATATTCAGCAAGATGGATGAACTGTGATACATTTGGCGATAGAATACTACCTCAGTACTCAGTACTAAAAGGGAATGGGAAAGGTGCATACAAAGCTCAGGTGCCTCTCTAGAGCAGTGTGCTAAGTGAAAGAAGAAAGAGAACACTTAAGACAAAGCATTTGTCGTTAGAGAAAAGGAAGAGAGGAAAAATAGAAGGAGAATGACATGAGAGAAACTTGAAAATGTTGAGAATATCCAACACTTCATGAAGTATTTGTTAGTAACTGTATGTTTGTTCAAACTAATTAAAGCACTTATCTAAGCAGGGAAAATAATTTTGCTGTGTGTAAACTGAACTTCAACATGCAGACCATTGCTGAGACAATAATGAGTACCAAAGTGACAAAGAGATGAGGCCCAGGCCTTAGGACAGTCAATGTAGCCCCAATGCGTGTTCCCCACTAAAGGCCCAGATTACGTATGTCCTCGGGAAAGAAGGCAGGAGAACAGTCAATGTAGCCCCAATGCGTGTTCCCCACTAAAGGCCCAGATTATGTATGTCCTCGGGAAAGAAGGCAGGAGAGGGTCTCATCAGGCCTGTTTTGTGAATGATACAGCCACTACAAGGAGCATTATCTACTATCTTTCAGCAGGAAGGAAGGCAAGAGTACGTGAGACCACTCCAGGTGCACCTGGCTCTGGAGGGGTGCAGTAAACATGGAGGGAAGATGCTGGATCTGGGATCAGTTCTGATGACAAAGCTGGACCAGACTCACTGCCTGACTGGCCTCCACAGCTCAGGCTCCCTACACATCCAGGGCTTCTTGGGGGACAGTGACTGACTTTAATTCCCTCCCCAAGGTTCACTCACTCAGTGGAAAATAGGGAGCAGACACCAAGACCCAGGGCTTCTTGGTTCACTATTATTCACTTTTAAAGTAAGCTAGCATTTCAGCTCCACAGAAACCGTTCAGCTTCTTGGATGTCTGGCCATCACCAGACTCTTATATAAGTCCAATAAAGCACAAAGCCGTTGTTCTGATCTCATTGACACCTCCCACCTGGCAAGCCCTGTGCCATCTCCAGAGTGGAAGACAGGCTCTTGCACCTCCTGTACCTGTAGCAGTGGCAAGAAGACGCAGACATGCTGCAAGTCCCTTTGCTGGCACCAGTGGCCAGGGCACAGACAGGCCCGATGGGGCTGCCAGCTGAGTAACAGGCAGAAGTTGGGAGGGATGTGATCAACCACATGCATCACCCAAGGCTTAGCTGCTGGCACAGCTCTCCTTGTAAAACTGAACTCCCTTAATGTTGTTCCCTGAAGCACGCCTACCTGGCAAGATGGAGACTCATGCCCAGCCTGTCTGACTTCTTCTTCCTTTGGACTGGGCTCAGATGCAGCATCATCCACTGCTCAAAGTCTCACTCTGAGCCCTGAGTTTCCCCAGGAGCCACATGGATTGAGGATTCTGGATATGGGGTCCAGTGAGTCCATGAACCAGAGGAGAGGAGGACAGCCCCCAAGACACTAGGTTCTGGAGATGTTATACTTGGGCAATTTCCATTGACTAGATGACCTTACATACCCTGTGCCTGCTGCTAGGGCCACCATGTAGAAGAAACAGGACCAGTATACTTCCTTTGTCCTGCAGTGCTTCTGAGGGGCACCTGGCACCAACTTTATGTCACTGTCTTCCAGAATAGTAGTGAGAGTGAGAGACAGATTTCTAAAACAGGACTCCCGAGGCTACCCAGCCCCTGGAACACAACACACACACACACACACACACACACACACCTGCTCCCAGTTATTCAAGCAAATACCCATTTAGGGGCTGCAGTAAAGGCACTCTGAGGGCTGGAGATGTAGCTCAACTAGAGAGTGTTTGCCTAGCATGCCTAGGTCCTGGGTTCGAACCCCAGCACTGCATAAACTCAGTGTGGTAACACATGATTGTGATCCTAGCACTTGGAAGGTGGAGGCAGGAGGATCGGATGGATAGTAATGCCTGCCTTGGATACTTAGCAAGTTCAAGGACATCCTGGACCTCATGACATCCTATCTTAAAACCAATCTAGCACTCTTGAGACCAGACACCCCAAATAAATTGACTTTCAAGCAGGCACAGCTTCATCGTTGGAAGCTTCAAAGCAGAGAGTTTTCTCCCACCCATTGCAGACAAGGAGGTAGACATTTGAAAGTATAAAAATGAAAGGGAACTCATAGTAAAGAACAAGAATGACCCCATGGCTGCCGTGAGAGGATAGCTGGCTGGTCACTAGTAGGAACATTCTGGAGCGCAGGCTGGCACTGCACTGTGCGAAGAACCAATCTGGATATGTGTCTCCCCAGAGCCTCAAGGCAATGACTCATCCCAGCCACTCAACCCTTTAAATTTGTATCATGACGCTGAGCCCAGAATCCAGCTCTGCCATGCCAGGCATCAAGCCAGCAGAACTGAGAACTAGCGAACAATTGGTGCTTGTTCACATAAAATGTACGCATGTGACCTATTATAGTAGGAACAAGGCCTGCAGCTAAACAGCGCATGCGTGGCTGGGCTTCCATATGAATGTGGCCTGAGACCTGCCTGGACCTGCCTGGAGATTGATGATGCCACTCTGGGAAATGAGACACAAGGCAATGAGGAAGAGCCACAGCAGCCTGAACCAATGGAACTCTGGGTAGAGATTATAAAGGGGGCATCCTCTTCTTGAAATAAAGAGGTCTGCTTTTGCCACTTACTGGGCCCCACAGTCTAGGTCATTGACTCTACACCAGTTCATCCCTGCCCCCAAGAGTCCTGGGCATGGGCCCTAGCAACAACCTATTATGTGTCGGCATAAACCAAATGCAGTTATTACACTGCACCTCCATGTCCCTCTTGGTTTGCCCCCTCAATACCCTGGCTTGTCCCTTAAGTCACACTAAGTCCTGATTGCTATGCTGGGGTCTTCAGGGCCTCGAGTTCTCAAGTACTCTAGGTTATAAAGGTTTCTATCACGTTGAGTCTTGAGGAAGAGTCAGGGGATAGCACAGGGCTCCCACTAACACCCTACTCTACCCACTCATGACTCAGGCGTGGTGTCGGAGGCGTTGCCCTCACTCTCCAAGTGTTTAGTTCTAGTTTTAGTTTTTATTTCATGATTGCCTTTGGGGCCCAAGCGCTTGAAACTTTGTTTTAAAACTATATTTCTTCCGTATTTCTTTTCTACTCCAATAACCCTTGTCTGAGACAAACATTCCCAAGTGGTCCGGTTACTGTCTGAGTAGAGGAAAGGGCAGACAAGACAAGAAATACAGGATGGATGGGTTGGCATTCAGTGATATTTTGAAGGTATTTACCCTGTAGCATCCAGCCCACACAGGCAGTGCCTGGCATCTAGCAGGTACAAGGCAAACTGTGGTACTGTCCAGATCTTCCCATCTGAATTTCTTTCCGGCTCCTTTACTCCTCTCTTCCAAACTGCCCCCAGTCCCCCAGGACCCTCCTGCAGTGGGCAGCCCTCCCACCCGCTCCCTCCCTCCTGGGTCCTATCTAAGGCCCCTCTGTAAGCTGAGAAATGCTTCTCTCCACCAGGCACACAGCTACCACAACCTTTTTTTTTTTTAAAACTTGACCATCTCTCTGATATAATTACCACTAAATTCTTTGGCCCATGTCTTTTGTAGCTCCCCTGAATAAACCTGAACAAAACCCAAAGGGGGAAATACACTGTTTTCAAGGCAGTTCACACACAGTGGTCTCTGCTTCATAAAACAGCTTGTCCCTGACCCGTTGCTCCTTTCTGAGGGTCTCAGTCAAGTCCCAGTATATGCTGGAGGATAGAGCCACTCCAGTCCCCAGAGGGAGACACAGGCTGACCTTACTCGACACCACTTCAATGCTTACCTGTGAGTTCACTCTTTGCTCTTTGGAATTCTCCACAATTTGGGCACAGATTCAAATATGAAAGATTTAATTTCTTTGAAGACCTCCTCGGGGGCTATTTTACATTTGCCACATCTTCCAGCTTGGCTTCTGCACCTAGATTGTTTTCCTAGCCAATAACATTACCAGGTGCTCAAGGACTGAGAGTAGCAGACACCAAGTTTCATCATTGTTGCTTGAGCATAGATGGAATCAGGAGGAGTGGGTGTTTTCTACAACAATCAGCAATGCCTGCTGTTTGCCCATTCATTCCATTCTTGTCACATGCATATTTTTGCATTCTTAAATTATCTTTGATCTTTACACTGCTCAAACCTATTCCAGAGGCTACCAAAGACTCAAAACTTTGTTCAGATCAAATTGTCTACGTTTCTCTCAGTTTCTGGTATCACACTGACCTTTCTTAATGTTGGAACATTCTATCTTATAACACGGGCCCTCACAGACAGATAGGAGCTAGCCCACAGGCTGAGGATCATCTACATTTTTCTTTTCATTAAGAAAGATGCTGAGGGGGCTGGAGAGATGGCTCACCGGTTAAGAGCACTGTTTGCTCTTCCAGAGGTTCAGAGTTCAATTCCCAGCAACCACATGGTGGCTTACAACCATCTATACTGGAATCTGATGCCCTCTTCCGGGATGAAGGAGTACATGAAGATAGAGCTCTCATCTATGTAAAATAAATAAATAAATCTTTAAAAAAAAAAAAGAAAAAGAAAGATGCTGAGCATCTTCAACAAATGGTGCTGGTCCAACAGGATGTCCATTTGTAAAAGAATGAATTAGACCCATACTTATCACCCTGTACAAAACTTAAGTCCAAGTGGATCAAAGACCTTAACATAAGGCCGGTCACACTAAATCTACTAGAAGAAAAAGTGGGAGAAACCCTCGAACTAATTGGCACAGGCGACAACTTCCTGAACAGAACACAAACAGCTCAGGACTTGAGATCAACAATCAATAAGTGGGACCTCATGAAACTGAAAAGCTTCTGTAAGGCAAAGGACACTGTCATTCGAACAAAACGGCAGCCTACAGACTGGGAGAAAATCTTCACCAACCCCACATCTGACAGAGGGCTAATATCCAAAATCTACAAAGAATTCAAGAAATTAAATGCCAAGAAAACAAATAATCCAACCAAAAAATGGGGGACAGAGCTAAATAGAGAATTCACAAAGGAGGAATCCCTAATGGCCAAGAGACACTTGAAGAAATGCTCAACATCCTTAATCATCAGAGAAATGCAACTCAAGACGACTCTGAGATTCCATCTCACACCTGTCAGAATGGCTAAGATAAAAAACTCAAATGACAGCACATGCTGTGGAGAAAGGGTGTGGAGAAAGGGGTACCCTACTCCATTGCTGGTGGGAATGCAGGCTTGTGCAACCACTATGGAGGTCAGTCTGGCGATATCTTAAAAAACTTGGTATAGCTCTGCCTCAGGACCCAGCCATACCACTTCTGGGTATACACCCAAATGCCTCTTCATGGAATCATAAGGAAGTTTCCTCATCTATGTTTATAGCAGCCTTATTTGTAATAGCTAGAAACTGGAAACAACTCAGATGTCCCTCAACCGAAGAATGGGTTAAAAAACTGTGGTACATCTATACAATGGAATATCATTCAGCTATCAGGAACAATGAAATTATGCAATTTGCAGCCAAATGGATGGAACTAGAAAAGCTCATCCTGAGTGAACTAACCCAGACTCAGAAGGACACATATGGCATCTATTCTCTTGTAGTAGGATTTTAGCTATATAGTAGAAGGTATCGATACTACAACTAACACACCAAAGGGAACTTGGACATAGACTTCTTATTTTTAATTTTTATTCTTTATTTATTTTTTATATATTAGTTATATTTTTTTCTAGTTTTTAGTCTTTTTTATCTATTGTATGCTTATTGGTTTGTTTGTTTAGTAGTTCTCTCTCCCGGGCAACGAGACACTTTTCACTGATGGTACTGCTTCGTAGATCCCCAATGAACGAAGAGGCTCTTGGCCTTCATACAACCTCTCAACTGAGATGAGGGACTGTTATATAAGGACACCCCACCCCAGAGAAATGGGATGGAAGGGTTAGGAGGTAAAGAAAAAAAATGAAATGTGATGTTTCGGCCTTTTACTACTAATTGTCATAAACTGTTTAGGGTAATTAAGAAATGCAAACTAATGATTATGCAAGCCAGTCATTCAGTTAGGTACTATGACAGCCTATTATAGTTACTTGCTAAGCTAATCAGAAATAAACCGGCAAGAGACAAGCAACATCTGCTTACCCTAATATAAGAGATAGATAGGGCCTCTTCAAAAACCTCAAGAGATCTGCAGAATATGGCATTCAAAGATGTTTTCGTAACTTTAGATTTTTTTATATCAAGACATATCAACTCCTGACAGCACCCCCTATTCTCCTTTAAGTAGAAGATGAGCATCGAAGAATCTCCAGTGGGAGATGATTGAATTCGTCGCAAGCCTATCTCTTGGTAGGAAAAGCCCCTTGCCCCAACTGTAGACAGAATGCTGTCCAAAAAGGACAAAACCTGGAAGCAGGTAAGTCGACAGCCTAGCTCTGCCAAGACAGGGTAGGTAAGTCCTTCATAACCCCTGCTCTACAATCAATGTCTGTCAGAGAAACAGGGCCAAATGACTGAAGATCGATGCTGTAATGTATGGAGAGAAAATGGGAACTGTCCAGGCAGCCACAGGTATGTCATTTCTTAGTTTGGGAAGCTGCAGGCCCTGTACTTCCTATAAAATCAGATATATTTATCCCTCTCAGGTCTCTGAGGTGGTTGAAGAACAGATAGCTAGAGTCTCATAATTTAATTTTGAGTTGTTTAGTAGTCAAGAGAGTGTTATAGATCTAAGAAGATACTTTTAAAATTGTGTTGCAAGTTAGTATGAATGTTGAGTCAGATATAGAACTTTAAACTCATGGAGATGTTTAGATAGTAGAATGTTAAAGTCAGGTACCAAATTCATATGGACTGGTCATTGGGAATGTACGTTAAGCCATATAACCCTCATAACTGTGGC
>CAJQZJ010034221.1:3242734-3259036 GCA_907164525.1 Lophiomys imhausi
TTGCTTACAGGGGGATTTCAGGGTCACTGTGGTTTTAATCGCCTGAGGCACTGTGAGCTGGTGCAGCCTATTCCCAGGTTGTGAGTAATGGACCAGGATTGTTTCACTGCTCCCAATTCAGACTTCTCTATGTTGCACTCTGAGTTATCAGCCTGTAATGGTTCTGATGGTATGGACCTGTTTGCCCAGGCACAGATTCTGTGGGCTTTGTTTGTCGTCACGGGAGGCTGACAGGGTCTGGCTCCACACCTAATATGTCTGGATTTTCCAGAATACAGCTATGGTCCCGATTTCTGGTTTCTCACTAGGCTTCTCGCTACAGGCCTGGCCTCTGTGCCTGATTCCCTCCCTGTCTGCGCAGCCGCGGCTCCCCCTCCCTAGCTGCTAGGCCGTGGGTGCACCAAGCCCTGGATCCCCCGGCCGCCTGAGTGGTCCTCTCGCCCCAGCAGCTCAGCCGTGGGTGCGCGGATCCCTGGGGTTCACAGGCTTTTTGATAGAGAGCATCTTGGGAAGAAGAAGTCCAGAGGAAAGCCAGGAGTAAACAAGGAAGATGCACCATGGGGTAGATTAAAGAAGATCCTTCCACGTGGCCTGGAACATCGGTTTAGTGTAGAGAATAATAGTCCAAAGGGACGTATGTATATATGGGGTTATATTTGGGTAATAGAATTATGAGCTAGCTTAGATGGGCTAGAATTGTACAACCCCAGCCTAGGCTTGTTAAGATCCACCCAGTGTCTGTGTGTATTCATTTGTAATTGCGGGTTAAGGATTAACACCACCAATCAATTAAAGATAATGTAAATACAAGTAACAGTTTAATTAGTTATTTTTTTCTACGTATGGCGCCCAGCTTATGACATTAGAATGCATGCTTTCAGCCAGAGTAGGCCCAGGTGAAAGATAATTCCCTAGCCAAAGGGGGGGGGGGTCCAAACCCAAAAGCTCCTTTAACAACAGGAGAAACAGCAAAGGTGGAAGCTTAGCTTTCCTTATATGCTAAATAACTGGCAGCCTTCTAAACAGAGCTTGAGAATGGAATTAACCGCCTAAATTAAAAATGGAGAAATTCATAATGTCTCAGTATGTTTGGATTCCAACTGAGTTTGTTTCTCTTAACATACAGATAATTTTTACACTGACAATTGTGGTTCTTTGTATACTTTTTGAGAAACATTTGGCTAGGATAGACCTAAGGGTATCTGTAGAGAAGAGAGCTTACAGATGGAATGCTGAGTTGCTGACAATAACAATGGGGAAAGGAAGGAGGCCCGACCCAATACAAAAGATGTCAGCAGGAACTCACAAGTGCCTAAGAACTAGGTACTTATCAAGAGTATCTAGGAAAGGCCCACCAAGGATATACAGTCAAAGCTAGATTTCAGGAATTATAAACAGAACTTTAATTACAACACAGGATGGCACAATTAGACCAAGCCTTTTGGAATGTTGTTGTTTCTTTGTTTGGTTTTTGTTTAGATGTCTTTGATTTTCCTATATTGGGAGGTAAAAAGGATATTTTTGTCATTTAGCAATGCTAAAATATAAGAGGTTTTTAAAGATATAAAGAAAAAGGGGTCACAAGCCAGTCTCCTTAGATGTGGGACACCCACTGAAAAACTGATTTCAAGAGAGATATTAGACCCTAGGGGAGATATGTTAATCCTTGGGTGTGATGGTACATGCCTTTAATTCTACCATTTGGAAGACAAAGACAGGTGGATTTCTGACCTACACCAAGGTCAGCCTGGTCTTCAAAGTAAATCAAAGACAAGGATATACAAAACAATCCTGTCTCTAAAGAAAAAATAGAGAGATATGTTAATTGTGAGAGGTCATATATTTTCAGAGCAAAGAGACCAGACATCAAAGAAGACAAGATAAGCCCAGATGGTCCAGCTCACAAACTGTTCTAGCCAGGACTTCAATGAAGCCCTGAACTTTCCCATTCAAGGTTCAACTTTGGGCTACAAACTGCTCAGGACATTCAAATTGCTGAGCACATAGAGACTGGACAACAAATGGTAAAATTAATTGCTTAATCATTTTTCCATTTTATTTGGGCCCCCAAACAGGTTTTCTACAACCCAATTCAGCAGGAAGCAATTTTAAGAGAGTGACATCCCATTTCCAAAAGGTGAGGGGATAATATTTTGGTCATTTGATATGTTATAGATGTTGTTTAGGGGGATTGGTTACAAATTGTAAAATGGTCTTATTAAGCAAGGTATAGGAGGTTAGACTCAAGGACTTTTCTATTTCCTTTTCTTTTCTCTATCCTTTCTCTCATATAGGGGGAAAGGACTTTTAAAAAAAGAAGGGGAATATATGTATGTAATATAGAAATGATAAGATATAAGGATAGATTATTGAATCTGCTCTGAAACTGAAAACTGTTGTTATTCTTAAAATAAGGTTATCTTTTGACACATTAGTATAGAATTTAAATAAAAATAAGAATTTGATAAAAAATAAGATTAACTTTGATAGAATTTTACAGTTTGCTCGTTCAAGATGATAGATAGATTTATAAGTCAATAGATGTCTTCAAAAACCTCAGAGATGTACAGAAATGGCATTTAAAGATATTGTTATTTTAAGAATTGTTTGACTTTAAGACAGTCAACTCCTGACAGCTCCCATTTGACTTGGAAGAAAACAATAAGCATCAAAAAGAAATCTCCCATCAGGACATAATTCCTACTGGACAAAAATGTCCCTGCTTTCTCAACAGACTATATACAGTCCAAAGATGGACCAGAGCTTAGATGCAGATAAGTTGATCTCCTGATTCTGCAGAGACAGAATGGGAAAATCCTTATTTCCTGCTGCACAATTATGTCTGTGAGATATGCTTAGCCAAAAGGCTGAAGATGATGCTCCAACAGTATCAAGAGATATTTGGGACTGTCTAGGCAACAAACTGTCATTTTTTTCTTTTTGGAAGCTGCTCTTCTGTGCTTCCAATTCATTCAAATAATAATTTTATCCCTTCTTAAGTCTTTGATAGGGTTGAAGACATAATAGCTATAAAATTTCAATTAAACTTGAGTTATATAAGATTTAAAAGGAAATATAGGATATGATAGAAATTATTTACGTTCAGAACTTTAGACACACCAAGATAGATGATTTTTTTTTCTTCCTCAAGATTGCCTGATACAAATAGACTAAACATTATATGTGTACCTTTTATATATGGTTTTCTTGATTGTTTCATATTTGTTCTTAAAAAATTTAGCCTTTTTATTAGACAAAAAGAGGGAAATGATGGGGTGGTGTTAAGCATTCTAAATGTTGATTGGTCCTGTTTGCTGTCTGTTACTTACTTTGACTCTGATTGGTTAAATAAATGCTAAGGCCTGGAGATTGGGCAAAGACTGAGGTAGACAGGACTAAGGTTCATGGGCTTTTTGATAGATAGCATCTTGGGAAGAAGAAGGCCGGAAGAAAGCCAGGAGTAAATAAGGAAGACACGCCATGGGGTAGATTAAAGCAGATCCTTCCATGTGGCCTGGAACATCGGCTTGGTGTGGAGAATATAGTCCAAAGGGACGTATGTATATATGGGGTCATATTTGGGCAATAGAGTTATGAGCTAGCTTAGATGGGCTAGGATTGCACAACCCAGGCCTAGGCTTGTTAAGATCCACCCAGTGTCTATGTGTATTCATTTATAATGGCGGGTTAAGGATTAACACCACCGATCAATTAAAGATAATATAAATACTAGCAAACAGTTTAATTAGTTATTTTTTTCCACACAGGCTTCTGCTGCTGAAGGAGCAGAAATGAGGAAGAAGCCCAGAAGTTTCTCCCTGCACCCCCACTGCAAACCTCATGGCTCTGTTTCAATGTAGAAGGTGGATGGTCTACACTGCAGCCCATGCTGAGGCCCACTGTCAGCACTCACACCTACATCTTACAGTGAAGGACACACTTTCCCTGCCATTTAACAGAACACATGCCTGTCTGAGATGCCAACACATCCGTGCTTATTGCTTCTCTTTTCACAATAGCTAGGAAATGGAATCAGCTTAGATATCCATCACCAAGTGAACAGACAATGGAAATATGGTGTATGTACTCAATGGAATTCCACTCAGCCGTCAAGAAAAACGAATTTCACAAATTTTTCAGAAAAAAATGAGCTGAAAAATATTCTATTAAGCAAGGTAAGCCAGGCTTGGAAAGACAAATACATATACATTCTCTCTCACATGCAATCCCTGGCCACCAGCTCTTAAATATTTGTGTCTAGGTAGGAGTAAATGTGAGCACAGACCAGGAAACTTGTCAGGGCAGAAGGCATGAGATTATGAAGGTAGGGTAGGAGTTGAGGAAAGCTACATCAAGATTAACCCAAACAATGCCAGTTTGCAGAGGAATACTGGAAACCCTTTCTTACTCTGGTAGTACTTCTTCCTTTCTTTAAAAAAAAAAAAAAAAAGTCAAAAGCAAATCCAGGACAGCCAGAGCTGCACAGAGAAACTCTGTCTGGAAGAAAACCAAACCAAACCAAACCAAAAAAGCTGTCTTTAATTGAAATACAATTACATCATTACATCACTTTCCCTCCTTCCAGCCCCTCCCAGCTACCCTACCTCAAACCCTTCCCATGTCCTACCCACTCTCAAGTTGATAGCCCCCATTTTCATTATTATTTTTACATACATACATATGTAGATATATGTATGTTTATATGTGTATGCACAAACATATATATATGAACAAATATATATGCAACCTGCTAGGTCCATTTTTGTTGTTTGTGTGCCTATGGTTTCAAGGTTGACCACTCTGCACTGAATAACTCGTAAGAGAAGTCATCCCTGGGAAAAGTTAACTATCCTTCTCCTAGAGGTTATCTCTTGCCTATCTTTTCTTTGTCTAGAGTGAGACCTGGTGAAGTTTTCCCCCTTCCACATCAGCATGTCCACAGAGGTTGCCACTGTTCTAGTCTTGTTCAGGGGCCATTTCTATGAAAGACTGTTTCACAGCGGACCTCCTGGCATTTTGGCTCTTATTTTCCATCCCCTCTCCCTTGATGCTTCCCTCAGCCCTAGATGCAGAGCTGTGATATAGATGTAGTAACTGGAGCTGGACTCCCTGTGATCTGAGCTCTGCATTTGGTCCAGCTGTGGTTTTCTGTGGTGATCTCCATTTGCTGTGAAGAGAGGCTTCTTTGAAGAGGGATGGTAGCCACACCTATCCAAGAAAGGTGGCTTGCTCAAAGAGGATTACAGGCCTCGGGTCTGGAATGAGGCTGGCTTGCAAATGGCACTGGGTTGGGGTAGCCTTCTTTTCCATTCTTATTAAGACATCTGTTTCTATTCCATGCCTAACTTAGGAGGCATGACCTTTTTCTCCATCTCTCTTGGCAGCTGCTGGGATCTTCGCCTAACCTGTACTGATTTTTCTTTCAAACTTTAATAAAATTGTCCAAGGCGTCTTTCTGAATCCATTTCCAAGTTATTTTATTAATGAGACTAAGAACCCTGAAGGGAACCTCAGTCTCCCAGTAACAAGACTAGAAAAAAGATCCTTTAAGGGAAGAGGTGGGAAAGACAGCACAGCAAGATATAAGAGGGATATGGGGCCTTGGGCCCCAAGGGCACAGCAAAAAAGAGCAGGTAAGGAGGCTGGGAAGGAATACCCAGGGGAAAGTGATCAAAATGAATTATGTATCAAACTCATATATTGAACTTTTCTTTTGTGTGTTAATTAAAATATGCAGATCGAGCAAAGTGTGGTGGTTCACACCTTTAATCCCAACACTCACAGAGGCAGGCCAATCTCTGTGAGTTTGAGGCCAGTCAGGTCTACATAGTAAGTTCAGGACAGCCAGGGCTACATGGAGACTCAGCATCAAAGAAAAAAAATGTGGACTGGATAAATCAAAATACACACACGTGATTTCTAGCTCAGAGGCACCCAGCCTGGGCCTGTAAAAGGCAGCCTGCTCTGGAACAGGGCTCTCTGCCCTGGGTACACTGTTTCTGGACAACACAGTAAAATCCCCAGCAGCACCCAAAAGCAAACAGGCCTGAGGCTGGTGACCTGCCACTGGGGAACACTTCTGAAAGCAGAATGAGACAGAGCTGTGTGAGAGGTTTCTTGCGTCTCTGTCTGCACACATTTGTTTCCAGAAGAAAGCATTTTTTGCCCGAGATGAAAATCGTGCTACTTTGTCAAATACTTTTTCTGAGCAGCAGGGTAAGTTCCTGGTTTAGAGAAACTTAACTTTATCCACAGCCCTGCCTGGGCTATTTCTGGCTTCTTCCTGAAGAACAGAGTGAAATTTACATTTTAAAGCAGTGGTTTATTGACACCTCAAAGGTTAATCAAGTCGGACTTTTCCTTTCTTGATCAATACATATCTGGCTTGTCTGCTCATAGACAGTTACCCAATTACCTGCCCTCTAATCGGAGCCTCACAACCTTTCAAAATCCGACTTGTTTCATCGATCCAGTAACAGCTAAATTGGCGCCCTCCTCGCTCACAGAACAGATTTAGTCTGCCTGGGTTTGATTAAAACGCTTGATGAAACCAACGCCAGATAAAATGTCCTTACTCTCTCTAGGTGCTCAGAAGTTACAAGTCCTGTACCTGAGAACTTCATCTGGGACAAAGTTCACAATGGGGCCATTCAGCCACACACCCACCTTGGAGGCTTCTATTATAAATTATCCCCCAAACTTACTCTTGGTTGACAATGGCATAAATTTGCCCCATCAGCACTTAATTGCCAATTCTCACCCTCTTGAGACAAAACTGGAAGTGGGAGGAATCCCATCAGACAGGTGTTTCGATTAAAAAAAAAAAAAGATCTATCTGTTGTAAAAGGAAACAGGTCAGACAGAGTATAAATGTCACTGAAATATAACTAAGGAGAGAGAAACCAATGTCCTCTTATAGGGATTTGATAGAAGGTAAATTTCTGCGTGGCGCAGTACTCATCTTGCAGAAGGTAAAAACAGCTCCTATGATGTGCTCAAGCATATCTGTTGTTAATTTTTGTTTGACAAATCACTCATACTCTGGAAAAAATTTTAATTAAAGTAGACCTGTAGACAGCAATTCATTCATAAAGAGCAGTCCCTTACCCTGTCCCTGGACACTAAATCATGAAGCTAAAGTCTCTCTAATTACCAAAGGGAGGACTCATACAGAGCAGTCACTTACCCTGTCCCTGGACACTAAATAATGAAACTAAAGTCTTTCTAATTACCAAAGGGAGGAGATCTCTTACCTAGGTCGTTGGTTTTTACCTCAACCTTGCACAAAGGACAAAATGCAATTTAATTCATTTGCAATGACAATTCTGTAATTGTAAGCAGAAATTAAAAATGTGTCCAACATTTCATGGTGTATGTGGGAATATGAGAATGTGGTGCTAATTTAAGTTCTGTGTAGCTGTATTAGATTTGCAACCAGGAAGAAGAGAATGTGTGTGTGTGCAAACAAGAAATAAGGTAGCCGGGCGTTGGTGGCGCACGCCTTTAATCCCAGCACTTGGGAGGCAGAGGTAGGCGGATTTCTGTGAGTTCGAGGCCAGCCTGGTCTACAAAGTGAGTCTAGGACAGCCAGAGCTGTTATACAGAGAAACCCTGTCTCGAAAAACCAAAAAAAAAAAAAAAAAAGAAATAAGGTACTCACTGTAGGGTACCTCACAAGTCATACTTGAGAGTGACTGTAAGAATTCCTGCCGTGACTTCATGAACACCAGGCTGTACCAAAGGAGCCCTTTTCTCAAAATAATATGCTCTCAAAACCATGGAAGCACAGAGAACCAACCTTTGACTTACAATGGCATAATGAATGCTTTGTGACTTTATTCAAATTTGTTTATAGCCTTTTAGTGTGCTAATATAGTGATATTAGGGTTGGATTTAGATAAAACATCTTAGATTGCTCATCTAAAATTGGAAGTAATATAAACATAAGGGTTATCTATCAAAAAATATGTATGCATTTTCATCCTGTGAAAATATAGAATAAAGTGGAAGTAGATATAAAAGGAATACAGACAAAGAGTAAGGCATGGGACTTTCAGAGTTAACTTTTCTATATCAGTAGCACTGCCTTGAGAAAAACTACCCCAAATGTTGATGGTAGTGCCTGGGGCTTCACAGACTAGGAACAGAAATACAAAACCTTCAGATGGCCAGATCTATACCTATCTGGCTGTACTTCAGATACCCGAAGCTCAGCTGTTAAGTAGTACCTGCAGGGCTTGTAATTTCCTGAGATAGAGTTGAGTGCACACAGATAGAGCTATCCAACTGAAGTACTATGTCCTCTCAAGGGTCCTAGAGGGAGCACCAGAATTCATTTCTCCTAGAAAAGAAAGACTCAGATAATGTGAGCAGAGAGCACACCTGCTTATTACCCTGTTTAATCTTCTCAGCAACACAGTGAGTTAGTAATAAAGTCCTCTACATTTACAGATGGAAAATAGGGTCCAAAAAAGTAGTAAAGCAGGACAATGTGCACACTTGGCTGTGCCTAAACTAGGACCCTTAGAGCCTAATGTCAAGCTAATGTTCTGTTGATGCTCATGTAAATCCAGTAAGACAATGTGGTCTGGGCATTGTAGAAATGCTTAGGGGTTAGAGGGCTTACAATGTAAGCAGTAGAACTGGAGTTCAGATCCCCAGAACCCAAATGCCTGGGTGGCACTCCTGTAACTCCAGTCTCATAAGGCAAATGAGGACTCCTCAAACAAACTGGCTAACCAGGCTAGTATCATCAGCAGGCGCAGGATTAGCTCTGAATTTGCTGAGACCCTGCCTCAGCAAAAGGAGCAAGTAGGAAGATCCTAGACAAATTGTATTATTCCATGTCTTACAGTGGTTCCCAATGTTCCTAAGACTGTGACACTTTAATACGGTTCCTCATGTTGTGGTGACCCTTCCCCCCACCATAACATTATTTTTGTTGCTACCTCATAACTATAGTTTTGCTATTGTTATGAATCTTAATATGATATACAGAATATCTGACATGTGACCTGCAAAAGGGTCATGACCCACAGATTGAGAACCACTGCTTAAGTGTCATTTAAAATAGTTATTACTTCAAAGTACCATCTTGGTTTGAATGTCTGCCTATAAGTAGACATTTTACTGTTCACGTATTCACTGATTTTGACTAGAGACAAGAATCACCTTCATGTACCTATTCCATCTTAGTACTTTTTTTGAAGTTGGTTCCCATTCAGAGCTTTCATCATATTTTAAACACTGGGCTGTATATCTTCCTGCCACTGATTTTCTTCTGTTTTTACAGTTGTGGATATCTGACTCTTTATCCTGTACAGAGTTCCTTGGCTTCTGCTTCCTTTGCGATCTACACATACTCCCTTTTTATATATGCCTAGGATTTGTGGTTGTGTTGTGTAAACTTCTTCTCCTGGATCACCTTTTGTCCCTCATATCTTGAAGAAGCAGCAGTCTGTTCTTTAATACATAGCTGGGGATTATATTGTCAGGCTGTTTCCTCCAGGCAAATCTTCAAAGTGTTGAAGGCCAAAGATAAAGAGCAAATCTTGACATGGTCAAGAGGAAAAAGACAACTACATCAACAGGAACAACAACCCAATTACTGGCCAGCTTCTTATCAGAAAACACAGAGCACAGAACAATAAAAAAGTATCTTTACATGCCAAAATGATATTTTATGAGAGAAACTGAATCTTGCATTCCATGGCCACTGGATTTTAAGATATACACTCCCCCTGACAACACACACACATGTACAGAGACAGAAAGAGAAAAAGAGAGACAGACAGAGAAAGACCCACAATCTCAGTGCAGACAGTGTGGTAGTTTTCATCAGGTATAGACCTTGAATGAACATCAATTAAGCAGCAGCTGATGGTGACAGCCCTTGTCATAGTTTTACCCAGAAGTCCTCCTTGCTGTTGGCTCAGCTAGAGTCAACTTTTAGCAAGGGCTGGCTGATGACCCCAGTGCTTTAGCAGGGCCGCTGTATGCCTGGTCAGCCTCACTATGCTGCCAGCAGTTTTCAGATGTCATGAAGATGATAAGACTCCTCTGCTATTAACTTCACAGATATTTAAGCTTCATCTTCACCAAACAATTCAGTAAGCCTTCCAGTGGTATTCCCTGCCTAAGGCTTAACTTTACATTTAGATGCATGTGATGTATCTAGCAGAGACCCATCAGAAATGGCTGGCATACTCCTGGGATACTTTGGGAAGAGTCATTGACAAATGTGTGGGTTGAGAGTGGGCTGCACCAGAAGGATGGTACAGTTCCCCAGAGGAAATATGATAACCACCTTGTGTTATAAAGGGACAGGAAAGAGGACTGTAGGAGCTGGCATTTGCCATCAGGGGCATGGTGGCTGAGTTCCTGACAGGACCTCACTGAATAGAGAATGCTTCTGTCTTATGAGGGAGCTAGAGTTACAGGCCATTAAAGCCCCAGGGTCATGAGCACTAGCTTATGTAGAACATCTGCTAGAATGAGCAGCCAACCTAGAGTGGCTTATCTTCTATTGCTTAAAGTTTTATTTCCACACATACATGAGTATAATGTCTTTATTTTTTTAAAAATGCTTCTAATTCCTTTTTGATCACTAACTTTCAGTTATAAATTTGATTGTGACTTTTCCTTCCTTCTCTGAGCTATCCATAATCTCCATCTTAGCCTGTGACAAGGACTTTCTGGGTACTTAGGTCTCTGCAGCTTAGTATCCTTGGTTTAAGCAAGGATACTAAGGATAAACAAGTTGGCAAATGCTAACCATCTTGATTGTTTTGGAGTTACTTCTTTCTGAAGTCAGATTATTTTGCTTCCCTTCTTGTCACATCTGACTAAATACCAGGCTTTGTTTTAAAGTACTTTTGACATAATCTTTCAAGATTGACAACACTTTCTACCTTTAGTGGGAATGTAGGTCCTTAGCTGCCCATAGTTCCTAGGTACACACTCTCCTGTGTACATTCCTCTACAAAGACATACACAGAGATGACTGGGAGACAGCATAATGAGAACTCAAAGAGATGCAATTCCTTCTAATGAACAACTGGGAGCAGCTTCTGGCTATGACATTGCCCTAGGCCTGGTACAGAGTCAGTCTAACCTGCAGGTGATGTGAGCTCTTACTACAATCTGACCAGACTTCTCCAGAGCCATCAATGGTTGCAGAAAGCCAAGGACACAGGCTCATCTATTCAGTAATATGTGAGGCAGCCAATTGACTTAAAGATGCCTAGTGGGGGCCTGGACATTTTCTTGTTGTTCTGTTCTTCTTTTATGACCTCTTTCATTTCCTCTGTCTCCACTTCAGCTTACTTTTCACTCACATGTGGCTTCCTTGCCTAGTCATTAACACTAACTGACATCACACACTTTGAGAGAACAAAGAGTAATCATCAACTTCCTACTCCAATGCCCTCTTTTTACAGACTGAAATGAGAAAGGATCAATCCCATTACACGGTTCGGTCACAGACACATAATTGGTAAGTAATAGTAGTAAACATTAATATGTATTATTGACTGTGTTCTGGACCCTGTTAAAGTTACATCAATCAATCCTTACAATGACTGATGACACAGGAACTTTGACTTTTTTTTTTTAATACATCAGCCTTGCTAGCATTGTCTATAATTATTCAATCAAATATCTTTTGGGGATAAAGGCTATAAGAAGATGGTAGAAAACGACTCTCCTGTGTACATTCCTCTACAGAGATATAGAATTGCCCAACTATTTGTTCACAAAAATATCTTAATAAGAATTTGATGAAAATTACACAAGCAGGGTGTTACAGAGAAATAAGAAAAGGTGTGTTGAAAGAGTAAGAGGGACAGTTTTCTGTCTCCCCTTATCCAGGCCATGTAGCACACAGTGAGAGAGACTTTCTTGGTGGAGGAGGGAGAGGGAGACAAGCATCTGCAGGGATCTGTAGGCAGAAGCCTACGCAGAGACCAGTAACCCTTCTCCCCACTCCCCAGAAAAAGGCAACACTAAGCAGGACTGCATGGCACCAGACTCCAAGCTGGGGCTCCTGGACTGTTCTCCACACTTCAGCCTTATCTGTCTGTAGAAAAAAATAAATTGTTTAACAGTATTTATATTATTGTTAATTGATTTAATTAATTTTTTTTCTTCATATGGTGCCCAAAATAACTTAATTAGCCATTTTTTTCCTACAAATGGCACCCAACTATGGCAATTAGAATCCATGCTTACAGAGTGAGAAGGCCCAGGTTAAAGGTGGTTTTACTAGCTAAAGAGTGGGAGCCAAACCTGAACACATTTCAAAGGATCAGCTCCCTTAACAAAATCTACTGCCTTGCAGCAAAGGTGAAAAGCTTAACTCTCCTTACATACTAACAAACTGGCAGCCTTCTAAACAGAGCTTGAGAACAGAATTAACCACCTAGATTAAAAATGGAGGAATTCATAATGCCTTAATATGCTTTGAATTGAGTTTGCTCTGTAGAGCCTGACTGAATCCATCTTGAAAAAAAGTTTCCATTTTGTATTAAGTTTGACTCAGAGCTGACTACCAGTTCCAGAACAACAATAAAATGTACCCGACCTTGTATTCCAGGGGTGTTCCCTCATCATCACCAGACAGCTCACTCTGAGAAAGCACCCAAAAAGTCTAAACAAACTTTCTGATGGTCACACTGACCTCAGCTGGTTAGTCAGTAACAATGAGCCAATCAGAAATGGACATGACTAGCTACCCAAGTGTCATCCAATCATATGGTAAAGAACCTGCTTCTTTGTCTGAGTCTCTATATAAACTCTGTACTTTTGGGTCTGGGGTCTCTAAACTTGAACTGCTGTGTCAGTGAGTATTGAGAGTCCAAGCTCTGAGCTTGAATAAACAACCCTCATGTATTTACATTGGAGTTGGCTCCTGGGTGGTCTCTGGAGTCTAGAGAACCGGGCAGAACAGTTCCTCTTAGCATGCAAATGATTTTTACCCTGACAATTATGGTTCTGTGTATCTTCTTTAGAGAAAATTCAGACTAGGAAAGGCTTAAAGGAAAGAATTTATAGATGGAATGCTAAATTGCCAACATTGATAATGGAGAAAGGAGGGAGGCCCTTCTCAATAGATAAAACAAAATTGATGGCAGCTAGAGCTAAGAGCTCCCTGGGTACTAAGTGCCTGTCAGGAGTTTCTGGTATCAGCCTGCCAGTGAAATGCAGCCAAACTAGATTCTAAGGAATAATGAACAAAGCTTTAATTGCAGCATGGGATGGCACGGTTAGACATGCCAAGGCTTTTGGAATGTTGTTTCTTTGTTTGATTTTTGTTTAGATGTCTTTGATTTTCCTATTGGGATATAGAAAGGATATTTTTCTAGTTTGGCATTGCTAAAACATAAGAGATTTTTGAAGATTTTGGGCAGATTTCGAATTTCCACTACAGTTCAAAGTTGTTCTCTGGCTTACAGAGTTACTAATATCTGGGCTTTAAGTGAAATACCTGAGCAGGGTGGTACTGGCACATCACACTAGAGGAAGAAGCAGGCAGATCTCTGAATTCTAGACCAGCCTGATTTAAACAATGAAGGTAGGGGAGGAACCCTGCTGATAAGATAAGGCTGCTTACTAAAGACAGTCTAGAATTCAAACATGACACATTTTTTTCCTTGATGTTAAGTTTAATAATGTCCTTACTGATTTAATGGATAAATACACATAATCTTAAATTTACATAAAGAAAAGGGGGTCACAAGCCAGTCTTCTTAAGTGTGGGGCTCCAACTGGAGAACTGGTTTCAAGAGGTATTTTGCCCCTAAAAGAGATATGTTAATCGCTGGGTGTGGTGGTGCATACCATTAATCCCAGGACTTGGGAGGCAGAGGCAGACTGATCTCTGTGAGTTTAAGGCTAGCCTGGTCTACAAAGTGAGTCCAGGACAAGGACACACAGAGAAATCCTGTCTCGGAAAAAAATGAGAGAGAGAGAGAGCATCTTGGGAAGAAGCAGCTTGCAGGAGAAGCCAGGAGCAAAACAAGTAGAACATGCCATGGGGTAGATTAAAGAAAATCCTTCCATGTGGCCTGGAACATCAACATAGCGTGGAAAATAACAATCCAAAGGGACATATGTATATATGGGATTGTATTTGGGTAACAGAACTATGAGCTAGCTTAGATGGGCACAATTCAGGCGTAGGCTTGTTAAAATCCATGTGGTGTCTGTGTATTCATTTATAATGGTGGTTAAGGATTAACACCACCAAACCAATTAAATACAATATAAATACTAGTAAATAACTTAATTAGCCATTTTTCCCTTCCTACTTGTGCTCACCCCAGTAGAGCTCCCAGGAGAACTCCAAGTTCTCAACTTGAAGCCTGCCTCAAGTACCATGCTTGCTACCAGAAACTCAGGCTGCAGGGTAGACCCTGTGAGCACAAGCTAATAATCCCCACAACCCCAGATTCCAGGCCCTTAGCTTTGGACTGGGCCCCAATGCTTGCTACGGTACTTGGCTAGATCCCATAGTCTCAGGAAGATGGACTCTGAGTCTGTTTCACAGCCAGGCCACCCAGCAGTTCAGGCTCTGCCCCTGACTAGGATCCAGTGGCCTTACAATCCAACCTCTCCCCAGCACTACAGCTTTAGGCACACCTCAACACATGGATGAATGCGGAAGCCCTTATTATGCCTGTACTCACCCAGGCTCCAGGCTGCTTCTGTAGACATAGACTCCAACCCCACTCACGGGAGGCAAGTCCCTGCAATCCCAGGCTTCAAGTCAACCCACAGCCAGCCTAGTCCACATGTTTCCTATTCAAGTCTAACCCAGCACACAACACTGCAAACCCCAAGTACCAGATCTGTCTAATTAGACGAATCTCTGCAGTTATATCAACCAGAAAAAAATATATATGTGTGTGTATGTATGTGTGTGTGTGCGTCACTTGCGTTTCTTTGTTCTTTGGTGAGTATGCTGCCACTTTTATGATGACACAAGTTATAATCACCTTAGAGGAGGGAACCTCAGTTGAGAAAATGCCTCTATGTGATAGTGCCATAGGCAAGCCTGAGGAGTTTTTTCTTAGTTAGTGGTTGATGTCGAAGGGCACATCACATTTATGGGTGTGAAATTCCTGGAATGGTGGTCCTGGGTTCTATAAGCTAGGTTCTGAAGAAGGCTGAGCAAAAAATGAGGAGCATCGCCTCTGCATCAGCTCCTGCCTCCAGGTTCCTGCCCTTTTTGAATTCCTGTTTTGACTTCCTGTAATGATTGCTGTGGAATATGCCAGTCCTATATTTGACTTAGGGGACTCAATCAAATGAGCAAATATCCAAGTTACAGGTTTCAGAGTGGGAGGCAGTAGGACGCTCATTTTGAAAATAGCTATACTCCAAATTTTTAGCAAACTATGAATAACCAGGTACAAAAAGGTTAAAGGTCTTCAAATAGATTCAAAAGGCTACACCAAGACTTATTGTAATCAATCTATTAACCCCCCCCCAAAGGAGGGAGATCCAAGATGGCGCCGACCATAGAGCAGTGCATCTGAGTAGTAGGTGAATGAGATTAGTCACTGTGGAGTGAATGTGAGGTCCCCTAGCCTACAGTGAAACACAGATGGTGTCTGAATTCCCACAGCGAACACTGAGACCAGTCACCAGGTAAAAGAGCCCACGCAGTTCCCGGGAACACCACCCTGAGATCAGCCAGCTCCGTCACCGGTCTGGAGAGGAGCTCTGGCTAGAGGGGATCTAGCACAGGAGCGGATTCAGCCCACGGCTCCAGCCACAGACCAGCGGCCCTGCCTGCCTGATATCCAGCCTGCACTCTGACCTGTACACCCAAGAGGGAAAAACAGCTGCACCACAAGAGCAAAGGTAAGTGAGATTATTTTTTTTCCGGAGTTTCCAACATGGCGGCACAGTGTGCACTGTAGCGGAGAGGCAGAGACCTAACCCAGTCACAGCAAAGCAATTAGGAGCCAAGACTGCCTGCAAACAGAGCCCGGGACAGTGTGTTCTCCACAAATACTGGGGCGGGTGGGTCACTCACCCTAGCACCCAAGCATCTGAGGCAGTCAGCAACAGGCGCACTGAGGCCTGCATCTGTTGTGGGTGGAGTTCCCTGCCTGCATAGTCAGCCTAGCTGGGGAGCCAGAACGACTGGGTCAGTGAGAGGAGAACACAGACCCAAGCACAGCTCTACCTGCCTTTCTGAGGAGACCTATCAGCTCCCAGGTCCTCAGAGACTAGCCCTCTCCCCACTCCAATCCCCTCTATATTGGTCCAATTGGGTCACAAGCAGTTGAGGAGAGC
>CAJQZJ010034231.1:0-13666 GCA_907164525.1 Lophiomys imhausi
AAAAAAAAATTACATTATAGCTCATAACAGCAGCTAAATTACAGTTATGGTGTAGCAACAAAAATAATTTTATGGTTGTAGGGTCACCACAACATGAGGAACTATATTAAAGGAAGGCTGAGAACCACTGCTTTAAATTATACTCAATCGATATGAAATACAGTGACTCTCAAGACTGTCCTGCTGGTTTGCTGAAATGGACAGAGCACAGTTGAGACCATTGTTCTGTGAACTGCCCTGTTGAAGGGACATTGCTAACAAACCACACAAGCTGGGCAGATGATGTTGGTTGTCATGAGAAGCAATGAGACTGATGGACATCTCGAGAAATCTTGTGGACCTTCGAGACTGCCAAGGATCACAAGATGATTCCATGTATAAGCCAGAGAGCTCCACTCGGGCACTCTTTTCCTCCTGCCTTCATGAGCTGAGAAGATATGCTGGAGAAGTGTACAGCAAGGTATGCCTTTCATCAGTATTGAGAGCGCAATCGTCCTAAACTGTGAGGTGGAATCCAAGATAAAGATTTTTCACTGCAAGTCAGCCAGAGAGAGATGTTTGCCACAAATCAGCCTAATAAGGCTGTCAGAAAAGGCGGGTGGAGTTCGGAGGCCTCAGTGAGGAACTAGGCTGTGAAGCATATGGAGATTTAGGAGACTATAGAAATGAGCCTCAGCTGATGGAGGAAGCCAACTTCAAGTTTAGCAGTTAAAAATAGACTGTCTCATAAACTGGCCACAATTTAGTGGTTGAAATTAGCTCTAGCAAAACTAGCCATATGAACTGGCAAAGGCCCAAATGGACACTAAGCTTTGAAAGGGACTACCTATCGGGACTGCCATAAAACCAAGTCACCCTGCACGTACCTATGCTAAGAATATTAATATCCTTTTAAAGGAAGTTAAAATAATGTTAGTTAGGTATTCTTAGGTAGGTATTAGGGTGTTCTTAGGTAGAAGAGTGTTCTTAGATAGATTATAGATAATAGGTTATAAGATTTAGGTATTTTATAGGTGTATAGGTTTTAGGTTATAGGATTTAGGTATATTTATATGTGTTTGTTAAGTACTAATAAATATAAGTGTTTATAAATAAAAATATTCTGTTACAACTCATCCTGCTCTAAAGAGGTGGAACTGGTCCTAAGAACCATTAATTTGACTGAATTAATCCTTTGTTTGACATAACTAGTCATATAATTTAAGATGAGCTGTTAATCTCAACAGAATGAGAATTAAAGTCCCAGCCAGTGCTGATAGCAGAGTGGTTAGCTAGGGGGAACAAAAGAACAGAGATTTCCTGCCACAGAAGGCATTGCAGAGGTGGCTGCGATGTCACATGTGCATCAGTAGGTGGCAGAGAGGAGAGAGGCTATGTCTACTATAGGGGGAGAAGACTTGAAAAGAAAAAAGAGGGAGACTATGGATATATAATATAGAATTGATAAAAGGATAGATTATTGAACCTACTCCTATAGATCCTTGTTATTAATACAAAATTTAGGTTATAGAGATATGAGAATGATAGGAATAAAGTGCAGATAATTGAATCTACTCCTATAGATCTTTGTATATTGACACAAAATTAAGGCTATATTTTGATTAGGTATTATATCTATGTAATTCTTAAAATTACAATGTGAAGTTCTGGTCCTTTTGACAGCAACTATCACAAACTGTTTAGGATATTAATAGATATTAAGTTAATCTCATATGTTTTCTAAGTTAATTAGACATTAAGTTATTAGAGACAAGCAACATTTGCTTACTCAATGGAGATGGTTATATGGTCTTCAAAAACCTCAAGAGATCTGTAGAATATGGCATTTAAAGATGTTTTTATTATTTTAAAAAATTCTTTGACATGAGACTGTCAGCTCCTGACAGTTCCCATTGGACTTGAAAGGAGACAATGAACATCAAAAATCTCCAACAGGAGATAATTCCTACTGGGCAGAAATGCCCCTGCTCTCTCAACAGACTATGTATAGTCCAAAGATGGACCAAAGCTTCAATGCAGATAAATTGATGGCCTGATTCTGTAAAGACAGAATGGGCAGAGGCAGGTGGATCTTTGTGAGTTCAAGGCCAGCCTGATCTACAAATGAGTCCAGGACAGCCAAGGATACACAGAGAAACCCTGTCTCGAAAAACCAAAAAAAAAAAAAAAAAAGACAGAATGGGCAAATCTTATTTCCTGCTCCAAAACTAAGTCTGTGAGATATGCTTGGCCAGAAAGCTGAAGATGGTGCTCCAATGTTACAGAAACTGGGGACTGTTCAGGCAACCAGTTTTCTGTCATTTCATAGTTTTGGAAGTTATTTGTTCTGCACTTCCTGTCTATTCAGATATATTTATCCTTCTCGGGTTTCTGATGTGATTGAAGACTACATAGTTATAGCCTCACAATAAGTTTTGAGCCATCTAGGAATTAAAAGGATGTTTTAATGATAAGATGATTTAGTTAATAATGTAAGTTAGGATAGAAGTTGAATTAGGTGTAGATCCTTAAACTCATCAAGAGAGTTATGTAATAGAATATATTTCCTAGTTGACTAGTCAAACACATATGGACTGGACATTGCGAATGTATGTCACACCTTTTAGTTTTCATAATTGTTTTTATTGTATTTTATTTATTGTTATTGTTACTGTATTGTGTTTATTGTTATATTGTTAGTAATAAAAGGGGCCTTTTGTTAGACTTAAAGGGGGAGATGTTGGGGAAGGTCTAATAGGCTGATTTCAATGCTGAGATCTGGTTACCACCCCTTCTGAGGCATTCTCTGATTGGTTGAATAAATGCTGAGGTCTGAGATTGAGCAAAGACAGAGGTAGGCGGGACTAAGGTGAGGGCTTCTGAAGCAGAAAGCCTTGGGTGAAAGAAGCCACCAGTAGCCAGAAGCAGCATCAAGAAGAAGCCTCAAGAAGAAGTAGAAGAAGCCTCCAGGAGAAGAAACAAAGAGCAAGGAGGAGGACACACACCATGGGTTAGAGAAAAGAATCTCATTCCATGTGACCTGGAACATCGGCATAGCATGGAGGAAAACAGCCCAGGGACATATGTCTATTATACTGGGCTTTATTCAGAAATAGAATTAAGAGCTAGCTTAGATGGGCCAAGATTTCTCAATTCAGGCCAAGGCTTCTTAAAATCCATGTGGTGTCTGTGTGTTCATTTATAATGGCTGGTTAAGGATTAACACCACCGCCAATCAATTAACAATAATAGAAATACTATTAAACAATTTAATTATTTCTACAATCTACATTCAGTGTTCTGAACTATGAACATCTGAATGAATAGTAGCCTAACATTCTGGAAAAAAAGCAAGCTGGACACCACCACAACATTTGTTCCATGGGGTAGCCCATGATGACTACTGGACCAGTACCAGGAAAACACCAGATGGGCTCTCAGGACAGGAAACAAGCCAGAAACTAGAAGAACTCTGTCTGGCCCTGGATGTTGGGGTTGTGGAGACCCACATCTTGCAGCCCTGGGGTGAGATCTGGCCCAGATGGGGTCACAAGAGCAGGAGAGCTGTACCTGTCCCTCACATGCTGCACCACTTGGGAGAGCAGGCCCTACACCTTTCCATAGTAGAACTGGCCCTACAAGTTGGGGTTGCAGTTCCAGAACCAGAGCTTTGAGTTGGCCCACCCCAACATCTACCCCATGGATGAACTGCTGAAGTGCAAAAAGAGGCCAGTTCCACAATGCAAAACTACAGGATCTCCATGACACAGGATAGTTACAACACATCTGAGAGGAGTTCCTGTGAGGTTCCAGTATTGACAAAGTAGCAGAAAGCAGAGTCCTTGTAGCACACCAAGGAAGCATTTTAATGAACATTTGCAAACAAAATGTGTGGACAAAAAGGAATATTGTGGGACACAATGAGACACACTGCAGCTTCCACAATGAGATTTTATTATTTATGCTGGTACAGATTGCAAGGGTGGAGGGTGGGTCTGAGGGGAGGTGGGAGATGAGAGGGAACAGGGTACATGATGTGAAATTCACAGAATAAAAATTTTTCAATTGAAAAAAAAGAGACTCCTACCAATTATCAGATTTATGTCTTTGTCTCTTTGTTAGACTCTAATCTTGGTGGGACCTCCAAATGTTATAGTCCAAGAATATCCATACAAACCACTCAGTCACCAGTCTCAGTCAGATATTGATGATTTATTGAACGCACACCCCAAAACTGGTCACAGCCATCTCAAGACCAGGGTCACAGAGGTCTCAGAGCCTAACTGTGATGTCGGTCTGCTTACAAGGCAGGCTTTTTATAAGAAAAACTGTAACCAAACATTTTAAAATCATTAAATATTTATTTATTAATAACTATTTACTTATAACAAATACCAACAATTTAACTATTAACCCTATAAATTCTTACAACCCCTTTAACCTAACCACTAAACCTGCTGATAATTATTACAACTATTTTCCTAACCTTTTAGAAGGATACAGTCTCTGGGGCAGGTCCTCAGTCGTCAGGAACACAGTCTCTGGGGTAGACTCTTTAATGCACTTAGCAGTCCTTTTTCTGGAATATCTCAGATGTAGATAAGGTGGCAGTCTCACCTTAAATAAGGCTTGATGCTTTCTTCTCTCTGGGATACCTCAGCTGTCTGTAGGCCAACTTATTTCCTTCGCATCAGCAACTCTGCCACTCTGCCTCAGTCTTTAAAGCTGGCCACAGTTCTGTTCAGGCCACTGTTTGGTCAGGTCAAACCCCTCTAGGCAAAAGCTGAGCCACAGGGTTTAGTCCTTGGCCTTTTGCTGTCTTGCTGAGGCTTTCTCTGTTCACCAGCTTCTTTCTGCCTGAGGGAGATCTGGCCGTCAGTTCACCAGCACTTTCTCCAGCAGGACTCTTGGAGCTCTCAATCATGGGGGGGGTCTCTGGCTCCATCCTTAAATAGGATGTCTCCTTGTTCCACCTGTTTCAGCTTAATTTGGGCTCTGCCCACTTAGCAGCTGAAAACAATGCCAGGCCAGATACTTTGTTTCTTAGTCCATTAAGTCTTTCCTGGTTTTCCTGGCTTCAACCTTGTTTTCCAGTCCATTAAGTCTCCTGTTTGTTTCCTGTTTTCACCTCACTTCATCGTTTTTTTTCACAAGCTGGTAAGCTAATCGCTCACAGCCAAGTTGATCTTCATGCCCCAAATTAAGAGACTGTATCAGAAACCCTTAAATATTTTCTAAATCTAATTTAATATAACTCCCTACAAAAAAAAAAAAAAACATATCCAGGGAACAACCAGGTAACCAGGTCCAGGAAACAAAGCACATCCAGGTACCAATCAAGTTCATGTATGAACAAACTGCATCCAGGTAACAACTAGGTAGGAAGGGGATGGCTGTAATACATCATTTTGACTTGATAGACAAAGAATTTCTAACTGACTTTAATTTGATTGGTCCCAAACAGAGCTGTAGAGTGTCAAGGTAACAAAATAACCAAGTATGAGTAAATTCATTTTGTAACTATAATGGATATGGAAGACAAAGTTGGCTGCAGTTATATTAAGAGCTAAAGAAGACCTCTTCAACATCTTTTTCTTTTGGGGGTTTTTCCTGTACCATGGAAAGATACTTTTTAATTGTTCCTGATTGATTAGCATAGAAACAATAAGTTTCCCCAAAGCTATGCATAGTCCCCCTTATCACATGAGAATTAAATCTAAGCATCTCTGATTTTGTAGGGCAACTTCTGCAAGGGAATCTAACTGTTAGTGTTTTTTTTTTTTTTTTGGTTTTTTTTCGAGACAGGGTTTCTCTGTGTAACAGCTCTGGCTGTCCTTGTCTCACTTTTGTAGACCAGGCTGGCCTCGAACTCACAGAGATCTGCCTGCCTCTGCCTCCCAAGTACTGGAATTAAAGGTGTGCGCCACCACCGCCCGGCCTAACTGTTGTTTTTTTTTTTTTTTTTTTTGGTTTTTCGAGACAGGGTTTCTCTGTGTAGCCCTGGCTGTCCTGGACTCACTTTGTAGACCAGGCTGGCCTTGAACTCACAAAGATCCGCCTGCCTCTGCCTCCCAAGTGCTGGGATTAAAGGCGTGCACCACCACCGCCCAGCCTAACTGTTGTTTTAATGCAGAAATCAAAACATCTTTTACTTCCAGGTCCTGATCAACCTGTTGACATAGTTTTTACAGTTTTTATCTCCGATGATAAAGACCTGTGTCTATGGTTGGTAAGCCAGCTATTCCAGTTCTAACCAGGAGTGGGAGCTCTATTTTGCTTGTAGTACAGGGTCCATAGTAAAATGTAATTTTTACCCATTGTATAAAGCATCAGAAGAAACATTAAATCTTTAGTATATGCCCACCAAGTAGTCTCAGGGGCTCAATAATATTGCTGTTGTTCAGATGAATTAAATCGAAATGCAGAGTAACAAGTATCAGAATAAGGGATGTGCCAAGGTTAAAAGTTTGAAATAGTAAAATAGTTATTGTTGTAGAAGTTACTTAGTTCATTAAATTATTACTAGTATTTATATTATAGTAACTATGTTATTGTATATTATAGGTGCTGTTAATCCTTAGCCCACCATTATGAAAACCATCTTGAAATCAGGGGCCTGATTCTTCGAGTGGGATCTTGGCATATTGTTGTCTTAGCATTATCACTTGAACAGCGCTGATCCAGTTCTAACAAAGGAAACTAGTTGGCTTAGTATGCAATGCCCTAGGGTGAACAGGAGGAAAAGGATAACAAGGGGTCCCATCAGTGTAGATATTAAAGTGGCAACCCATGGGGCTTTATTAAACCATGACTCAAACCATCCCTGGGAACTTTGTCTTTCTTTTTGTCTAGTGGCTATCCTTTCCCTTAGTTTATTCATAGAGTCAGTAATGACTCCAGAATGATCTATATAGAAACAACATTCTTCTTTTAGGGCAGCACATAACCCTCCTTCTTTTGGAAATAGAAGATCTAACCCCCTCCGGTTCTGCATTACTACCTCAGACAGTGAAAAATAATGATTCTTTTAACTTTGAAATGTAATCTTCCAGTACTTGTAGGTCAGTATCTATTTCTAGACGTAAGCTAGCGTAGTATCGTAGCTGCTGTGCCAAAGCCGATGCATCTGTTCCTATTCCGGTTGCTACTCCTATACCCAATAGTACAGCCAAAGTCATTGTCACAGGTTCTCTTTTAGTTTTATGGCCCCCCTCATAGGCATCTAAGAAGGAAGAGTCTGGGTGGTAAATTAGCCTGGGAAACAGTTGTACCAATATGCAGAACTCGTTAGTTGTGTTTAACACAGCTACAGACACACATGGGGCAAGCCCTGTACTGCGTATCCACCATCCATCTTCAGGTGGGATGATGTACCCATAGGAGTAAGAGTCGGGGACATGTTCAGTTCTATTGCATAGGTGTTGTTGGGAGGGGGATGGAGTGCCTACACAGACTCCTCCTCCTGACACTGAGGAAAGGGTTATCTTGGCTCCCCCACCTTGTTTCCATCTACATTGTTCGGAGGAGGGTATTTATTTCAGCATCCACCCCAACTGCTTCATAATAGGGTGGCAGGGCAGTGTAGCAAAGCCAGCAAGACTCAGTTGCCCTTGGGTTAGTGGCATTGAGAACCTGGTAAGCACCTGTGATTAATTTTAGCATTCTCGTTTGGGCTGATAGGTCAAGGGATGAAGTGGGGACAGGTGTCAGCATCCTCGAGCGTTGTTGACTTTCTGAGGTTTGAGTGACTGTTCTGGGAGCCAGAACCCCTTGGTTAAGGACTGAGTTAGGCCCAATGACAGTGGACGACGGGGATTCAATTTTTAGTCTTATAGTGAAAATCATCCCATCATCATGTCCAGCGACATATAATCTTAGGCCCCATGTTATTCCTCTTATCCATTGAGTTGTAAGGTTTTTTACCTGCATCTGTGAACTGGAAGATTAGGGGGTTACAAGTAAAATTAAGACATGGGCCTGTTTCTTTCGAGTCTCCTCGCTGAGGATATACTTGGACGGAGACCCCATATTGGACAAAGGTAGTACCACCAAGAGGCCTAGTACAGGTGTGTTACTTAGCCCTGGTTGTTTATATTCATACCCCGACTCACCTGTATTAAGTCACTCTTTGAGTTAAGCCAGTAAGTATCCCATTGTCTCACAGCCCCAGGCACCACAATAGAAGGTTTCAATCCCCCCACATGTGTGGCTTTTTCTCTAGAGCTATTCCTAGGGCATACATAAATTGGGATTTTTCGTAGTTCATTGCGTAGCTGCGGGTGTTTGCAACCAAATCCTCTAACTCTTAGCCCACTCCCAGAACATGGCTTGCACAAGCAGGTTGGCTTTCCATCACATACAGGCAGCCCTTTTTTTGTTGGGTCCTTTCCCCTGTCAGATAATAATCAGAGATGACCCAGTAATCTAGCCCTGCAGCCAGTTGGCACAAATCAGGATGCAATTCTAGCCACCATGTCCAGAGGGGCAGCTAGGGTGGCATTAGACCAAACCACATCTCCTGTTTGGGACAAGACCTGCCAAGTGAGGCGTTTGGGCACATGGGGCTGGGGAAACTCGTAGTCAGCTGGGTAAGCAAAAGGGGAGTTAAGAGTCCAAGGATCGCTGGAGCGTGAGCTTGAGAGGGTTGGAAGTGCAGTGAACTCGCCATTCTGCTGAGGCTTTAGGTGCTTTTTTCACATGGGCGGCGTGGATCCAAGCTGAGATTCCGTCAACCTTGACAGCAGTTGGGGTGGTTAGCAGGATGACATACGGCCCTTTCCACCTAAGCTCCAGATTCTGTGAATGATGTTGACGAACACAGACAAAATCCCCAATCTGGAGTGGGTGAGCGGTCTCCGGGGTGCCTGGTCGATAGGCATCAGCAAGCTGCGTCCACACCTCCTTCTGGACCAGTTGGAGTCCCTTTAATCTGGCATAAAAATCATTATTACGACAACAGCTAGGGTCAATTTTTCTTTCAAGGGTGAGCAAGGGAGGGGGAGCACCATACAAAATTTCAAAGGAAGTAAGATAGAAATGAGAGGGGGTGTTCCTTACATGGAACAAGGCCAAAGGGAGAAGCATCGGCCAGTCTGTACTGTCAGTTTCCAAGGACAATTTAGTCAAGGTCTCTTTTAGAGTTCTATTCATTCTTTCTATCTGTCCTGAGCTTTGGGGTCTATATGCACAATGTAACTTCCAATCAGTCCCCAAATACCTGGCCACTTCCTGACTTATCTGGGCAATAAAGGCTGGCCCATTGTCTGACCCTAGTGCCTTAGGGGCCCCAAAGCAGGGAAATATTTCTTCTAGGATTTTTTTAGCCACCAAACAGGCGGTTTCATTTTTGGTGGGGAAGGCTTCTACCCATCCTGAAAATATACCAATGAAGACTAAGAGATATTTGTTGCCATACCTAGCAGGATGCACTTCAGTGAAATAAATCAACTTCCCAGTAGGCCCCCTGCCTGTCTCCACACAGTCTCTTACCGTGTTCTGTCTTATCCCAACTGGGATTGACCTTCTGGCATGGTATATAGGCTTAGACAAGATTTTCTGCTATCTTGTGAAGTCCTGGAACTCATAATTAACTTTGTTAATTAGAGTGATTAATTTTTTTGTACCCAGGTGAGTCACCGGTGCATCTGTTTTAACATCTCTTCTGCCTCTTTTGGGCTCATAGTCTGCTTACCGTTTTGAAGTTGTGGTGGGGACTCTATTTCATTAGGGTCTACAGCGAGTAACTCAAATATAGCATCTCCCAAAGCCGCTTCTCGGGTGACCTGATCTGCCATATTGTTTCCCTCAGCTATAGCGGACCCCTCCTTTTGATGACCCGGAGAGTGGATGATGCTTACTTTAGTTGGCACCATGAGGGCAGCTAGTAGATCCAGGATCTCTTGTTTATTTTTAATGTCCTTTCCAGCTGCAGTGAGGAGCCCTCTTTATTGATAAAAGGCCACGTGTACATGGGCAGTAACAAAAGCATATCTACTATCTGTGTAGATATTTATCTTTGTCTGTTTTGCCATTTCAAGAGCTTTTGTGAGGGCAATCAGTTCAGCTCACTGTGCTGAAGTCCCTTGGGGAAGAGCTGTGGCCCAAATGACCCGTTTTCCATCTACTACTGCTGCCCCTGCCTGGCGCTTACCTTCTTCAAGAAAGCTGCTCCCATCCCTGTACCAAGTGGCTTCAGCATCGGGGACTGGCTGGTCAATAATATCTGTATGAGTGCCGTGAGCCTCTGCAAGCACTTGTCGGCAATCATGAATGATAGCTGATCCTTCTAAGTCAGGGTCGGGGAGCAGGGAGGCTGGGTTAAGCCCTGTGGCAGGCATAAACTTGATGCGGTCTGAATTCAGGAGGAGTGACTGATAGTGAGTCATCTTGGCATTTGTCAGCCACCTCTCAGGAGGCTGGTGCACTATACTTTCTAGGGCATGGGAGCCCGTGATTGTAAGGTTTTGTCCCAAAGTCAACTTGTCAGCATCTCTGACTAAAGCCACCACAGAAGCCACTATCCATAGGCAGCTGGGCGATCCTGCTGCCACAGAGTCTAATTTTTTGACAGATATGCCACGGGCTGATTCCATGGACCCAGTCTCTGAGTCAGGACTCCTTTAGCCATCCCCTTATTTTCGGCTACATACAGGTGGAATGGCTTAGTCACATCAGGCAGTCTTAAGGCTGGAGCTGATAGCAGGGCCCATTTAATTTTGTCAAAGGCCTCCTGCTCTTTCTTGACCTAAAAGAAAGATGCACTCTCCTTTGTGAGTGGATACGGAGGGGCAGTCAGTTCTGCGAACCCTGGGACCCGTAGTCGACAGAAGCTCGCAGTTCCCATAAGAAGGAAATAAGTTGGCCTACAGATGGCTGAGGTCTCCCTAAGAGAAGAAAGCCTCAAGCCTTATTTAAGGTGAGACTGCTATAGCCAATTTACCCTGATGAACCTGAATCTGAGATATTCTGAAAAAGGACTGCTAAGTGCAATAAAGGGTCTACCCAGAGACTGGTTTCCTGGTGACTGAGGACCTGCCCCAGAGACTGTATCCTTCTAAAAGTTATGAAAATAGTTGTAATAGTTATCAATGGACTTAGTGGTTAGGTCTTAGGGGTTGTATGCATTCATAGGGGTTGTAGGAATTTGTAGGAATAGTAGTTAAGTGTATTTGTTATAAGTAGATATAGTTATTAATAAATAAGTGGTTAATAATTAAAAAGTACAGTTTCAGATCCTGAGCTTGAAGAGCCGCTGTATGTGTGGGTGGATGCCATCCCTGGCCTCTTTGCTCATGGGATACTGGCAGACCAAAATGGGGGTAGAGGTAGCTTTAACCTCCACCACCACAGGTGGGCGATGTTTGGCCATTCCTATGCCAGTAAGTTTGGCACAGGCTGAGGGAACCTTGGCCATCCATTCCTGCATATCTGCTGTTTGAGGAGGGGAGTTTTTGAACAGCCTATGTTCATCTTCCAGCCTCATAGTGAGGACCTGAAGCAGCCTCCCTTCTCTGTCAGTCACTGATGGTCCTTCTGTTTTGAAATGAATTTGGGCTCCCACTTTAGAGAGCAAGTCACGGCCCAGGAGTGGATAGGGGCACACAGGAATCATGAGGAAAGAGTGGGATACCCTGCCCATGCCAAATTCACTGTTCTTCATGTAGTCCATGGGTATTGTTTATTCCCTGTGGCTCCCTGCACCCAGGACCTCTTAGTGGATAGTGGTCCTTCTGTTCGGAGGAGGACCGAATGCTGAGCCCCGGTGTCCACCAGAAACTGAATGGGTTTCCCCTCCACATTGAGTTACCGTAGGCTCGGGGAGGGGGTCCAGTCCCCAACTCCCCTATCTTCTTCTTCTAAAGCCATAATTTTTTCTCTAGGGGGTCCTCCCCTCTTCTTCTTGGTGCAATCCTTGAGCCAATGTCCTTTTTCTTTGCAGTAGGCACATTGGTCCTTGTCTAACAGTTGCCTCTTGCCCTTTCCCTCATCTTTCTGACTTGCCTGTCTCTCTGGTCCCTTTCACTTACTACAGTGGCCAGGATTTTAGTCAAATTTCTTTCCTGTCTTTTTTCTCTTTGTAAATCTCATTCACCCTGTTCCCTACATCTTCTCTCTTCTTTTTCTTCCTCTGTCTCTCTTTTATTTAACACCTTATCTACTTCTCTAACCAAGTCCTGGAGCGAGAATCCCTGTAGGTCCTCTAGCCTCTGTAGCTTTTTTCTAATATCTAGAGCTGACTGATCAATAAAGACCATGGCTACCATAGCCTTATGTTCCTCAGAGGTAGGTTCATACGGAGTAAATCTCTGAAAAGCTTCCATCAATCAGTCTAGAAACACCATCGGCAACTCAGTTGGTCCCTGAGTCACTTCTCTTACCTTAGCCAAATTGGTGGGGCATCTTGCAGCATCCTGGAGACCTGCCACTAGAGCCTGACAGTAAACCTTCAGGTGTTCTCTACCTTCAGGCGTATTAAAGTTCCAGTCTGTTCTATTTAAAGGGAAGCCTGCATCAATCTCGTTGGGCAGTGAGTCGGTTGCCCGTCTGCACCAGGCACATTTTTTCTGGCTTCAAGAAGCACCTGCTGTCTCTCCTCCATGGTGAGGAGAGTTTGCAGGAGCTGCTGGCAATCATCCCACGTAGGCTGGTGGGAAATGACAAGGGACTCTATCAGGGAAGTCAAAGCCTGCGGGTTCTCAGAGAAAGAGGGATTATGAGTTTTCCAGTTATACAGATCTGCTGTGGAGAATGGCCAATACTGAAGCGGCCGGTTCCCCTGGTCATCAGGGGGAACATACTCCCTGAGTGGGAGTGCAGTGGAGTCCAGGGTAGGAACCCTCCGACTCCTGGTCCCTGTGGAAGGCCCCCCTCCCTCGGCTGCTGACAAGGGTTCCAATGGGGCTGAGGGCTGGGGATAGGTTGGGGAAGGTCCGGCGGAGCGGGCAAGTGGCGAGGAATGCGGAGCCAAGGGAAGCTGTGGAGGTGGGTCTAAGAGGAGTAGCTCCTCCATTTGGGTGTCAGGGTAAATCTCTTTGGACTTCTTTGGGGAGCCCGTAGTTTGGACAGGCTCCTTCTCTACTGGAGTCTACTTCAGAGCGAGGACCTCAGAAGGGGAGTCTGAAGGAGTTGGTTCTGTAGCTGGAACAGGAGGCGTAGAGAGCGCAGGAGATTGACCTGTGAAAGAAGCAAAAGGCCGAACCCATGGAGGAAGAGAGACCAGCAGAGCCTCCCACACCAAAACATAAGGCACTTGATCTGGGTGCCCATGGGGTCCTGGATTAAAAATTTTAGACCTAACCTGTCTAACTTTGTCTAATGAAGAAGATCCTTTGGGTGGCCACCCAACCTGAAATGTAGGCCACTCTGAGGCACACAGAGTTTGCCATCTTTTTTTAATAACGACTGACAGGTCATGGGCCCTATTTTTAGCTTCAGTCCAGTGGCTCAGAGTCAAAGGCAAAGGAGTCGTCAGTGCCTGTCTCATCATCACATCAAATTGTCAGGGAAAAGGAGAATGGTTACAAATTACAAATGAGGAGATGGAAGACACAGGACACAAACAATGGAACACAAGCTGTGAAATCACCTACGGAAATGGACTGGAGCCTCCTAAGGGTTTCCACCAGATGCCGGAGCTACCGGCTACAGATACAGATACTGGAAAATTAATTCCAGTTACTCAGATGCC
>CAJQZJ010034231.1:15732-29614 GCA_907164525.1 Lophiomys imhausi
TCTTCTTCTTCTTCTTCTTCTTCTTCTTCTTCTCCTCCTCCTCCTCCTCCTCCTCCTCCTCCTCCTCCTCCTTCTCCTTCTCCTTCTCCTCCTCCGTCTCCTCCTCCTCCTCCTTCTCCTTCTTCTTCTCATTCCATCTGTTATTTTGTCTTGATTGTATCTGGGCATCTCAGACAGCACAGGTCAGGGTATGTCATCATAATATCACTAGTCCCGACTGGTCTTAGAGCCTCTGCCTCCTGAGTGCTGGGTTTAAAGGCATGTGCCACCACTTCACAAACCTGGGTTTGGATTTTGAAACAACGTCTCACAGGGCTCAAGCTGCACTTTGAACTCTCTGTGTAGATAAGTGCTGGGATTACAGGCAACAATAAGTAAACTTACAGAAAGTTATAAAACATAATTTTTTAAAAAAGAAAACCACTCCTGTTGGTTTACATCTTTACTCTTGGCACACAGCAGGCAGAGGCAGGATGATCTATGAGTTCAGGATAGCCTGGGCCTCATAGGAAGTTCTGGTCTGTCAGGAGTACATTGTGAGACCTTGTCTCAAAAATAAAATAAAAGTAAGAGAGATATTCCCCGTTTCTCAGGGGCTGTTGGCCATCAGTCCATGAGGACATGGGGAGCAGAGGCAGAGGGCAGGATTTGGACAGCTACTAGTACAATAGATTAATTTCCATAATCAACTTCAGTGAGGCATCTCAATTTTATTCATGGTGAGCGAGGATTATATAGAACTTTGGTGAGTATGTAGGGGTTCCAATGGTGAGTGTACATCAATGGCTGGGTGCTTAGGGTACTGAAATGCCTCTTTTGCATGGAGAGGCATTCCAGGATTTCCAGGGGCTTTCTGAGAGGGTTCTTATCTGGAAAAAGGAAGCTGAGCCTGTAATTTCCCTAAGGACTAAGTCACATTCCTCAGGTAGAGGGTGTGGGGGGTTGGGCTCCCCACATAGGACAGGCAGAGAAGAGGGACTCTACTGGGAAAAGGAGTCCTCTATTTAGGGCCAAGCTCATGGCTTTCCAAATCATGGTGGGCTGCCACCTTAGCAGCAGGGTTTCCCAATAGATATTATTCTAGTTTTCTCTCCGTGGTTGCAATAAAATACAAAATCAACTTAGAGAGGAACAAGTTTATTTGGCTTATATTTCCAGAATATAGTCCATTATTGAGGGAATTCAGGGAAGGAAATCAAGCAAGAACCTGATACCAAAACCATGGGCAAATGCTGCTTGATGGCTCACGCATGGGCTCACTACCAAAACCACTTGACCTGGGAGGGGATGGCATCACCCACAGTGGGCTTGGTCTGGCTGGATCAATTAATAGTCAAGACAAACCCCACAGACTGACCCAATCTGATCTGGGAAGTCCCTCAGCTGAGACTCCCTTCTCAAGTGACACTAGGCTGTGTCAGGTTCACAGTTACAGCCAAGTAGGTCTGCTAGCAAGTAAAATGTAATGTAAATAATATACGGGTATGACAGAATCCTGGGGAATTCTTAGTCCATGACTTCAGTTTGGGAAATACTTGATATGATTTATAAGGCCTTTGTACTACAGCTAATGCAAGGTCTCAAGCCAAATTCAGCACAGCCAGCAGAGTAACTATCCTGGTGAGGCAAAAAGGAAATCTGGTTCACCATGACTCAGGAGCTGGTATTGCTTCAAACTCATGTTTATTTTAATGCACTACAGTACAATTTGGAAAAAAAGGTTTCCTAGTGGAACAAATCCCTTGTGCACTAGGAGGGATAATTACATCTTTGAGACATCTCTTTGTATTCCAGTAACTATCCTTGGGATAAACAATAAAAGAGCCATTGTGGTTGCAACAGGGTCTAGTAAGTCTAAAGATTCATCACAATTTTGGAAGAGGGTTCTTTTAATTCTATTGATCAATTGCAAAGATTTACTGAGAAAAATGGGTACAAAATGGCCTATCTTGCATAAACCTTTATAAACTGCAGGAAGGAGAGATTGAGTAGTATTTCCACAAAAGAGGTCTATCCCAAAGGCAGTTGTTTACCAGAGAGAATGATATGATTACAGGTAGGATTTCTATAAGGAGAGATATAAGTACACTCAACGCATAAATAATATGATAGAAAAACACCTTTGACAGGTATCTCAAGGGAAGCCCTGTGGATATAGGTGTGTGTTCTGTTCTTTGTGTGTGATACATATGAGTAACTCGTATTCCATATAAATTTCTTCTTAAAAGCTAAGACTAGGCTGGGCGTGGTGACACACATCTTTAATCCCAGCACTCAGGAGGCAGAGGCAGGTGGCTATCTGCAAGTTCAAGACCAACCTGTTCTACAAAGTGAGTCCAGGATAGTCAGGGCTACACAGAGAAACCATGTCTCAAAAACAAAACAAAACAACAACAAAAACCCAAAAGCTAAGACTAGCCGGCTCTCCTGTGATACAGAAAGATTGTTCTTGGGGACTGTCATGTGCCAAAGGAAGCTGGATGTTATTTTCTAAACCACCAGCCACAGATAATGTGGTGGAGGTTCATATTTCTTTGGAGGCATGTTTGTGTTGAATGAATGTGGCTTTTGTTTTGGTATCAAATATGGGATGTGGGGGGTGCTTTGTACACCACTGAAAAACAGATTTATAAAAGAGGCAAACAAAACATCCTAATAAAAGAGCATGTGATGTTTTCCAGCCAGAAGACTGTCACATGTAAGGAATATATTTACATCCTTTGATGGACAGACTCCTTGGAGAGCTTGTGATCTTGGTCAACAGGAAGTACCTTGTGCAAAGGGCATTAAGTTGGTCAATTGGAAGGCATTCTTGTGCAGGTATAAAGAAGAGGCCCCAGAATCAAGGGGAGGGGAAGAGGGCCCTTTTTTCCTTGGCACTGCTTCTCATTGCTGCTCATTGTGTGGAGCCTGACTGAATCCATCTTGAAAAAAGATTCCATTCTGTATTAAGTTTGACTCAGAGCTGACCTCTAGTTCCAGAACAACAACAAAATGTACCCGACCTTGTATTCCAGGGGTGTTCCCTTGTCATCACCAGACAGCTCACTCTGAGAAAGCACCCAAAAAATCTAAACAAACTTTCTGATGGTCAAGGTGACCTCAGCTGGTTAGTCAGTAACAATGAACCAATCAGTAATGGACATGACTAGCTACCCAAATGTCATCCAATCATATGGTAAAGAACCTGTTTCTTTGAGTCTCTATATAAAATCTGTACTTTTGCATCTGGGGGCTCTCAACTCGAACTTCTGTGTCAGTGAGTGTTGAGAGTCCAAGCTCTGAGCTTGAATAAACAACCCTCATGTATTTACATCAGAGTTGGCTCCTAGCTGGTCTCTGGGGTCTCGAGAACTGAGCAGAACATTTGCTGCTCAACTTTGAAAGACTCCAGACAACACTTTGAGACTTGCTTCTTCTGAGACTTGCTGCTGCCTTTGCTGCTGAAGATAGAGGCCCATGTTGGACTGAAGAGATAGCTACTCCAAGTGGGGGTGCAGCAACTGTTGTCACCTCTACCACTGATACCACAGTCGTTGCCATTGGAGTCCCTTCTAAACTTCCCCTGAATTTCTGTTGGTTCGTGTTGCTGCTGGTGCCTGTTCCTGTATACGCTGTTTGGCTGGACTGCTGACTAGTTGACCCCCAAGGACCTGTGCCTGAGAAGTCTCCTTTCTTCCCTGCCTCAGGTTGGTGGGTTGGACGGTTGTTAGAGCTAAATAGTTTAAAAGTACACCTTCACGATAGTGCTATTCTAGCTACAATAATATCAACTTTAGTAAGCATTACTTCAGATAGTCCCTTTTCCATCTGTATACAACTTTAATTTCCAGTATCAGAGCTCTCTAAAGAGTACTTAGTTATACTTAAGTCTGTATTATTGCATTTGGGCTGATCAGTTAGATTAGCTCAACCAAAATATCTCTCATCCATGTGACTATAAACATTCGTATACCATCATTGATCCAGGAAACTTGTCCTAAAGGATAAAAACAGTCCTTAGCATGGTACAATGACATGATACCATCTTCTAGTGGAGGGGTTCCTTTTAGCCTCCCTGACAAAAGGCATTTAGAGTCTGCATTGCTAAGCTGAGACTTAACATTCAATCCAGGCAGTTAACATAAAAGCATCATTTTGGGGGTCAGTATTTATAGTGACCTTGTTGTTGCCCCAAAGTTTCTGTGTGATGACTTAAAATTTTGATGTCTCCCCCAAGTTAATCAGTTTACTCTTCCTCTTGGGGCATTCCCTCTTGATAGGTTTGTCCTCTACCTTCAGATATTAGTTGGATGCATGAGAGTAGGAGCCTTTGCTCATTTTTTGGAAATACAGAAATATAACCTGGCCTTGACATTAGAGGAATATCAGGCCCTTCCCCGGTTAGTTTCTAGATCTTTTCTTCTAACATATATGCTAGGCTGTGTCTCCTTGAGTACCAAATGCTTTTGGGGAGCAGAAAAAGCATTATCCTTCACAATGAAAAAATATTTGGTTTTGCTTTTATTTTGAGACAGGGTTTCTATTTAACCACCCTGACTGTCCTGGAACTCAGTTTGTAGACCAGGAACCCACTTCTCACAAAGATCCACCTGCCTCTGCCTCTGCCTCCTAAATGCCAGGATTAAAGGCTTGCACCCACATGCCTGGCTTACAATTAAAAATTTAAATTTAGCATAGCAAAATGAGCATAGTATGTGTGGAGTTTTGTGGGTTGATATACAACCTTTATACTTTTATTATTTTTTTATATGAAACATGCATCATGTGTTCACATTTATTTATTTTTTTTTTTTTTTGGTTTTTCGAGACAGGGTTTCTCTGTGTATCCTTGGCTGTCCTGGACTCACTTTGTAGACCAGGCTGGCCTCGAACTCACAAAGATCCACCTGCCTCTGCCTCCCAAGTGCTGGGATTAAAGGCGTGCACCACCACCGCCCGGCTTTATTTTTTCTTTTTTTGGTGTTTATCTTTTTTAATTAACTAAAAATACATTATTTCAAAAAATTCAAATATACAAAGAAAGGACCTTCATGTATCCAGGACTCTAACAGTTGTAGAATCCTAGCCAAGCATCACAATCTCCACCCATTTCGTCTCTCTCTCTTTTTTTTTTATATAAGTACTTTATTTTTTTTCTTCAAGTTACATCTCAGTCACAAACCCTTCCCTATTCCCCCTTCCTGTCCCACCCTTCCACCCTCTTCCCCCCCAACAGCTTCCCTTTTCAATCCAACAAATGGTTCTATCTCTTATAACAGTAAATTCTATACAAAACAGCAGAATTAAATATGCCACATTTATGAGAGTTAAATGGCCCAGTATACCTTCCCAATGTCCAGTTCATACATATTTGGCCCCTGACTTTAACCTTCTACCTTCTAACCATCTCCATGAGTTTAAAGTTCTATAACTGACTTAGCTTTCATACTAACTTGCATCACTATTATAACCATCTTCTTAGATCTAGAATGCCCTCTTGATTCCTAAACAACTCAAGATTTAGCTATGAGACTCAAGCTGTCTATTCTTCAACCACCTCAGAGAGCTGAGAAGGATAAATATATCTGATTATATAGGAAGTGCAGGGCCTGCAGCTTCCAATACTAAGAAATGACAAACCAGTGACTACCTGGACAGTTCCCATTTTCTCTCCATACATTCCAGCATCAGTCTTCAGCCTTTTGGTCCTGTTTCTCTGACAGACATTTATTGTAGAGCAGGGATTATGAAGGACTAACCTACCCTGTCTCGGCAGAGCTAGGCTGTCGACTTCCCTGCTACCAAGTTTTGTCCTTTTTGGACAGCAGTCTGTCTGCAGTTGAAGCGAGGAGTTTTTACATGCCAAGAGATAGGCTTGCCACTAATTCAACCATCTCACACTGGAGATTCTTCGATGCTTATCTTCTACTTGGAGTAGAATAGGGGGTGCTGTCAGGAGCTGATATGTCACGATATCAAAAAAAATCTTAATTTAAGACCACATCTTTGAATGCCATATTCTGCAGATCTCTTGGGGTTTTTGAAGATGCCCTATCTATCTCTTGTATTTAGATAAGCAAATGTTGCTTGTCTCTTAACAACTTGATTACTGAGTAGCTTAGAGAATATCTGTGATAGACTGTCTAATTTAGCCAATTAAGTATTTAAAAGTGTTGTCTCGCAGGATCTTGATCCTGTGTAAAGTAAGGGATTTTAGTAGGATGTTTCATATTCCATATACTGAAAAATGCTTTAAAGCATTTGCTAGTATAAGCAGGGCCATTATCAGTTTTTAGTGGTAATGGGTGAAAGCTCCAACAGAACCAAGCATGGCCAAATGGTACCAAAGGTAACCAAAAGTCACCTTGCTACTCTAAATGCCTTTGTCAGGGAGGCTAAAAGGAGCCCCTCCACTAGGAGACAGTATCATGTTGTTGTACCATGCTAGGGACTGTTTTTATCCTTTAGAACAAGTTTTCTGGATCAATGATGGCATACAAATGTTTATAGTCACAAGGATGAGAGATATTTTGGATGAGCTAATCACACATTTTGCCTTTTGTCCTTCTCCCCCTTGCTAAAAACCATTAGATTACTGTGGTAACGGTTTTATTTTTAAAAATCAGTTATGAGAATGTTTTTGTTTAATCCCAGGTGTGAGGCTGCTTCAGTTAAGACCACAGGTGTAAACTTAACTGCCTCGTGAGCTAGCAGGGGTGTAGATTAGCCAGCGGCAGCACATAAATTATAAGGACTGAGGGAAAAGGAAGGAAAGCCCTGAGTAGAGAGAGAGCTGCAAAGAAGAGGTTGCTGCTCCCCGGAAGTGCTGCTGGATCTTCCTGCTGCTGTTTCCTGGTTTATTGGTTTGCTGGACTTTTGGAGATTGGTGTTGCCACCAAAGAACCTGAAGACCCTAATCAGCAGGAAGTACCTCAAAGAGAACTCTGTCCCTTCTCCCTTTGACCTTTTTAAAAATCTCCTACCTAGTGTTGGGGGGTTGGAAGGAACAAAGGTTGGAAGGAAGGTAGAGATATTAAGTACAGTAAAAATAAGAAGAGTGTATAATAAAACAAAGATAATAAAAAGTCACCTTGCTACAGATTACATTCCTAAAGATAGTCCACCAAGGCCTATTCCCATTTGGCCACTTCCTCCTCCTGAGGATGACCAGTAATGTCCAGTATTGAAATAGTCCTTTGTTCCTCTAGGGAAAATATCCCTCCCTCCACCCTTGTCCCTTGACCCTTTTCTCTCTGGTCCTGTCTCCTGTCTTGTCTCTTATTCCCTGCCCTTTATCCCTCTGGGACAAATAAATTTCCCTTGTGCTGAGAACCTTGTTTTGGTGTGTCCTGTGCAGACACAGATTGGTCCTTTCAATGGGAATCCTAGAAAGAAAATGTACAAAGAGCTATTTGACAAAGTCATATTCCAGGTATGACACAATGATATTTTTCTAGAGCCTCTGTATTAGGCTAGTAAGGGGGAGGAACTATGCTTGCCTGTAGTATACTTCTGCACAGGTCTCTACCTACCTGACAGCAGGGAAGGCCTCAGACACAGACAGTAGTTTCAGGTGTCAAGCTGATTTGAGAACCAATGACTGCTCATTATGAACTAGAAGCTTGAAATAGTGTGTAAGCAATGTCTTTAATAGAGGATAGGCTCTCTTGAGCCTCCTTTAACTCCTTTGTAAGAATCTGATCACCCTCAACTGAGGAATGGATAAAAAAAACTACGGTACATCTACACAATGGAATACTACTCGGCCATCAGAAACAACAAAATCATGCAATTTGCAGCCAAATGGATGGAACTAGAGAAGCTCATTCTGAGTGACCTAATCCAGACTCAGAAGGATGCACACGGCATCTATTCACTTATAATCGGATTTTAGCCATATAGTACAGGATAACTATACTACAGCCAATGAACCAAAGGGAACAGGATCATAGACTTCATTTCCTGTCAATGAGACACTTTGCCCTAGTGGTGATGCCTTGTAGGCCCCCAGTGTATGAGGAGGCTCTTGGCCCTCATATGACTGCTGAACTGGGGTGGGGAACTGAAATGTAGGGATACTCCACTCCAGAGGAATGGAATGGAAGAGATAGTGAGTGGGTAGAGGGTGGGAGGGCAGGACTAGGAGGGGTGGAAAGAGGGCACTGTGATGGAGATGTAACCTGAAGTAATAAATAAACATAAAAAAGAATCTGATCATCCATCAGACCAAAGTGTAGGGAGATAGATTAATATAAGTTAGATTTAGTAAATATCTAGTTTTCTGATACAGTCTCTTAATCTGGGACATGAAGATCAACTTGGCTGTGAGCAATTAGCTTATCAGCTTATGGATGAAGTCACGTGAAATGAAGGGAGTCTCTATGGACTGAAAAACAAGGTTGAAGCCAGGTGAAACAAGGAAAGACTTTATGACCTGGCATTGTTTTCAACTGCTAAGTGGGCAGAGCCCAAATTAAGCTGAAGCAGGTGGAACAAGGAGTGATCCTATTTAAGGACAAGTGGATGAGCCCGGAAAGGTTGTGCTAAGGGCCCCCAATACTAGAGAGCTCCGATGCTAGCGAGTCCTGCTGAAGAAAGTGCTAGTGAACTGATGGCCAGATTTCCCTGAGGCAGAAAGAAGCTGGTGAGCAGGGAAAGCCTCAGCAAGACAGCAAAAGGCCAAGGACTAAACCCTGTGGCTCAGCTTTTGCCTAGAGGGGTTTGACCTGACCGAACAGCAGCCTGAACGGAACTGTGGCCAGCTTTAAAGACTAAGGCAGAGCGACAGAGTTGCTGATACGAAGGAAGTAAGTTGGCCTAAGATGCTGAGGTCTCCCAGAGAGAAGAAAGCCTCAAGCCTTATTTAAGGTGAAACCGCCATAGCCAATTTACCCTATGTCTGAGATATTCCAGAAGAAAGACTGCTAAGTGCATTAAAGGTTCTACCCAAGAGACTGTGTTCCTGATGACTGAGGACCTGCCCCAGAGACTGTATCCTTCTAAAATGTTATGAAACTAGTTGTAATAGTTATCAATAGGTTTAGTGGTTATGTCATAGGGGTTGTAGGCATTCATAGGGGTTGTAGGAATTTATAGGAATAGTAGTTAAGTAAGTGTATTTGTTATAAGTGAATATAGTTATTAATAAATAAGTGTTTAATAATTAAAGTACGGTTTCACCAAGGGCAAGCACACAATTAAAAAAACAACAAAGTATACTTATTTAACAACAATCCTGGTGGGACCAGGAAGGGGGGAGGGGGTGACTATGTATGATTGAGATGTAACTTGAAGAAAGAAATAAATGTTAAAAAAAAAAAACAATGGTCCTCAAGTTTTAAAGATTTAAACATAAGGCTATAAGATTTGGATCTTTCAAATTCACAGCACTTTAAATTTGGGGCTCAAGAAGACTCTCCTACTCTGTGACAGGATACTCAGAAGTACCTAAGGAGCCTACACAGTCAGGCCTATACAGAGAAACCCTGTCTCATAGCCAAATTACCCTGACGAATCTACATCTGAGACATTCCAGAAAAAAGACTGCCAAGTGCTTTAAAGGGTCTACTATAGAAACTGTGCTCCTGATGACTGAGGACCTGCCCCAGAGACTGTATCCTTCTAAAAGGTTACGAAAATATCAATAGGTTTAGTGGTTAGATTAAAGGGGTTGTAAGAATTTATAGGGTTAATAGTTAAGAAATTGTTGGTATGTGTTATAAGTGAATATTGTTAATAAATAAATAATAATTTTAAAATTCAGTAACAGGTGGCGCTCAACGTAGTAGGACATTATGGGTAACTTGGCTTTCAAAACTGTAGAGGAAACTGCAAATTTTGAAACTATGGAACTGGTGCTTGACAAAATGAAAATGTTTGCAGCTGAATTCTGTCCTATTTTCCAGTCATACCAGATGTTTTATGTTGTTTGCCTTTTCCTCTTTTATTGGCTTATCATAAAGAAGTCAGCCTCACAATTAGAAAGTTTGCAAATGCAGATTGAGGAGCTAAAGAAAAATTTGCCAAAGAAGGTAACTACAACTGACAACTTTCCAATGGTTGAAACAGGGAAGCAGGAGTTGCAATGCATAGTGCGGCCCCATCCTGCACCTCGTACTTTCCTATCTAGGTCTCCAAAGCTGTTACATGAAACAGCAACAGCAGATCAGGCAAGTAATGGTGTGAAACCAAGTGCACCCTTAGAGGAGCCACTTGGTACTCCACAGGCACCATTAGCTTTTCCAGTAATTTATCAAAATAGGCCCGGTATTAATGAAGGTCAACCAAATCCAGAATTAACATGGTATCCAATTGATATGTTGGATTTGAAATGATTCAAAGAGTGTATTGTGTCTTATGGTATCCATTCAGGCTTTGTCAAGCAAACGCTTAATAACTGGGCAATGCACCATAGAGTCATTCCTCAGGATTGGAAGGGACTGGTATTAGCTGTGCTGGAAGGTAGCCAGCAATTACAATGGTTTTCATGGTAGAGACATGAAGCTACAATGTTAGCACAACAAAATATGGAAAGGGGAATAAATGTTACAACCGATCAAATACTTGATGAGGGATGGTATGCTGACTTAAGGGAACAAATTCATAAGGATGATGTTGCAATTGAGCAATGCCATAATACAGCTTTAAGGGCCTGGGACAGGATTACAGAAAATGGAGAAAGATATGTTTCATATATTAAGGTTAAACAAGGTCCGGGAGAAATCTTTACTGACTTTTTACAAAGGTTGACTTCAGCTGTGGAGAGAGATGTACCAAACCCTGATATCAGACAAGAGTTAATAAATACCTTAGCATTTGAAAATGCCAATGTCCAATGCAAAAGAATAATTAGACCATTAAAGGCTCCAGGAACCCCAATAGACGACTGGATAAGAGAAACAACAGATATTAGTTCTCAAGAATATCAGGCTAATATCATAGGACAAGCCATTGCTAGGGGGTTTAATTGATGCTTTAACTGTGGTGAATTTGGTCATTTCCAAAAAGATTGTACAGCTACAGCTTCCAGAGCTCAAACTGATTTCAGAGTTAAAAATAACAGGTCTCATGGTTCTACAGTGCGTGGTCATAGCAGGAAACAAATGGTTTCTGATAACAATGGAAGGTCAAGGTCTCCAGGTTTTTGCACCAGGTGTGGAAGAGGTAAACACTGGTCCCGGGATTGTAGATCAAAAACAGATGTCACAGGTAACCCCTTGCAGGGAAACGAGGGGAGGGGAGGGGCCTGCCAGTTTAAGGCCCCAAATCAAAAAATATGAACCATCGTCCATCAGCCACTCAGAGGGAAATAAGGATCAGGAAGAACAAAATTAAATGTGGTCGATCTTTTGCATGCTAATGAAGGCAGTGCAGCTTTAGATCTGGCCACAGACAAGTCCATTACATTATCCAAAACAGATGAATGTTATATGTTGACCACAGGTATTTATGGTCCTTTACCATCAGGGACAATAAGTTTAATCTTTAGAAAAAGGGGATTCACTTGTCAAAGATTTTTGGTACATCCAGGTGTTATAGATGGAGATTGTAAAGAAGAAATTAAAATTATGGTATCTATATGGAAAGAGGTGACGATTAAGACAGGGGATAAAATTGTTGAGCTGCTGTTGTTTCCATCTGGCTAGGGCAAGTCTGCTCCAATACAAAAAACAAGATTATTTGGGAGTACTGAAAAAGGTGTATTTTGGCAAACAATGGTGAATGACCATAGACCAAAATTAAAAGTACGAATGAATGAAACTGAAATTGAAGGATTGGTGAACACAGGAGCGGATGTCACTATACTATCTCACAATTGTTGGAATCGAAATTGGCCACTTCAAAAGGTCCCTACACATTTTATAGGGATTGGTAAAGTCTCCCCTGTTAAGCAAAGTGTACTATGGATTGAATGTATTGGACCAGAAGGGCAAAAAGCGAAATTGAGACCTTATGTGGCTGACATACCTATAAATTTATGGGGAAGAGATCTTCTACAACAATGGGGTACTCAAATTAATATTCCTTCAACCCCAGAAACAGTAAATGATTAAATGATGGATGTATTTTGTTAGAAATTTAAGATTCTGTTTATTGATGCAAGTTTAAAAACTGTTTTGTATGTAATAGAAATTAAGTTTGTTGATAAGAATTTAAAGTCATTTCATTTGCATGTCATTTGATTGTCAAAAGATGTAAATACATCTATGTATTGTGAGAAGTTTAAGGTTATTTTAACTCTTGCTTTAATGTGCATTGATGAAAATTTAAAATTATTGTTTATGTATTGTACATGAACAATTTTACATTGTATATGTAGTTATGAATGTAGATTTATTTTTTATTTTACAAGAAGAGGGATATATAGAGAGTTAGATTAATTTAGATTCAGTAAATATCTGACACAGTCTCTTAATTTGGGGCATGAAGATCAACTTGGCTGTGAGCTATTAGCTTATCAGTTTGTGGAAAAAAACAAGGATAAAGTCAGGTGAAAACAGGAAACAAACAGGAGACTTAATGGACTGAAAAACAAGGTTGAAGCCAGGAAAAACAGGAAAGACTTAATGGACTAAGAAACAAAGTATTTGGCCTGGCATTGTTTTCAGCTGCTAAGTGGGCGGAGCCCAAATTAAGCTGAAACAGAGTTCCTCCTATTTAAGGACAGTGCATGGAGCCCCATCCAAGAGGCCCCTGATGCTAGAGAGCTAGAGAGCTCCAAGAGTCCTGCTGAAAAAAGTGCTGGCCATCAGTTGATGGTCAGATCTCCCTGAGGCAGAAAGAAGCTGGTGAGCAAAGAAAGCCTCAGCAAGACAGCAAAAGGTCAAGGACTAAAGCCTGTGGCTCAGCTTTTGCCTAGAGGGGTTTGACCTCTCTGAACAGTGGCCTAAAAACTGTGGCTAGCTTTAAGGACTCGGAGGCAGAGCAGCAGAGTTGCTGATGCGAAGGGGCTGGGGTCTCCCAGAGAGAAGAAAGCTTTAAGCCTTATTTAAGGTAAGACTGTCATAGCCAACTTACCCTGACAAATCTACATCTGAGATCCAGAAAAAGGACTGCCAAGTGCATTAAAGAATCTACCACAGAGACTGTGTTCCTGATGACTGAGGACCTGCCCCAGAGACTGTATCCTTCTAAAAGGTTAGGAAAATAATTGTCAATAGGTTTAGTGATTAGGTTAAATGGGTTGTAGGAATTTGTAGGGTTAATAACTAATAAATTGTTGGTATTTGTTGTAAGTGAATATTGTTAATAAATAAGTGTTAAATAATAATTTAAAAGTTTGGAAACATATGCTCCTGTCCTTTTGAGAAGCCATCAGTAAAATCATAAAAACAATCTCTATATGATATTTAGATGCAACTTTAGGCAATACCTGTGAGGTACATTCAAAACATTGTTAAAAGGGAATCTTTTAGATAATGACTATCTATAGATCTTGAGAGACATGATAACGCAGCTGCCAATTATCATCAGTGTGGAATAATTAATCAACATGCATTTTATTTACTTGCGCAATTATTTCTACAGACTCTACCAGTAGCTTGTCTGAGACCTGTACTTCCCATCATTAATAAGTCTATAATTGTTTGTAAATAAGAAGTTTCAGATCACTGCAGAGAAGTATGACATGTATATATATTTTTTATACCTTATTGGTGTGTAATTCCAGTAGGTGAAGAGGCAGAAAGAAGAATAAGTAATTGATTAAGAAGTAAGGAATTAACTTTGTGAGCTAACGTTTTAGCAGAAGCATTATTCAGTAAGCTAATAAACCACTCTGCTTCCGGTGTTAGTTTGCTTAAAGAATTTAACTGAGAGTCTCCAGAAAGCAGCTTAAAGAACAGAGCCAAATCCTCAGTAGCTGTAGGCAGATAAGGACACACCCTACTGACTTGGCCCA
>CAJQZJ010034231.1:53308-68280 GCA_907164525.1 Lophiomys imhausi
CTCTCTCTCTCTCTCTCTCTCTCTCTCTCTCTCTCTCTCTCTCTCTCAATATTTTAATTAAGCTTTTTTTCCCCCCTGCATTTTACTGAGGCTCGCAGAGGATGCAGAGCTGAGACAGTCCTTCGTCCTCCTTAGGTTGCAGACAGCGATAAAGGTGACGATACAAGTCATGATACAGTCAAGGCTGCGTGAGACAAATCTTTGTTTCCCTGACTGTGTCTGTCCTCTGAGTCTCCCGACTGACTCCAGTTCCTTGCTGGAAGCGCTTTTCTACCGGGAGTCTAGTCAAGAGGTCTCCTAACCTTCATGTATCAAATCCTCGGAACTCCTCTCTGCTTCCCTGACCACACGAAAGGGAGCTCCGTGACCGGGGACCACCACATCGGCCACGCCCAGGATCCTCTCCCGGCTCCGCTGCTGAGCTACTGGGTCTTCGCTCAGGGCCTGCCAGGAGTCCTCGTCACCAAGGCGCTCAAACACATCTCCTGCCACCACCACGGTGCCCAGGCCGGTGCCCTCCACTACCACGCTCACGTCCCGCTGTCCTCCGTGGCCCGGCGTGGCCCACACTTGCAGTCCGGAGCCCAGTACCAAGGGCTGTATTTCACACAGCCCATGGGGCAGATAGAGGCCCCCCGGGAGGCAAAAGTCATGGGAGACTAACAGAGCAGCCTGGGGAAACAGTCCTAGGTTCCCAATATGATCCGAGTGCCCGTGGGTCCCCACCACCAGAGTCACGTCTTCGGGGGCCACGCCCTGCTTAGCAAGGGCTTCCAGCAGCGCATCCCGAGCCCAGGGGCCCGCTGTGTCCACGAGGATGGGGCCACGAACGGCCTCCTCCAGGGCAGTTTTCGAGTCGCCGCCTGAGGACCGGACCACTTGGCGGCTGGAGGCCGAGGCCCAGGCCCGAGGCAAGATGAGGGTCACCGTGCCATCCGCACGCACTGCGTCTCCCGTCCCCTGCGGCTCTGCGTAGCCACACAGCAGAACCACCACCGAGTAGGAGTCGCTGGGCGCCAGCAGAGGGTTCTCACCTTGCAGTGGTTCAGTGCGCACTGGACCGCTCATGGCGGGGTAAGGAAACATTCCCGACCGCCTGCTAAGTCCCTCCGAATTCCTACGGCAAGCCCGGCCACCCTTTCCAAGTCTCAACTCCAGCTCTTAAGGTGGTATCGCCCTCTGCTGCCACCCCTGCGGAAGATGGTATCGCCCAACCGGCCTTTCCACCCAACTTTGCCTTCCTAGACATTTTGGTGTCGGTCCCCTTAGACTTATGGTCGATAGGTAGGTCTGCACCCATTTTAAGGATATCTTTTCCTTCTTCTTGTCTACTTTGAAACTAAACTATCGCTGTGCTAAAGTCTTTTTTTTTTAAACTGGAAAAATTCAAAAGTCGAGGAAATTTGTCCTTTAAGGGCTCCCCTACAAACTATACAGCCTGCAGGGCTACCCACGTTCTATAAACTTAATCTCTGTGGAAATCACACCATGTGTTGCACAAACTTCGAGAGGTTTTTTTCATGTGTTGCACAAACTTCGAGAGGTTTTTTTTAGTTTTTTTTTTTCTATTTTCTGATACAGGGTCTCACGTAGTAGTCCAGGATGGCCCTGAACTTGTCATATAGCTGAGGAAGACCTTGAGCTGTTGTTCCAGTTGCCTCCACCTCTCAAGTTCTGGAATTATAAACGTGTACCACCACTCTAGATTTAAAGTCCTAGTGGTACAGTTGTTTCTCCAACCCCAGCCAGCATCCTTGGGGTGCAAAAGTATAAGAACACTATTAGCAGCTAAATGGAAAGCAGGCCAATGGCACCACTGGCTGGGCGCTCCCTCGATACTGTGTGCATGTTTGAAATGGGACTCAGCTGATTCATATATAAAAGGTTTAATAGCGATGTAGAAAATATGGCACCTGTGAAATATGAAATAGGCCACATGTCTACCCCACCTAACCTATCAGCACAGCCTCTATCTTCTAGTGTTCTGTTCTTGTTCACAGACTGATGGTATACAGCCTCATGCTTGCAGTGTTTGTTGGTTGTTGAGTGTCCCTTTTAGGCTTTTACTTTGAGATAGGGTTGGCCATCTGCCACACAGCCAGATGATGGCGCTGAACCTCTGATAGATAGTCCTGCCTCCCTTTATCAAGTGCTGAGATTAGCAGGGTTTAACAGCACATCAGGCTCTGTGTGGTCCAACTCACATCACTGTTGGTACTAGGCAGGCGCTCCACCAGCTGAGCTACATCTCTAGCCCTTCTCTGGCCTCTTTAAAAAGCAAAGTAGCTTTCCCACAGCTCATACCATCACTGACTAGGTGAGGACCAGTAAACTGTAGAGAAAAGGTTCAGTACTGTCACCACATACACACTTGGTCAATTAAGTGGCTGCATGTGGCTCATCTTGGAAGGCAAAAGTTGCTCCTGCTTCTCCCCAATTCTCCTCCTCTCATGTTGCCATTCTGGCTCCCCAAGATCATGCCTGAGATCATATGAAAGGGACGGTTACAAGCCTTGGGATGGGGAAGGGAGAGCTCAGAGTTTAGAAAACTCTCCATGACCCCCTCCTTGGGGTTCAAAAGTAAGGGTCAAAGATCTTCTGGGTCATGCTTGAGATTGCCGGAAGTCTTGGTTATCTCCTCTTCCTCCTCCTCTTCTTCTGCCTTCTCCTGCCCATCACTGATCTTCTCCTTCCCAGTCCAAGTTTCCTGTAGGCAAGCTAAGAAAGAATGAGAGAAAACAATTTCAGTATTAATGCTGAGGTACAGGGGAAGCTGGGAGAGGAGGAGCCCAACCATTAACACTTACCAGTTTCAGAGGCTGGAAGCACATGACCTTTGCAAAGAAAGTGCTGTAGGGGCTGCTCCTGATGGGAGAAGTACCAGTCTCCCACAACATCTTCAAATTCCTCCAGCATCATCTCACACTGGTGAAGAAGAGCAGGAAGAGGATGTTCTATTCGAAGACCTGTGCTTTTCACTCCCTATCTTCCTACTCCATTGACTGCCTTTAGAGAGGCAGGCAGCCAAAAGGTTGCACATGGCTTATTAGATGTGAGATTGATTTTAATGCTTTCTGGGCTCCAGCTGAATCTTCCTCATACTTCCTGGACCTCTCCCATGGCAGAATTTTCTCCTTCTCCTCTCTAACACCTCCTCCCCTGGAGGGCAGGAAGTCCAGTCCTATTATTTGCCCTGCTCAGCAATTGGCTGTAAGCTGCTTCAGTGGCATATCAGGGGACAATTGGGGAACAGTGTTTACTCAACACTGAGGCAGGAGATTCGCAGAACAAGGATTGCAACCAGATTATGGGACGGGGATGGAGTACAGAATCATCATTTGAATTACACAATAACTTTATGCCTACAGCTATGTGGCCCGGAATCCAGGACATAGTACATGCCTAGTATGCAATGGTAGATATTACTAACTGCACAGTATTACTTCTTGATATGTTTTGGGCCTGCTTTAATGAACAGCACAGTCCTCACTCTCCACCTTCTCCCTGCTCAGAGATAGACATCCCCTACATCTGAGTCCTAGGATTTAGGTCTTCTCACCTCCCCGGCAAAGTGGTATCTCATCCTACCTGCTTCTTGAGGAATGTAACCTCCACACTGGGCTCATCCCACAGCTCCAAAGGGATTCCCAGATCCACCTTCACTCCTTTCTGGACAAGGCCTTTCAGGGTTTCCATGGTCTGACTCTGACCCTGACAGGTGGAAAATTTCATATTAGTCCACCACCTCATCTCTTCCTTTATCACCACCTTAGCTTTATAACCTACTGGAGACTCTGAAGTGCATTCTATGAAACAGTCTGGCCATACAAAGGGGACACTCCAGATTTAGGGGAGACTGGCAGATATTCCTTGAGGATCTTGGATGATATAGGTCTTTGTTTCTGAGAAACAGGGTCCTGGGCTGGGGAGATAGCTCAGTCGGTAAAATGCTTGAGGACCTTAGTTCAATTCCCAGATCCATATTAAAAACAAAACAAAAAAGGGGCTGGAGAGATGGCTCAGTGGTTAAGACCTGGGTTTAATTCCCAGCACCCACATAGCAGCTCACACCTGCCCGCAATTCCAGTCGCAGGGGACCTGACACCCTCACACAGACATAGATGCAAGAAAAACATAAATGCACATAAAATAAAAATAAATCATTAAAAAATTTCAAAAAAGGCCAGTCGTGGTGGTGCACGCCTTTAATCCCAGCACTCAGGAAGCAGAGGCAGACAGATCTCTGAGTTTGAGGCCAGCCTGGTCTACAGAGTGAGTTCTAGGACATTCAGGTCTACACAGAGAAATCCTGTTGCGAAAATTCAAAAACAAACCAAAACCAAAAACCAAGGTGGATGGCTCTAGGGAACAACACCCAAGGTTGTCCTCCATCCTCTGTACATGCGCGCACACATTCAAGAACATAAAAGGGCATATGCAAGGCTTTTTTTTGGGGGGGGGCCGAAACAGGCAGGGCCCTTCCCAGGAACTGTCTGACCTTGGCGTATCTCAGTGAGCCCTTGCGCTCAGCGTGAACACTGTAATCCAGAATCCGCTCACATAAATTCTCCAAAGCCTCTTCCAACCTTGTCTCACTGTGGGAACAAGGGAAACAAGACTCCTTGATGTCTGAAGAGCCCTGCAGCTCTTCTGGGGTTGGCTAGAAGGTGCATAAGCACAAAGACTCACGAGAGGCTGTAAGGCACGTGTCTCTTCCTCTTGCCTGTGTCTAGCACCTGCCCCAGCTCCAACACTTCTCGAGATCGGCCAGTGCGGCTTAGCTCTTCCTGTAGCTCCATGCTCAGCAGCTTACACACTGGTGGTAAGGGGGAGTGAAGAAGACAAGTGGTCACAGCAGCATCATTCTGCCCTTGATCCAAGGCAGCAGAGGGCATAAGCGTTCTCTGGAGCCACAACAACCGGAAGAGAACACTGACTCAGTCTTAGGAGCAGTTTGGGACTGACGATGATTGACAGCGGCAGTGCTCAAGGGTTACAATCAAGAAACCCGTGTGACACTCTTGCTGTGTCTCAGCTTCTTCACCTCTGAAATGGGGACGAGATGGTGTTCCGTACAGAGGTGAGAAGAAGATTTAAGTGCATCAGTAAATGTAAGACCCCTACAATCATGTCTGGCACACAGTGAGCACTGTGTAAGTACTTGGTGTCACTCTGATTCTGTTGGGGTTTTTTTTTTTTTTTTTTGGAGACAGGGTTTCTCTGTGTAACAGCTCTGGCTGTTTTGGACTCAATCTGTAGACCAGGCTGGCCTTGAACTCACAGAGATCCGCCTGCCTCTGCCTCCCCAGTGCTGGGATTAAAGGCATGCACCACCGCGCCTGGTGGGCTTTTTTTTTTAGTCTGATTCTGTTTTTTTAAGCTGCTTTCATAAGTACTTAAGAGTACAGAGATGGGGATGGAGAGATGGTTCAGGGGTTAAGGGCACTGACTGCTCTTCCAAAGGACCAGGGTTCAAATCCCAGCACCCATATGGCAGTTCACAGCTGTCTGTAATTGCTAGGCATGGTGGCACAGGCCTTTAATCCCAGCACTCAGGAGGCAGAGGCAGGAGGATCTCTGTGAGCTCAAGGCCAGCCTGGTCTACAGAGTGAGTCCAGGACAGTCAAGAATACACAAAGAAACCCTGTCACAAAAAACCTAAAAAAAAAAAAAAAAGAGTACAGAGAAAAATAAAACCCATCATGATTTGTCCTTGAAACGTGGGACTGATGATGGTTTGGGACTGATGATGATTGACAGCAGCTGTGCTCAACAGTTACAATCAAGAAACCTGTTTCCATGCTGGGTAGTGGTGGTACACAACTTTAATCCCAGCATGAGGGAGGCAGAGGCAGGCTGTTCTGAGTTCAAGGTCAGCATGGTGTACATAGTGAGTTCCAGGCCAGTGCTACACAGAGAAACCTTATCTCAGAAAAACAAACAAACAAGCACCCTGTTTCCAGGGCTGAGACTGCTCAGCAGGTAAAGGAACCTGATGCCAAACCTGAAGGACCCGTATGGTGGTAGGAGAGAACCAACTCTTCCAAGTTGTCTCTGACCACCACACACTGCACTAATGACATATTTACCCACACACATATGCAAAATAAATGTAATTTTTTAAAAAGGCTTAATCTCACCAGGAATGCAAAATGCAAAATTCATTAAAAGGTCACTTATTCTAGTGTCATTTCAATAAAGGTGAACATCTTTTCCACCATTGTCTTTCCCAGTATCTGATCTGGTACATGGTGGGCTGGGTTCTCAAAAAAAAAAGGCCCCTACAGAAGTGACAAACTAGACAGGGATAAATAACAAAAGTGCTAACACTGTGCTATGATCTCAGATACACAGGTACTCCCTTTCCTGCAGAGACTTATGACACAGCAGGTGACAGGCAAAGAAGGAGTCCAAAGGAGACATTTAAACTGGGTCCAGTAGAATGGACAGAAGCTTATCAAATCCAGAGAGGAGAGAAGGAAAACCCAAGGGAGAGAAATGGCACATTGACTGTGAGAAGTTGAGTGTGTCTGAAGCTCAGTATGAAAGTGTAACAATGTACATATAAGCCAGCTGTGGTGGCACACGCCTTTAATCCCAGCACTCTGGAGGCAGAGGCAGGCGGATCTCTGTGTGAGTTTGAAGCCAACCTGGTCTACAAAGCCAGTCCAGGATAGCTAAGGCTACACAGAGAGACCCTGTCTCAAAAAACCAAAAAAAAAAAAAGTACATATACATTTACAGCGTCCCCCCCCAAAAAAAAACAAAAAAGTTGGCTTAGGATCTAAGAAAACAGTTCAGTAAAGCACTTGTAAACTGAGGACCTGAGCTCAGATCCTCAGAACCTATATAAAATATTAAGTGGTGTGGCACACATAATCCCAGTGTTTTGAGATGAGAAGTAGAGACAACTGATTTATGTGATTTACTTCCAGGCGAATGAGAACCTGTCTCAAACAAAAGACAGACGTTTCTCCTAAAGGAATGATACCTGCAGTTGTCCTCTGACCTCCACGTGTGTCGTCCAGGTGTACACCCACAAGGTCTTTGTCTGACCATAGAGGTAATAAAGCAAGAGTGCCAAGGTTAGGCTGTGTTTAGGAAGATTAAGAATTCCAGGAAAGCCGAGCAGTGGTGGCTCACGCCTTTAATCCCAGCACTTGGGAGGCAGGCGGATCTAAATTCAAGGCTAGCCTGGTCTACAAAGTGAGTCCAAGACAGTCATTGATACACAAAGAAACCCTGTCGCAAAAAATCAAAAGAAAAAAAAAAAAAAGAAGTTCCAGGAGATGCCAGGCTATGGTGGCACATGCCTTTAATTCCAGTGCTTGGGAGACAGAGGTAAGTGGTTCTCTGAGTCTACAGAGACATATTCCATCCAGAACAGCTGGGGCTACACAGAGAAGCCCTGCTAGAAAAGCCAAAAGGAAAAAAAAAATTTTTTTTAAAGGTCCAAGGAGAAGAAAGGGGACAAAGATGCAAAAGGAAGTTAGAGGTTAAAATCAAGTGAAGAGTAGCAATGATAATAAAAAGCAGTTAGGTGTAAGGTGAAGAGATAAAGGATCCAAGGAAAAAGTTAATGTCAGGAAAACAACAAACTTGGAAGGCACAAGGTATTCAGTGACCTGGCTTCCTCCCAGTTGAGGGGCATTTACTGCATGCCAGAGACCTCGCTGCTTGCTGTAAATCCCTACAGTGCACCCCATCTGCAAAGCCTCACATCAATGAGCAACTTTTAAGTGATGTGGCGTCTCCATCTTTTGTTTATGAGCTTCAGCTGCTGACTTACTCGTCTGTAAACCCCTGAAGGGGGTCATCAGGCCTGTAATTTGCGAGCGTCTCTGCCAGGGCGGGGCACAGGATGTCTATAAGATCTGAACCTTACACCCCACCCATGCAGGTTGTCCAGATTTAGGTCTGATGGTTAACAAGGCGGGAAACGCACTAAGGATGATAGATGCTCGTTAGGAGTCCGCTTTACGGGTTCTTGAACTACAATTCCCATAATCGATTGGGGCCCAATTCCGTAAGAAATACCTGGCTCCTTCTGGATGCCGCCTGGGAAATGTAGTGCCACCTTAACCCTGATTTCCCTCCCTTGTTCCCATTCAAGTGTCACGAAGCTCCAAAAGATGGTCGAATGACCCGTCTATCCTAGTCCATTTGATCCAGCCTAGAGAGTTAGTTTAGAGGCAGGAGGTAGGATAGCGAGATGCAAACAGGAACAGCTGCATTTCAGTACCTTCGCATTTGCTGGGCAAACGTTCTGTGTCACCTTCCTCCTCTTCCGTCGTCCCAGCCCAAGCACCGTACGCTGCCAGAACGAAAAGCAATATTTCCAGCCGCACAGGTCCCATGACAAAACGCAGTCCACACATCCACACAGCCACCGTTTGCCTTCAGACTAACTTCTGGAAGGCAGCGGGCCCTTTAAATTTAGGCGCAGCAGGCAGCAAGCTTAAAAAAAAAATTTTCATGGTACGGTTAGCGCATGCTCAGGGCTAGCCTGAAAGTGGGTGGAGCGTATGACTCTGGGCTTCCCTCCCTCAGTTTTGTGGCGCCTCCTGAAGGTCCTGGCAGCTGGGTAGTGAAGATACAAATTGAAGTAATTAGAATAGAATAATATGATCTTTACACATCCACGTAGAATGTAATTTTTATATGATTTCAGACTGTGAAACGCAATGATCTCTCTTGCTGTAGGGAAGAGCAATGTTAAGCTCTTGGCTTCTGCCAGGACCTACTCCAGCCAGGGGGCGGGGCCAAGATGGCGCCGAGCGCCTGGTGAGCGGCGCTTTAGCTGCGGTGAGAGGCTTTTACTGCTCCCGGTGCTTGGCTGGCGGGGCAAGGTCTGAGGTGTATCCAGGAGGAAACCCTTTGAAAGGGCCCGTGTGAGGACTGAGAAGAGGACGGTTGGTTGTGTGTCCGTGCTCGTGGGGACCCCGTGCGTGTTTGCACTGGAAGGATGTTGGGGAGATGTAGTGGATTTGTGAACCTCCTGTATAGCGCTGCCCGGGGAAATCTTCGAATCACTTCTCTGCTGAGGAAAATGGTGCACAGATCTAGCTCAAGTTTTCCGACCTCTGAGAAGTCATCCTGTCGCTTCCACTGATCTGAGAAACTCCTGAGGCTGTTAGTGTGTTTTATGAACCCTTAGTGGCAGAGGGTACCGCAGGGAACTGGGACCCGACTACTTCTTGTATACCTGGCACCAGGTACAGAGTATGTGCTGAGTTATTGTATTTCCTGTAGACAAGATTTAACGAAAGTCTGAGAAGACCTGACATGGCTTGCAAAGAACCAGTGCTCCTTGACCTCTTTTTTCCCCGTCTCTCTAGCACTCAGTTCTGAACACTCTTGAGGTTTGTCTTCCTCACGTCCAGTGCCAGGCAGGCTCCTTTCCTTTTAACCACAGAGTAAACTCCAAGCTTGAGTCTGTGTCTTTTTCATTTTGGTAATTGTTATACCAAGTATTTATTGAACACTTAGATCTTTAAAACTTACTTAACAATGTCCCAGGTACCAATCTAGGCCCCAGATAGGTCAGTGAACATAACAGACATATTCCTGTCCACTAGTGGAGTAGGGGTGATTAAAAAAAGAAGAAATGATAGCCAGGCTTGGTGGTGCACAGCTGTAAAAGGCAGGAGGATCTCAAGTTCAAGGCTACAAAGTGAGTTCCAGAAACAAATCTAAGCATGGTGGCATGTGTCTGTAATCCCAGCGCTTGTGGAGTGGAGGCCAAAGGACCACGAGTTAAGACCAGTGTTGTCTACATAGTGAATTTGAGGCCAGTCTGGGCTCCATGAGACCCTGTCCCTAAAGAGAGGTGGGTGGGGTCAGGTAGTCAGCCAAACACATTTAGGAAGAACACAACAAAAGGTGTAAACCCAAGTGCATGTCTGTCAGATTTAAAGGACAGCAAGGAGAGTGATGTGACAGGATAAAGTAAGAGAAGGAAGGATAGGTGATCAGAGATATCATGAGAGAAATGAAAAGGAAAAATCAGGACAGGAACTTACTGCATAGCCCAGGCTGGCCTCAAACTTGATGTCTCCCTACTTTAGCCTCCAGAGTGCTGGGATTACAAGTGTACTCCATGTAATGTAGAGTCTCACTCTGAAGTATAATTTGGTATGAAACTCAAGGCAGCCCACTGAAATTAGAAGTGTTAACCTCCTCACCTCACAAGAGACAGATTTTGGAAATCCTTGGAAGGGCTTTTTGTTTGTTTTTAAAGATTTTTGAGACAGGGTTTCTTTCTGAATCCCTGATTGTCCTGGACTCACTTTGTAGACCAGGCTGGCCTTGAACTCACAGAGATCCACCTGCCTCTGCTTCCCCAGTACAGGGATTAAAGGTGTGTGCCACCACACCCCGCTTGTTTTTGTTTTAAATCAGGGTTTCTCTGTGTAACACTATGGTTGTCCTGAACTCACTTTGTAGACCAGGCTGGCCTCAAACTCACAGAGATCCACCTGGCTCTACCTCCTGAGTTCTGGGATTAAAGGAGTGTGCCACCATAGCTGGCCTTTGAAGGGTTTATGACAAAAGAAGAACTATTACAGCAAAGAAATAGTAATCTAGTTTATATTTTGACCCTTTGGTTTTAAGGAATAAATTCAGGAAGGTTAAAATGGAAACAGGAATACCTTCTCCAGGGACTTAGAGTTCAGCAGGTGATATAGGTGGTCACCTGACCAAAAAAGGGTCTGGTTGGGTTGCCTGGTAGGTTTTGAAACAGTGCTGGGAATCAAACCCAGGCCCTTATGCATGCTAAGTACTCTGCCACTGAGCCACATCCTCCAGCCCTTACTTGGTAGATTTGATTTAAGGGTCCAGACGGGAATGAGTTGTGCTGGCTGTGGTGACAAATGCCTATAGTCCCAGCACTCTGGAGTTCAGGGTCATTCTCAGCTACATATGGAATAAAAGGCTAGCCTAGGCTACAAGAGGCACTGTCTATCTTTTTTCCCCCTTGAAACAGGGTTTCTCTGTGTATCCCTGGCTGTCCTGGATTCATTCTGTAGATCAGGGTAGCTCTGAACTCACAGAAATCCGAGATCCGCCTGCCTCTGCCTCCCCAGTACTGGGATTAAAGGCCTGCACCACCACACCTAGCACAAGAGGCCCTGTGTAAAGGACAAACAGAACAAAATGAGCTGGGTGGCTTTAATCCCAGCACCCAGGAGGCAGTCGAATCTACAGAGCAAGTTCCAGGTCAGCTAGGACTACACAGAGAAACCCTGCCTCGGGGAAATAGGGGGTGGGGGACAAACTGGTCTGGAGATGTAGCTCATGCCTAGTACACACGAAGTCCTGGGTTTCATCCCTAGCACCACAAAACTGTGTGGAGGTGCATGTCTATAATCCCACCATTAGGAGAATAGAGATCAAAGGATCCAGTCCAGGGTCACTGCTGTCTTTCATTACAGAGTTTAAGGCTCGGCTGCAGAAATCCTGTCCCCAAAAGTAAAACAAAACAAAAAAATTGTCACTAGGCATGTTAATGCACACCTATAATCCTGGTGCTTGAAAGGCAGAACCAGGAGGCTGGAATTAGAAGTGTCTTCACTACATTGTGAGCCCCTGTGTCCAAAAAAAAAAAAAAAGGACACACCAAGTTGTTGGATGGTAGCATTGCTTGGAAGATAAGGTGAAGCTGAAGCAGGTAAGGAGGGAACTCAGATTTAGGCTTTGATTTTTTTTTTTTTAATCTTGCCCTATCATACTACTAGGATCTCCATCTCTTCACCCTGGGGTGGCATCCTTCCAGGGTCAGGAGTTGACATTCCAGCATGGCTGAGGAGAAGAAGCTGAAACTCAGCAATACTGTGTTGCCCTCTGAGTCCATGAAGGTAGTGGCAGAGTCCATGGGCATTGCCCAGATTCAGGAGGAGACTTGCCAGCTACTGACAGATGAGGTCAGCTACCGCATCAAGGAGATTGCCCAGGTAACCCTTCTGCCAAGCTTTGCTTTGTGTTAAAGGTCCAACCTACTGTGTAACTGAGGATAACCTTGAACTTTTGATCCTCCCGCCTCCACCTCCCCCTGCTGGGGTTGCAGTTCTACCACTATGAGCTGTTTATGCGATGCTAGGGATTGAACTCAGGTCCTAGTACATGCTTTGCTCACTGAGCTATATTTCTCAGGGTCTTAGATTAGTAATTTCTCAGCTGTGCATGGTGACGCACACCTTTAATCCCAGCACTCAGGAGGCAGAGGCAGTTGGATCTCTGAGTTCAAGGCCATCCTGATCTACATAGTGAGTTCCAGGACAGCCAGGGCTATTACACAGAGAAACCCTGTCTCAGAAAACAAAACAAACAAAACCTTTTCCCTCCTCTAGGATGCTTTGAAGTTCATGCACATGGGGAAACGACAGAAGCTTACTACCAGTGACATTGACTATGCATTGAAGTTAAAGAATGTGGAGGTGATTTGGAGGGACTCAGGGGGGACAGGAGTCTTCATGGGGACAGGGGGGCTTTAGAGTCGGGACACAGTGCACATGTAGCCATGTCTCCCTTGAGCTATTTCTCATGTCTTTCTCTGTCTCTCTCCTGTTATAGCCGCTGTATGGCTTCCATGCCCAGGAGTTCATCCCCTTCCGTTTTGCCTCTGGTGGGGGCCGTGAGCTGTACTTCTATGAGGAGAAGGAAGTGGACCTGAGTGACATCATTAACACCCCCCTGCCTCGGGTGCCTCTGGACGTCTGCCTCAAAGGTGGAGGGAGGGTAGAGCTGGGTGTGCAGGGAGGAGGGAAAGGAGGCATGTGATTGGGAGGGACTCACAAGTGAAGAAACAAACATCCAGTGTGAGATCCCTGGTGAATGGCAAGAAGGTGACTGGGAAGGAACGTGCAACTTCCTTCCTATGGGGTGACTTCACAGCATCTATGCCTAGCAACTTAGCTTGCCATCTTCCTTACAGCTCATTGGCTGAGCATTGAAGGCTGCCAGCCAGCTATACCAGAGAACCCACCCCCAGGTAATGTTCTCCTTGCCCAGATTGTCCTCTTATTCTCTTACTGCCCTTATTCTCCCCTGCCCCTGGTCCTATAGGGCTCCTTTTACCTTCTCATTACTCCTGCTGTGACCACTTTCCTACCAGCTCCCAAAGAGCAGCAGAAGGCCGAGGCCACAGAACCTCTTAAGTCAGCAAAGCCAGGCCAAGAAGAAGATGGACCACTGAAAGGCAAAGGTCAAGGGGCAGCTGCAGCTGATGGCAAAGGTCAGTATCCAGGCCAGGCCTCTTCCTACTCTTATTCCAAAGCCAGATGGTCCTTAGTGAAGTGGGTGAGATCAGGAACAAAAGAACCCCAGAAAGACCCAGAAGCCTACAGAAAGGCTACATGTTGTGGTGAGGGTTTACATGTGTATGTACAAATGTGTATGTGTTCCTATATACAGGCACAGATGAATGTGTATGTGGAGGCCAGAGGAACATCTTTGCTATCAGTCCTCATGTGCTATCTACCTTGGGTTTTTGTTTTGTTTTTTGAGACAGGTCTCAGTGGCCTGGAAATCTTCAGTTAGGCTAGGCTAATCCCCAGGGGTCTACTGTCCCCACCTCCCCAGCACTGGGATTACAAGCATGCGTCACCATGTCCACCTTTTTATTTTTAATATAGATTCTGGCATTGATTTCAGGTCCTTGTGCTTATAAGTTATAAGGCCAGCACTTTACAGACTGAGCTATCTCCCCAGCCTGAGTTTTCCTTTTCAAGCCTGTCTCCCAATTCCCATAGGAAAAGAAAAGAAAGCGCCTCCCTTGCTGGAGGGGGCCCCTTTCCGCCTGAAGCCCCGCAGCATTCATGAACTGTCTGTGGAACAGCAGCTCTATTACAAGGAGATCACAGAAGCCTGTGTGGGGTCCTGCGAGGCCAAAAGAGCGGTAAGCCTGCCCCTCTGGCCTGCCTTCACACAGAAGGAGAATCCTGGAACAATGGTAGTTTTTCTACAGTTAGATGGTCCCACCTAACTCATTGCCCCCTCCCACAGGAAGCTCTGCAGAGCATTGCCACGGACCCAGGGCTCTATCAGATGCTACCGCGGTTCAGTACCTTCATCTCAGAGGGGGTGAGAGAACTGGGAAAGGCCAGATTCAGGATGAGGCCCCAAAGTGGCGGGGGTAGGGGAGAGACGTGGCAAGGAAAGCCCATCTGAGGGGTCTCTCTGAAGCCCTAATTTTTTTTTCTCCTAGGTCCGTGTGAATGTGGTCCAGAATAACCTGGCCTTGCTCATCTACCTCATGCGCATGGTGAAGGCGCTGATGGACAACCCCACGCTTTATCTAGAGAAATATGTGAGCAGTCTCGCCTACCTCCTGTCTTTTCCAGGGTTAGGGACCCTTCTGTCAGCCGCACCACAGAAGGTCAGGTATCTGTCAGAACTGGCTGATGGTGCCTGGTCTCCCTCAGGTGCACGAGCTGATTCCAGCAGTAATGACCTGCATTGTGAGCAGACAGCTGTGCCTGCGGCCAGATGTGGACAATCACTGGGCACTCCGAGATTTTGCTGCCCGTCTAGTGGCCCAGATCTGTAAACATTTTAGCACAACCACCAACAACATCCAGTCTCGAATCACAAAGACCTTTACCAAGGTAAGTGCCAAAATGTCTCAGATGATGCAAATTACCCCTCCAGAACTATCCCCAGCAAGGAGAGTGACAGCTTTGTCCATCTGGCAGTGGGAATGATACCCAGAGCATGGGTCAGAGACTGGAGCCAGGGAAATTGGGTCCAAGGGACTTGAATCTCCATGTCTTAATGCTTTGTGTTTATAGGTGATGTCAGTCCTTAGCAGTTACTTTTTTTGTTTTGGTTTTGGTTTTTTGAGACAGGGTTTCTCTGTGTAAGAGCCCTGGCTGCCCTAGAACTTGCTCTGTAGACGAGGCTGGCCTCAAACTCAGAGATACGCCTCTCTCTCTCTCTCTCTCTCTCTCTCTCTCTCTCTCTCTCTCTCTCTC
>CAJQZJ010034231.1:68290-90688 GCA_907164525.1 Lophiomys imhausi
CTCTCTCTCTCTCTCTCTCTCTCTCTCTCTCTCTCTCTCTCTCTCTCATGAGTGCTACAATTAAAGGCATGTGCTACCACCCCCTGGCAGCCTTTTCTTTTTTCAGTGTGTCATGTACCCCAGGTAGGCCTTAAACTTGCTGTGTAACTGAAGATGGCTTTGAACTTCTAATCTTCCTGTCTCCACCTACTATGTGCCAGGATCACAGCCATGTAACACCAGGCCTGGCTTAGCAGTTAGCATTTCCAAAGCTTTCCATCTTGGTTTTTCTTCTTTCTCCACAGAGCTGGGTAGATGAGAAGACTCCATGGACAACTCGATATGGCTCCATTGCAGGCCTGGCAGAGCTGGGACATGATGTTAGTCCCCAGGGGGAAGAGCCGGGAGAGGGGCAGTTACATGTGGTGTGGAAGAGACCTCTGGTAACCTTCTAGCCTGGATGTGTCCCCTTCCTTCCCACCAGGTGATTAAGACACTAATTCTGCCAAGGCTGCAGCAGGAAGGGGAACGGATCCGCAGTGTCTTAGACGGACCTGTGCTAAGCAACATCGACCGTATTGGAGCAGACCATGTGCAGAGCCTTCTCCTGGTGATGAATAAACCCCTACCATCCATCCTCTTCCCTTCTTCCCAGCAGCCCTACCCCAGCTTCCACATGGCTACAGTGTTTAGTAAGCACGAGGCACATGTTACTCTTCATAGACCAGCACTTTGTGCACGGAAAGCTAGGCACAAACAGAAACAAGAGGCCTGGATAGTCAATAACTTCTGGACCACAATGCCCTCATCCAGCTTGTCTCACCCTAGGGCTCACTCTGCACAAGGCACATAAACACCCCATAGATGTCATCAGTAGACACAGCAAATCCTGTTCATACCAGCTCATTCTTATGGAAGGAAACTGTTTCTTTGTTTTTGTTTTTTCCTTTTCTTTCAAGGCAGGGTTTCTCTGTGTAACAGAGCCCTGACTGTCTTGGACTCTCTTTGTAGACCAGGCTGGCTTCGAACTCACAGAGATCCACCTGCATTTGGCCTCCCAACTGCTGGGATTAAAGGCGGGCACTACCATGACTAGTTTACTTGTTAACTTTTATAGATGGGTTTTTTTTTTTTTTTTTTTTTTTTTTTTGAGACAGGGTTTCTCTGTGTAATAGCCCTGGCTGTCCTAGACTTGCTTTGTAGACCAGGCTGACCTCGAACTCACAAAGATCCACCTGCCTCTGCCTCCCGTGTGCTGGGATTAAAGGTGTGCACCACCACTGCCTGGCATAGATGAGGTCTTGCTATGTAGCCTTGGCTAGCCTGGAACTTGCAAGGTAGACCATGCTGGCCTTGTGGCAGTCCTGCTGAGATTACAGGAATATACCACCATGCCCACTGAAATTATTCCTTTTTATTTTTAAAAGATTTTTTTGTATGTTTATGTTTATACACCATGTGTACAGATGTCCACAGAAGCTAGAGGAAGGTAACAAATCTGGAACTGGAATTCCAGGTAGTTGTGAGCAACCAAAAGCCACCTCTGGAAGAGCATGTGCTCTAACCCCCTGAACCATCTCTCTAATCCCCCATTCCTGTTTCGTTTTTTTTGTTTTGTTTTATTTTTTCTTTAATGCTGCTGGGAATTGAACCTATGGCCACATTTGTGTTTGCAAAGCACTCTACCACTAAGCTATATTCTCCATGCCCCCCCTCTCCCCATTTTGAGACTTCCCATCTGCCCAGGCTAGCCCAGAGTTCTCTTTTTCTTTTTTTTTTTTTTTTTTTCGAGACAGGGTTTCTCTGTGTATCCTTGGCTGTCCTGGACTCACTTTGTAGACCAGGCTGGCCTCGAACTCACAAAGATCCGCCTGCCTCTGCCTCCCAAGTGCTGGGATTAAAGGCGTGCGCCACCACCGCCCGGCTAGTTCTCTTTTTCTTGTTTTGTTTTTTGGGTTGTTTTTTTTTTGAGACAAGATTTCCCTGTGTAATAGCCCTGACTGTCCTGGACTCACTTTGTAGACCAGGCTGGCCTCAAACTCAGAGATCCACCTGACTCTGCCTCCCAAGTGCTGGGATTAAAGGAATGTACCACCATGCCCGGCGAGCCTGGAGTTCTCTATGTAGCTCTGGCTAGCCTAGAAATCAGTGACCTTCCTGCTTCAGCCTGAGTGCTGGCCTACAGGCACAAACCAGCACACCCAACTCAGATGCATTCATTCCTTAAGGAAGAAACATAGCTTTTCTTTTTTTTTTTTTTTTCTTTTTTGGTTTTTCAAGACAGGGTTTCTCTGTGTATCCCTGGCTGTCCTAAACTCACTTTGTAGACCAGGCTGGCCTTGAACTCAGAGATCCACCTGCCTCTGCCTCCTGAGTGCTGGGATTAAAGGCATGTGCTACCATGCCTGGTGTACCATAACTTTTCATTGTGGCTTCTAACAATAGTAGTGGATAAGCTTCTCTCTCACCTTTGCCACACAGTACCAGCCCTCACTTTGCGCTTTCTGCAGAAACACTGTGCCCCGGTACTGGCAAAGCTGCGCCCTCCACCCGACAATCAGGATGCCTACCGGGGAGAATTTGGGTCCCTTGGGCCCCTTCTCTGCTCCCATGTGGTGAAGGCCAGGGCCCAGGCTGCTCTACAAGCTCAGCAGGTCAACAGGACTACACTCACCATCACACAGGTCAGCTGCTGAAGGAGGAGGCTGACAAGAAATGTACAAGGACCCAGGTTTGGGATAGGACTTGCTACAGCCAGCAGTCTCAGGGAGTCTGACCCCAATCCAACCCCCAATGAAGAGCTACTAAGAGCAAAAACAACCCAGGTCTGCCTTCAATGTTGACATTTTTTTACTGTTTCTCTTCATAGCCTCGGCCCACACTGACCCTCTCACAGGCCCCTCAGCCAGGCCCTCGTACCCCTGGCTTATTGAAGGTCCCTGGCTCCATCGCCTTGCCTGTCCAGACACTGGTGTCTGCAAGAGCTGCTGCCCCTCCTCAGCCTTCTCCTCCTCCGACCAAGTTTATTGTAATGTCCTCATCTTCCAGTGCCTCTTCCACCCAGCAGGTATGTAGAGCCACGGTAAGGAATGTGAGGAGCACCCTGGAGAAGCCTCTAAGAGGAAGCCTAATCCTTCCCAGGCCCAAACCCTGCTTTCTGTCAGGGTCTTGGAGACCGAGACCACAGCTAGTAGCAGCCCCTGGATCTTGACCATTCCCTGGGGATGACAAGGGAAAGTGGGAGCAGAGAGTGTGGCTCAACAGCAGGGACCTGGAGGATTCTGGGAGGAGCAAGGACAACATAACCCCAGGCCTTCCTTTCTCACCAGGTCCTGTCCCTCAGCACCTCAGCTCCTGGCTCAGGCTCTACCACTACCTCTCCTGTCACCACCACAGTTCCCAGCGTGCAGCCCATTGTCAAGCTAGTCTCCACTGCCACAACTGCACCCCCAAGCACAGCCCCTGCTGGTCCTGGCAGTGTTCAGAAATACATTGTGGTCTCCCTTCCCCCAACAGGGGAAGGCAAAGGAGGACCCCCTTCTCATCCTCCAGTCCCTCCATCTTCTTCACCATCCCCACTTGGGGGCAGTGCCCTCTGTGGGGGGAAGCAGGAAGCAGGGGACAGCCCACCTCCAGCTCCAGGGACTCCAAAGGCTAATGGCTCCCAGCCTACTGGACCTGGCTCTCCTCAGCCTGCTCTGTGATAATGTCACGTCTGCTGACCTCTCTTGCAGATTCCTACACGCACAAAAACCACGTGAGGGAGGGGGGAAGTCAGCTGTTTCCCCCAGTGACTTTCTTTTTAGATATTGTACAATAAGTTCCTCAGAATAAAAGTTGGATTTGTAAGTTTGTGAGCCTCCCTGCATCGTAACAACAGAAGCGATGAGTCCATGGACTCTTCCTGGTCTTGGGACTCTTCCTGTCCAGGTCCAAAGTCACAAGAAAGAAAATGTTCTCTTCCCAATCAACTGCCTGCTGACTTTGCTGTCCATATCTTTGTTTGGGGAGCTTTAGATCCGAATCACATAGGCGTTGCTGTGGCTCAGATGTCGCACCCACTTGTGAGGGTTGGAACTACCACAGGCGCTAAAGGACAGTCTGAGGAATCGAACCTGGAGGCCAGAACATGTGTGCCGAGGGAGCTCAAAGGAGAGACTGGCAGGACCCAGCCCCAAGGGCGGCACCGAGGGGGTGGGCCCATGACTGGGAGGCCCCTGCAAGCCAGGGACATCCATCTGTAAATGAAAGATGTCAGGGAAAATATGAGGCTAGACCACTACCTAGCACCAGGGGGACTGGGCTGTAGCCAAAGGTGTGTGAGGATCAACAGTGCATACCTGGAAAAGGCCTGAGAGTTGAGAGCCTCCTTGTACCCGGGGCAGGTCCCAGTGGAGGGCTCCTTCTCCCAGCTCTGCCTTCTGATCTGGGCTGCTCAGTTCCTGACACAGGCTGGAAGGCAGACAGGAAAGATGCTGAACTAAGTGGCTACTTCCTGGGTAGAGCAGAGGCTTCTACCCAGGGAGCCTTTCCAGGAAGCATGCTGACCTGACTACTCCTCGAGGCAGGGGAAGGTGCACGTGAATGTTGAGAGCTTGACTGCAAAGAAGAAAGGAAGAGTCAGCCCCGGGATGGCAGTGTCTTACCCTGTACCTTTCTGTTTGCATTGTGCTTGAGACTGTCTTAAGCAGCTGATGATGACTTTGAACTTCTGATTCTCTTTCCTCCACTTCCTCCAGTGCTAGGATTACAGGTGTGCACCACTACACTGTTGATGTGCTACTGAGAATCACACTCAGGCCAGTGCATGCTAAGCAAACATTCTACACTTTGATCTATACCCCCAGCCCCTGCTCAATTCCTCCTTAATAATGTCCCAACAGGAGTTCAGCACAGATGTATTCTTACCGCTAACCCTTTCCCAAATGCCACAACCTCTGACTCAACTGGAATTTAAAGTTGGTGGATGCACAAGCACTGGTTTGTTTTGAGATGGGGTCTCACTGTGAAGCCCAGACTGGCTTCACATTCATGAATCTCCTGTTTCAGCCTCCCACCTGCCGGGATGACAGACACACACCACACTACAAAGCTTTAATGGACCCATCTGTAGGAAAAATTAGCAGGTCCTAGGGCCCTGTTTTCTGTCTATTACAGTTGAACTGGGCTTGACTAACCCCCTACTCTTTTTTCATGTGTTTTGTTTTTTGGGACACGGCTTTTTTTGAGACAGAGTTTCTCTGTGTAATAGTACTGGCTATACTGGTACTCCATTTGTAGACCAGGCTGGCCTCGAACTCACAGAGATCCACCTGCCTCTGCTTCCCAAGTGCTGGGATTAAAGGCCTGCGCCATCATGCCCGGTGAGACAGGGCTTCATGGAGACTAACCTGGCCTCAAACTCCTATGTATCTGAAGTTGATCTTGAACTCCTGACCTCCCAAGTGCTGGGATTATAGGTCTGTGCCACATGCCCAAATTGACCAGCCCTAACTCTTACCTCTTTGGGGGCAAGTCACACCGTAATTTCAGGTAAACCTGGAGCCTGGAAAAGGTGGCATACAATTACACCATATTCTATTCATAAGCATCCCATCACTGCTTATCCAGGGCCTCCACGGGAGGCTGTATAAGTTGTACCCCAAAAAGGAAAAGGACAGACAGCCATCCCAACAACACTAGCCAATACTTTTCCCAACCTGCATCCTATCATCTCTGCCACCACCCTTCCATATTAAGCCCTGGGAACATATAAGCCTCCGTATGGCTTAGAATAGTCTAAAACACAGGAAAGGGTCTCACCGGCCTGAGCCTCGGTCCCATTGTACAGAGGGAAAGAGTCGAAAGGGGAGTGGTGAGGGGAGGTCATCAGAGAGTTGGTATCTCATCACTGTCAGCTGAGGCCAGGGAGAAACAAGTCACTTTGGTCTTGCACAGGCACTGCCTCCCTCCCCTGGGTGGATGGAATATACCAGGGACCCCCTGAACCTAACCTCGCCCTGAGGTGGCTGCAGGCGGAGGATCCGGTGAGACTCAAACTCATCTAGATTGACAGAGCTATGGAATGACACCTCATCAACTCGAATTCCTGGCCCATAACCTGCAATGAGAAGGACACAGCTCTCCTGACCTATGCTTCAGAGGGGAAGAGACATTTCCAACTTCTTGCCATGGTTATTTTTTTGGAGGGGGAAAAAAAACTCGTTCTTCTTACCTCTCAGTTCTGACTTTCCCACACAAAACTCTTCTGTCAAGCCAATGCATAGCTCTGTGGGGAGAAAGGACACAAGAAAAAGGCAGCAGATACCACCACACACGTCACAAGGAAACCTGCACCATACCTAACCATGGGTCCTCACCAGAACCACTGGGAAGGAAGCTCTTGAGCCGGATCTCTCCTTGGACATCCACCTTCAACAATGAGCCCTGGGGGTGGGAAGGAAGATGAGACCTAGCCTTCTCCAGTACCATTTCCCTTCAACTCCAGGAATAGGAGCCCAGACTTACATTAGATGCAATCAGTACAGACAGCCTCTCGACCACATCTAAAAACACTTCATTCTTTTGGCTCTAAGAAAGAGAGGATTTGAGTTGTGGAGGCTCAAAACCTGTTTTAAAATAAACAGGCAATGCCAAGCATGGTGACACATGGCTGGAATCCCAATGCTTAGGAAGCTGAGGCAGGAGGACTGCCCGTGAGTTCAAGGCCAGACTGGGTTACCAGATGAGACCCTGTCTCAAGAACCAAAAGAACAGGGACTGCAGAGATGGGTCAGTCAGTAAAGCACTTGCCATGTAAATATGACGATTAAGTCTGATCCCCAAAATCCATGTGAAGGTCAAATGTGGGGATAGGAGCCTATAATACCCACACTAGGGAGATGAAGGCATGTAGATCCCTGAAGCTCACTGGTAGGCCAGTCAGCCCAGCCTAGTCAGTAAGCTCCAGGGTAGTGAAAAATCTAGTTTCAAAGGATGGCAATTCCTGTGGATAACATCAAAGGCCTGTTCCTTTGGCCTCCACCAAAAAGCATGCACTGCACATACACACGTGCAAATAAAAGACAGCAGAAGGGATATAGTGGTTGAAATAGAGTCCTGGGGTAGGAACCCAGGTAAAGGAAGGGATACCATATCAAAGGGAGTAGAAAGATAAGCCAAATTCTTAGACTCTGGGGTCCTAGGATTAAAAATAGATCATCAAGCCGGGCAGTGGTGGCGCACGCCTTTAATCCCAGCACTTGGGAGGCAGAGGCAGGCGGATCTTTGCGAGTTCGAGGCCAGCCTGGTCTACAAAGCGAGTCCAGGACAGCCAGAGCTGTTAAACAGAGAAACCCTGTCTCGAAAAACCAAAAAAAAAAAAAAAAAAAAAATAGATCATCAAATCTGGCCTCACTGGCTCCCTCCTTACCTGGTCAGAACGACTGGACAAGACAGGGCGGCTGGCTGCACTGCTTGGGGCCACTCTGTTCTGCTGTGTCTCGGCTCCAAACTGTAAAGCACCCAAGGCAATCAATCCTCAGCTTTGATGTTCAAAGCAAACTCTCCTGGCCCTCTTCTTTCCCTGCTACTAACCAATCCAACACTGCTGAGGTCAAACAGGCTGAAGGGCTTGCTGACTACTGCTTCAGTTTGGATGAAATTCCTCAGCATGTCTGTGGCTGTGGTCTGCACGTAGCCATAATCCTAATGGGCAGAAAGAGTGAAATGGCGTGGAGTCAGCCTCCCAACCACAAAACTCCAAGATAGAAGAGAGGACATTTCTTCAGGGTAGCACAAAACGAGAGGGAAGTCCTTGGGGCTGGAGAGGTGGTTTGGTGGGTAAAGGGCTTGTTTGCTGAGTAAGTGTGAGGACTTGAACCCCAAAACTCAAGTAAAAAAAAGCCAGACATAATAATGAGCACCTGTAATCCCAGTGTTCCCGTTCAGAGATGGGAGTAGATGCAAGAGAATCCCAGGAAGTTTGTAGACTAGCTAACATAGCATACATGTACAACAAAGAGACCTAGCCTTTTTCCTTTTGTTTTGTTTTGTTGTTTTCCTTTGTTTGGGTTTTTTTTTTCCTCAAAAGAGGACATGTGTAACATTGTCTGTCCTGGACCTCGATCTGTAGACCACGCTGGCCTCGAACTCACAGAGATCCACCTCCCTCTGCCTTCCAAGTGCTGGGATTAAAGGCCTGTGCCACCAGGCTGTTTTGTTGTTTTTTGAGATAGGATTTCTCTGTGTAGCCCTGGATGTCCTGGAACTCACTCTGTAGATCAGGCTGGCCTTGAACTCAAGAGATTCGCCTGCCTCTGCCTCCTGAGTGCACCACTATGCTTGGCTTCTTTTTCTAACTTTTGACAAGGTCTCACTATGTAACCCTGGCGGGCCTCAAACTCATTATGTAGACCAGGATTGCCTCCAAACCAAAGTAGTCCATTTGGCTCTGGGTGCTGGTATATTAAAGGCATGTGTCACCATGACCAGCAAAGGACTCTTGTCTTGAACAAGGTGGAAGGTAAGGACTAACACCCTACATTGTACAACAGGGGACAGAGAAAGAGAGAGAGAGAGAGAGAGAGAGAGAGAGAGAGAGAGATTGATTCTATGAGGTGGCTCAGCTGGTAAAGGTGTTTTCTACCAAGCCAGCCAACCTTAGCTCGACCCCAGGGCCCTAGACAATGGGAGAGAACTGACTCCAGGGGCTGTCCTCTGAACTCCACAGTTCTGAGTGTGCAAACACACACACACACAAATGAATATATATATATACATATATATATATAATTTTTTTTGAGACAGGGTTTTTCTGTGTAGCGCTGGCTGTCCTGGACTCACTTTGTAGACCAGGCTGGCCTTGAACTCACAGAGATCCACCTGCCTCTGCCCCCGAGTGCTGGGATTAAAAGCGTGAACAACCACCACCACCACCCCCACAAATACAGACAGCTGTGAACCGCCATGTGGGTGCTGGGATTTGAACCTGGGTCCTTTAGAAGACTTAACCACTGAACCATCTCTCCAGCCCCGAATAAATAAATTTTTAAAAAGAAGGGAAGTTGCCGGGCGGTGGTGGCGCACGCCTTTAATCCCAGCACTTGGGAGGCAGAGGCAGGCGGATCTTTGTGAGTTCAAGGCCAGCCTGGTCTACAAAGCGAGTCCAGGACAGCCAGAGATATTCAGAGAAACCCTGTCTCGAAAAACCAAAAAAAAAAAAAAAGAAGGGAAGTCTTTAGGTTTTACCAGCACTTCATCCAGGAGTTCGTAGACAAGAGCCACATTACGCGAGATTGTTCCCTCACTGAGTGAGCCACAGTAGTCACCCAAGAGAATGGCTAACCTAAAGAAACACAGTGAAGTGTGTGTGAATAAACCACTCACATGCTCCTTCTTAGGTGCCTGTCCCTGCCCCACTCACCGGGAAAGCAGCTCCAGGAGGGTGAAAGGAGAGACGTTTTCTGAGGTTGTGGCCACCAGGTAGAGACCACTGTGTCTGATGTGAATGAAATGACGATCATCATGATACTGAGGTAGAGTTTTGGGAAAGAGGAGTTAGCAGAAGACCAGAATTGTAGTAATGTGGCCCGAGAGATGGCACCCTGAGGTCTCTACTAGTGATGGTATAAAGGGTGACTTTGGGCTATCCCTGGGACCTCTCTAAGACCGTACCTACCTCTCAGAGTTGCTGACAGTCAAGAGACGGGGGTGCAAGGCTCTGTATCTGGCGTCTTGTTAGCATTCAATACATTTATCTTACTTGGAGAAATGCATCCTCCCTCACTGAAAGCTTCCCCTCAAGCTGCCCTTGTCAGGGAGAGATGAGGCACCCACCCAGCTCCACAGTCCTAAGACCCTGCTTGACCGCCTCAAGTAGTTACCATGACAACCGGGGATTCGCCTCCAGGCAGTCCCGTCAGTTTCCGGTAGAAGAGCTCAGCCACATCACGACCACCACTGTCCCCGCGGACTGACCAGGTGGAAGGATAGTTAAGGAGCAAGGCGACCCAGACGGATTCTGGGCTCAACTTCTACCCAGCTACTCCATCCCGTCTCACAGTCAAGGATACAGTCTTTGTAGATGAGCGGGTCCCCCTTGGAGGACAGAATGAAGAACTGGGAAATCATGGCCGTTTTGGAGGACAGGCGAGAAGACGGTGAAGTTGAACCCACCCCGCCCTGCAGTCGCGGAACAAAAGAACGCACGGAGGCTGGCGCTTTAAGAAACACTCCTCCCACACACACACACACACACTCGCCAGCAGTAATTTTGAACCGCGGGAAACCGACTGCCCAACCTGCCAGGTCCTGGCAATCTTTCTCCGGCCCGCCCCTCGCACCCCTTATGTCACTCAACCTAGGCTCGTCTGGTGATTGGTTAAAGTTGGGGACCGGCAGCGGTTGGGAGACCCCTCTCTGATTGGCCCGTACTCAGCGGCACCGGTCACATGGGTGACGACGTTTCGCGCCAATTTCGGTTGGTCGGCTACTTCGCGCCGCGCTCTCGTTCCGTGCTTGCCCCGGAGTGAGACTTCTGAGCTCGCCAACTCCTGCTGCACGGGCCCCGGCAGCGATGGCGCTTAAGGACTACGCGATCGAGAAAGGTGATGCTCTATAGGGCTGGGAGCCGCGTCCTCGGAGGGAAACCTCTACCTACACCTGTTGAGCTGGAGTCCTGGGGGGAGCCGGGTTCTGTGACTCTCGGGACAGGCGGGCTGCGCCTGGGACAAGTGTAGCATCGGGCTGGAGGAAACAATCATGCTTGGAAAAGGTGATGTGGTTGTGTGATGGGGAGGACCAAGCGGGGGCCGCAAAGAGGAGGGGCGCGCCTGGGAGAGACGGGGTGACGTGGAGCCTTCACTACATGGCCTCAAAAACCGGGAAAGCAGGCCAGCCTCTTAGTCTTGGGGCGCTAGCGAATTCCCGCGTCCGCTCCGGACCCGGAGCCCGAGGGCGGGGCTTGCCGGACCGCTACGCACCGCGATTGGTTATTTTCGGTCGCCCTCCAGGCGGAAGTAGAGGCGGGCGGAAGTGGCGCTGCTCCGTCGGAGGGAATGTGGTGTGTAAACAGTGTCCTTCCGCGCGATGGCCCCGTAGATAGCTGCTGCGGGTAGGGGCGTGCCTGGAATTGGGAGGCTGAGCGCCCAGCGGTGAGAAGTGGCAGTGAGGTGGACCCGAGTGGCCCTTTGGCGTTCTGGCCAATCGCTGCACGGCCACCCGCCTCGGGCGGAGGAATCCTGGGCTGTAAGGCGGCTGGAATACGGGCCCATGTGCTTCTTTGTTTACTAAGAGCGGAAGCAGTGGCGGGAGCGGGGCGTGGGGTGCAGAGAAGGCCGAGTGGCGGACATGCTGGCGGGAGCCGAAGAAAAAGTGTTGTACTGGTGGAGGGAGAGCCGAGAGTCTTCAGTCGATTGTGTGGGAGCTGAAAGAATTGAAGAAACAGATTCCCAACTAAGGCAGAGAGTGGAATTCCCTTGAGGGAAGATTGGGTGAGACTCTTGAAGCTGCCTGGGACCTATATTCCTCCCCAGGTAAAAGCAGACTTGTGAAAAGGAAAGGTGCCTATTTTGGAAAGAACTAGGTAGGCTTGTTTTGAACCAACGTTCGTCTAACTAGTTAGTTTATAGGTCCCATCTTATATGAAAGTGGGTTTCTTTGGTTTCCGTTAAGAATTTGAAGTATCCAAAAGCAAGAAAGATTGTTTACAAAATTTTTGTAGCATTATTTTGTGTGTGAGAGCGCGAGTGTGTGTATGTGTTCTCTTCCAACCTGTGGGTGGGCCCCAGGGATTGAACTCTGATTGTCAGACTTGGCCTCAGTGGTCTTTACTCCTCACTGTCCCCAAAGCCTTGTTTTTTATTTCATATTTGTAGAAAAAGTTAAGAAGTTCCTGCAAGAGTTTTACTATGATGATGAACTTGGAAAGAAGCAGTTCAAGTATGGGACCCAGTTGGTAAGTCCCACGATTGGTTATGGGGAGTTGGATGGCATGTAAGAACTTGTATAAAGTGCCCTACCTTGTTACAGCAAGTATGGCTATCCGTGAGTGACTTGATTTTTGTTTCGTAGAAACTTTTTTAAGCTTTTGGGTTTTTCAACTGCTTGTGTGTATTTTGGGGGGGGGGCTCACATGGGCATGCATGTGTGGGGATCAAAAAGGACACTTTGTGAGAGTCCGTTCTCCCACCGTGTGTGACCTGGAGATACAACTCAGATTAGGTGGCAAGTGCCTAACCTGCTGAGCCATCTCATCAATTCCTAGCTCCTGGATTTTAGAGATAGTCTTTGCGTGACCCAGACTGGCTTCAAGAACACCCAATGTAATTACATAGCTGAGGTTGGATTTGCGCTCCTGATTAAGTATCCCTCTATCTGTTCTTTCCCTTCTAGGGGATGGCCAGTGACTTAGACGAGCTTTTGTGGATAACGTAAACTTGACCCTAAAGTGTTACCATCTCTTCTTTCTTCAGGTTCATCTGGCTCACCGGGAACAAGTGGCATTGCATGTGGACCTAGATGATATTGCTGAAGATGACCCTGAGTTGGTCGACTCAATTTGTGAGAATGCCAAGCGCTACTCAAAGCTGTTTGCTGATGTTGTACAAGAGCTCTTGCCTGAGTACAAGGAGAAGGAGGTAGGTGACTGGTTTCTGAGCATTCCTCATTCTCTCCTTTTTCTATCCTTTCCCTCACTTTTCCTGTCTTATATAGGTCGTGAATAAAGATGTCCTGGATGTTTACATTGAGCACAGGCTGATGATGGAGCAGCGGAGCAGGGACCCTGGAGCAGTCCGGAACCCCCAAAACCAGTATCCTTCTGAGCTCATGCGTAGATTGTGAGTATCTCTTTGGGAAAGGTCGGGGACTTGTTCTCCAGGGCCTTGCTGACAAACATTTCCTTCTCAGTGAGCTGTATTTCCAAGGCCCAAGTAGCAACAAGCCTCGAGTGATCCGGGAAGTACGGGCTGATTCTGTGGGGAAATTGTTAACTGTGCGTGGGATTGTCACTCGTGTGTCTGAAGTCAAGCCCAGGATGGTGGTGGCCACGTACACTTGTGATCAGTGTGGGGCAGAGACCTATCAGCCGGTATGTATACAGCAGAGAACGGGAAACTGCCTGTGCTCATTGTCCTTAAAATAAGTAATTTATTCCACTGATTATAATCTGTTGTTTTCTCTCTGGCTATTATTGCAGAAGTTGCTTCGGTATTCATTCTTTTAATTCTTGGTAGTGATCTGATCTTTCTGGTCATTTTTGTTTTGTTTTTTGGCTTTTTGAGACAGGGTTTCTCTGTGTATCCCTGGCTGTCCTGGACTCACTTTGTAGACCAGGCTGGTCTCAGACTCACAAAGATCCACCTGCCTCTGCCTCCCAAGTGCTGGGATTAAAGGCGTGCGCCACCACCACCAGGCCATTTTGTTTTCTTGATGTTTCTTCTTGATTCAGACTATGCTTCTTCATGATTCGGATTATTTAAGAGATTCTTATACTTTGAAAATGTCTCAACACAAAAGAAATGTTTTCAGTGCTGGTTGTAAGGGACCTTTAATTTACTATTTCCTTTCTCGTATCTAGATCCAATCTCCTACCTTCATGCCTCTGATCATGTGCCCCAGCCAGGAGTGCCAGACCAACCGCTCAGGTGGGCGGCTCTACCTGCAGACTCGAGGCTCCAAATTTATTAAATTTCAAGAGATGAAGATTCAAGAACATGTGAGTTGGGGGGGGGGTGTTGTGAATCCTGCAGTCAGTTATGAAATGGCAGTAAGAAAGATGTGTGGCGAGCTGGGGAAGAGAAGTCTTCCATGGCAGGAAAGAGAACTTTTTATATTTGCTCTTAACTAAAAAGTCAAGAAATGATTTAGTTGACATTTTGTGGTTGTGTTGGGAGGAGGGTAACAGCTCAACCTCCCTCCTAGGTTGGACTGGCTGAGTCTTAGCATAAAGTGGACCGGGTGATGTTCCATTGGGTCAGGTCTCTGACTGTCTCACTCTTCCTCCTGTCTCATGGGTTCTCTGTCATGTCCCCCCCCCCCCCATCCCCAGAGTGACCAAGTACCTGTGGGAAACATCCCTCGTAGCATCACCGTGGTTGTAGAAGGAGAGAACACAAGGGCTGCCCAGCCTGGTGACCACGTCAGTGTCACTGGAATCTTCTTGCCGGTCTTGCGCACGGGTTTCCAACAGATGGCACAGGTGAGGGTTTTTGAAATGAGGAAGTAGTGGCTTTCCACCTCATCTACCCACTCACTGTCTTCGCATCCTTAAAATTAAAACCAGTAAGATGGAACCTATGGCTAAAAAAATTCTCTGGTGGTGGACAATTTAAAAGGAATGCATTCAGGGCTGTAGAGATGGCTCAGCGGTTAAAAGCACTAGCTGCTCTTCAACTCTCAGGAAATTGATGGTGTCTCACAACTGTCCCCAGAGTGAGTGATGCCCTGTTCTGGCTGCAGCTGTGCAGGCAGACAGAGCACTCATATACATTAAGTAAATAAATCCTTTGGGGCAGGGACGCATTCCTGTGCTGGTGTTCTCCTGCCCAGGGTTTACTCTCAGAAACTTTCCTGGAAGCCCACCGGATTGTGAAGATGACTAAGAGTGAGGATGATGCGGCTGGGGCCGGAGAGCTGAGCGGGGAGGAACTGAGGCAGATTGCAGGTGAGGGGCCACAGGCTCAGTCTGATAGAGTTGAGTTTCAAGCTAGCTTTTGTCCTGAAGAACATGCTATGGCTTGATTTCACAGAGGAGGATTTCTATGAAAAGCTGGCTGCTTCTATTGCTCCGGAGATCTATGGTCACGAAGATGTGAAGAAGGCACTGTTACTACTCCTGGTGGGTGGTGTGGACCAGTCTCCTCAAGGCATGAAGATAAGGGGTAAGAAGGGCAAGAGAGAGACCTGGAAAAGCGGAGTCGTTTGAGAGGAGGGTGAAGAAGGATCACAGGAGTTGGTGTAAATGACAACTTGGGATTGCTGACTTAGCTTTGTGGTTGTCGGTGTCTTGGAAGACATGGTGTGAGGTTTGGGAAGGGAACCAGGCATGAAGTGCTCTCCCTGTTGGTGGATAACTGGGGTTGGTGAGTGCTACTCAGGCTTCCTTCACATTTTCCAGGAAACATCCACATCTGCCTTATGGGAGATCCTGGTGTAGCCAAATCTCAGCTCCTGTCTTACATTGATAGGCTGGCTCCCCGAAGTGAGTATGGGCAGGGATGAATGAGGCTTAGTGTTTGGTGAAACAGTAAGGCCTTTAGAAGGCCCGGGGAAAGTAGTTCCTTCCTTCCTTTAGCAGTTTGCTGTTTCTCTTTGCAGGTCAGTACACAACAGGCCGGGGCTCCTCTGGAGTGGGGCTCACGGCAGCTGTGCTGAGAGACTCTGTGAGTGGGGAACTGACCTTAGAGGGTGGTGCCCTGGTGCTGGCTGACCAGGGTGTGTGCTGCATTGATGAGTTTGACAAAATGGCCGAAAGTGACCGCACAGCCATACATGAAGTCATGGAGCAGCAGACCATCTCCATTGCCAAGGCAGGAATTCTCACCACACTCAATGCCCGATGCTCTGTCCTGGCTGCTGCCAACCCTGCCTATGGGCGATACAACCCCCGCCGCAGTTTGGAGCAGAACATACAGCTTCCTGCTGCTCTGCTTTCCCGATTCGACCTGCTGTGGCTGATTCAGGACCGGCCTGACCGAGACAATGACCTCCGGTGAATGAAGTATAACACCCATAGAGACAGCACATTTTAGTGGGTTTGTGGGAGGGAGGTGAAATCAGAAAACCAGTCAACTTGTCTGTGTATGAATACATCTAATACTTTGCCTTGGATATAGTTCATAGGGATATGGAAGGTTGGGGCTCAGATGTTGAGGGTTTTCTGGGAGTACTGTGACTGCCGTGCTACAGAAACAAAGTGGACTGCAGAGGGGAACTGAGTCAAGTACAGCTCCAGTAAGTTTGCCTGTGTTCTGTCCAGGCTGGCCCAGCACATCACCTATGTCCATCAGCACAGCCGGCAGCCCCCTGCCCAGTTTGAACCTTTGGACATGAAACTTATGAGGTAGGAGTGGTGGAAACGGGCATGTCTCAGAAGCCCTCATGGGTGACATTTTTTACCAGGTGTGACCGAAAAGCCTTCAGTCTTGGGGGGGTCAATGTTTATTCACTCCTTTAAAGTGGCTGGGCCTGAGAAAAGTGAGCTGGGGTCTCACTTTGCAGCCTAGCCACACAGCGTTTTTCTGGTTTGGGGTGACTGAGCAGCAGGCTGTAATCCTAGCTGTTGTGGACGCTGAGGCAGGAGGATCTTTTAGAGGTCTTTTGGGGATGTCTCCCTAAGTTCCCCTTCCCTTCCTCACAATCCTGTCCTGGGGTGAGGCAGGTACAGCTTTTTGGTCATGTCTGCTCTTGTGGCCCAGATGGCACAGAGTATCTCATTACTCTTCAGGTTTCTAAATCCCTTTCCACCGGGTCTCTGAAGTCTGTCCCTTTGTGACAAGTTCAGAGGGGTTAGGTCATCCCAATGCAGGTGAATTTGTCTTGCTTTTGCAAATGCCATTTTCCTGAAAAGTTGGAAGTTATTTGAAGTGCACTGGCAGCCCTGTTTGGAGAAGTCCCTCAGTGATGCCTAAGCAAATGCTGTCCCCTCCCTGCATAGACTGTTTAGTGGGTAATCAATCTATAAAGCATGTCTGCACTCTGCTTTGTTTCCCACAGACGGTACATCGCCATGTGCCGGGAGAGGCAGCCCACAGTGCCGGAGCCTCTGGCTGACTACATCACAGCAGCGTATGTGGAGATGAGGCGAGAGGCCCGGGCCAGTAAGGATGCCACCTATACTTCTGCCCGGACTCTACTGGCTATTCTCCGACTTTCTACTGCTCTGGTGAGTGCTGGGTCCCTGTCAGCTCAAAGGCTGACCCTTGCCTGCCACCTCACCTTAATGACCCTCAAGCTGCCTCCTCCTCCTTCCTCCCACAAGCCCTGCTGGGACTAAAGTGCTGACAGTGCAGATAGTGGTCCTCTCTGTGCTACCGCACTGTGGGTACTTGCTGCTCCAGCAGGGCACATGCAACACCCAGGGAGGGAAAGGCTGCTGGCTACCTAAGCCCATGAGCAGTGAGTGGAAGGACTTGTTCAATTCCTGATGTCCTAGATATGATCTTAGAAATCTCCATTCTGTCCTTCCCTCTTGGACCTTAGTCATGGGGGCTCCAAAGTGCTGTTCGTGCAGGTAGTGTAATTACCTGACCTACTGCTGAGCTAGCACTTCCCGAGCCCCCAGGACACAATCTCTATGACAGTGGCCCTAGCTGAGCTCCCCAGGCTCCATTTGTCATGGGGAGCCTAGTGGAGTTCAGAAGGGTCTGGTCTCCCTCACAGGACAGCTGAACACCCACCGGGACTGGCCAGTGTTGAGAGGCGGAGACTTGGGCAATTGCTGGACGCTGCCCTGGGCATTGCACTTGTCTCGGTCTGACAGTGCCGGCCCAACACTGCAGATGAGGGGGTCAGGGAGGAGTCCTCGTTTTTATTCCACGAGTAGGCAAATATGGCTTGCCCAGCCTCGAAGCTGGAATAAAGATCCTTGACCTCCTCCCACTCCTCCCCTCCTATCCCCATCTTTTCCATGCCTTCTTAGGCTCGCCTGCGGATGGTAGACATTGTGGAGAAGGAAGATGTAAATGAAGCCATAAGATTGATGGAGATGTCAAAGGACTCTCTTCTAGGTGAAAAGGGACAAACAGCTAGGTGAGTATCTTAATGAAGAATGAAATCGGGCCATTTGACTTTATTGAGCTTGTCACTAGCTTTGTGGCTTGTGCTCATGAACATACAACTTTTTTTCAGAATTGATTGCTGTTGTTTGCATAGTCCTGTACCTTAACCCTTTTCCATCCATGTTTCAGGACCCAGAGGCCGGCAGATGTCATATTTGCCACAGTCCGTGATTTAGTCTCAGGGGGGCGAAGTGTCCGGTTTTCTGAGGCTGAACAGCGCTGCATATCACGTGGCTTCACACCAGCCCAATTCCAGGCAGCTCTGGATGAGTATGAAGAGCTAAATGTCTGGCAGGTCAATACTTCTCGGACACGAATCACCTTTGTTTGATACCCAGCTTTTAAAGCCCTGCTGCCCACCCCAGAGCATGTGCTGGGTCCCCTGGAGAGGAAACTCATTTCCCCATGCTGCACTTTTTTCTTATTCTGTTAATAAAGTGTTTTGATTGTCTCTGCTTGCATCTGGCTTGTAAAGATAGCATTGGGGATAGGCTGATACCTGTTCCCTTCTGAGCACATCCTAGTCTGTAATTTCTGCTGTACCTGTCACATGCCAAATAACTAAGGTATGGCAAGAACTGAATGGTACTTTCCTCTTCTGGTCTGTAGCATACTGTGTGCTGGTCAGGGTGGGAGGTGGTGTGAGAATGAGTACAGGGCCTTGGGTGTGTTCATTCCTTGAAGTGTTTCCATTGTGGACATGTCTTTTAATCCCCACCTCCCTTAGGGTGGCGAGATGGGAAGTGAAGGATAACACAAAAAGTAGCGCCTGGCACAAGAAATGACTTAGGTGCGAGTCTCACAGGTGGGCTCAAATGTTAAGGAGGAGGCACACAGAAATCATTTCCCTTGGTATTTTAAGTGTCCACTAGAGACCAAGGACTTGAGTTATTCATATTTACAAATATTCCTCCCTTTTCTATATGAAAAAACAACTTGCAGTGAAATTAGCTCAGTCATCTGTCACTTCTGTGGAGTTGGCATATATAAATTGATGATCACAGAACAGGATGAAGAACTGGAAGCAAGCAGGCATTCTGCCTGTCTGGAGAAGGGGCCACTTCAAGTCCTTAAAAGCTGGGTAGGGTAGGTGGTCAAAGAGTGCTGACAAATGGATTATGCCTCTGACCAAGCCTGCCTTGAGAATTCCAAGTTGAGAAACCAGTGTAGTTCCTGACAGGACAAAGCCACTGGAAGGGCTGCTAAGAGGCTGTTCTTTTATTAATGACAGTTTCTCTAAAGGGAATGTACTGCCCAGTCCCATGGTACAGTTGTCTGAGCCCTGTACATCATCCCTTCCAGAACCCTCATCAGAAAAACAGTCCCCGCATTCGCCTGCCGATGCCTTGTCGGTCGTAGAGAACGTTGAACTTGTTCACAAACTGGTTCATTGTGTTGCATGTTTTGGTGATGGTGCCGAGGTAGGCCATGAGCCCCACGTCATTGCATTGCTGGGAGGGAACAGAAAGAACCAGTTCCCCAGGGGTCCCTTACATTAGCCAAGGACAACTGAGTTTCACCTGCCTGCCTGCAAGAGTGACGGTGTGAGCCCCACCTCCCTATCGGGTATCAACACTCACATCATAAAAGTCTGTCTTGAACTTGTCTGTGCTCAGAACCGGAAGGCAGTGACACAGGGCGTAGGCCTCCCGCAGAATCTCATGGTTGAAGGGGACCTCTCCTAAGGGCACAATGAGGCTGTCTGTACTCATGTGGATGCTGTCACCTCTCCAGGAGGGAGGAGAAATGGTTAAAAGTGACAGAGAGGCACCTGTCCTACCTGCTTCAGAGGCCTTGACATATTCTAAAATGAGCTTCACCCGGCTGTGCAGCATCTTGATGGCGCTATGCTGAGCTATCAGATGTTCAGCCACTGCAGGGGAATGGGGCAAATGAAAGAGAGCATGCAGCCACACCCACCCCATACTTCCGAAGAATTAGCCTCCCTTACCAGTGGAGTTCTCCCCACCGCCTGTTGCTGTCATCCGGGCCACATGGTCTACACCTATACGTTCAGCTTCCTCAGTGGCCAGGGTGTAAGTGAGCTCAGCAAACAGCATTGTGGCCTGCAGAGTAAAGGGTCCCATATAGGGAAGAGTCAGGAAACAGCTGGAAAGATGGCTCAGTGGGTAGAACCCTAGGCTGCACAAGTCTGAGGATCTGAATTTAGATCCTCAGACCCCACATTGATCTAGATGTGGTAGCACCTGTCTGTAAACCCAGCACTCCCACAGCAAGATGGGAAGTGTACACAGAATTCCCAGAAGCTCACAGGTCAACCAAACTGGCAAATAAGACATCCTGTATCAAGATGGAAAGCTAGAACAGACACCCAGGGTTGGACTGTGCCTGTGCAATGTGCATGGCACGCAAGAACAGGCTACAAGCAGGATTTGAAGGCTGCAGGGTACGTGTTACCTCTCCATTGATTATATCGATGACTGACTCAAAAACGCTGACAGGAAGCTGTGAAGACACAGAGACAGAACAGTTTTTACCAAGAGCAAATGCACGTGAACTCCCAATCCTCCTGCCTCAATCTCCTGAGTGCTAAGATTGATTACACGTGTGTCACCACCCTTGGCTCACATGCTCTATTTTCCCCAAAAACCTACTGGAGGTTTTACCCACATTACAAATGGGAATGCCACTTAAGAAATGAAGAAGGGCCGGGCGTTGGTGGCGCACGCCTTTAATCCCAGCACTTGGGAGGCAGAGGTAGGCGGATCTCTGTGAGTTCGAGGCCAGCCTGGTCTACAAAGTGAGTCTAGGACAGCCAGAGCTGTTATACAGAGAAACCCTGTCTCGAAAAACCAAAAAAAAAAAAAAGAAATGAAGAAGGGGCCGGGCGGTGGTGGCGCACGCCTTTAATCCCAGCACTTGGGAGGCAGAGGCAGGCGGATCTTTGTGAGTTTGAGGCCAGCCTGATCTACAAAGTGAGTCCAGGACAGCCAGGGCTACACAAAGAAACCCTGTCTCGAAAAACCAAAAAAAAAAAAAAAAAAAAGAAATGAAGAAGGGTAACAGCAGTATGGAGATTCGACCCAAGCGTTCTCTAATATACACGATATCACAAGGTAAATCAGAGCAGAGGCTTAGTGGTAGACGATCAAGACAAAGGGGACCTAGGGGCAACAATACTCACATCTGTGTGCTTGGTCATGGGGTTCAACTTCAGAAAGAGAGGACTCTCAATTATTTCGCATACCTGGAAGAAAGGACGAGGTCCAGAAAAAGTCACTCTCTCTTCTTTCCCCAACCTTCTGCTTTTCCCCAACATGCACACATTTGAGCCTTTATACCTGCTTATGGACATGGATGTCAGAGGGGTCAGGCGGTCCACCTGTGGTATACCAACCCAGAAACTCCAGCTCTTTGAAAACCTGTTTAACTGGAGGAGGCCAGAGTAAACATTTTAGATCTCTCTTCCTTAGTATGATGGACCTAGTGTCACCAGCTCTTCCCTCCCTCCTCAAATTTTGGGTCAATTTAGAATAACCACACCTTTCTACTGTCATCTCTCATCCTTTACTGGCTGAAGATACCTTGAACTTGTGATACTCCTGCCTCCATCTCCTGGCTTATATGGTACTGAGGACTGAACTCTGGGCTTTCTGCATGTTAGGGCAAGAACTCTACCCACTGTCCTACATCCTCAGCCCTTTTATTCCTTAAAACAAACAAAAAACAAAGCAAAAATCTTTCCACTTTTCTTTCCCACCCACTTCTATTCCCCTCTCACACTGCTCCTCCTTGGTGTAATAATATTCCTTGTCAATGATAATCTTCTCTTCCACGGTGTGGGACAGCAGCTCAAAGGAGTTCATCACTTCAATATTTCGCCCTTCCTGCTTCCCGATCAGAGCTCCAATCACTAAGGGGAGAGAAAAACATGGAAAATAGGTGAGGAACTGGCATAAAACCTTTCCTAATAACCCGAGGCTCTGAGGTCAGTGCGAATCAATAATTGAGAAAACAGTAATTTGGAAGAAAGGGAAGGATGGGGAAAAGTGATTGAAGAAGGTCTCCAAGAGGAGGGTTTGAGATTTACACACAACACTCACCTTGCATAGGCCGCCCCTCCTGGGAGCGCATGCGGATCCAATGATCTGATATGTTGAGGATGACAAGGGGATGAAGAGCGACTGAAACACTCCCAGTCACTCCGGAGGCCATCACGCTGGGGACTGTTAAAGGTGAAAGGAAAACAATGCAGGTGAAAGCTCAGGCCCACACATTCTTCCCTAGACATGGGAGGAGAGGACCGGCAGAGCCGGGCCGTTCATCCCTCCCCTCAAGTTATCCTGGGAGAGATGTCGCTTCTCCCAGGTTTAAGAAGTACTCAAGACATTCCGAAAGGGCGACTCCAGGAGTCGCTCTGCACAGCCCGTTACCTGCTGCATCCACCTCCATGCCGCTGCTGCCTCCGCTCCCGTTCGCCGCCGCCACCGCTGCCACCGCCGCCACCGCCGCCATCTTCCCCGCGCCCGCCAGCCACGGCCCACCCCCTTCCTTCCCGGCTTCCGTCGGCGAGTGGCGCGTGCTCAGTATGCACTTGGTGCTGCTGGAGGGCGGGTCGTCTGCCAGTACTTGGTAGCCTTGGATGCTCTGTTGTGTTGTGTTGTGTTGTGTTGTGTTGTGTTGTGTTGTGTTGTGTTGT
>CAJQZJ010034231.1:90698-102834 GCA_907164525.1 Lophiomys imhausi
GTGTTGTGTTGTGTTGTGTTGTGTTGTGTTGTGTTGTGTTGTGTTGTTACCTGTTCTCATGTAAACCAGCCTGGCCATGAACTCTGTATACCTGAGAATGACTTTGAACTTTGATCCTCTTGCCTTCACTTCCCAAGTGCTGCAATTACAGGTGTGCACCAACAATCCTATTACATGCTCAAAGCCTAGAGATTCTGAATCGCTAGGCCTTGGGTCAGATGAAAGTCACTGGAAAGTAGAGGTGTTCATTTCCAGGGTTCAGTGATTGGACTGTAGATACTGGGAGAAAATTGTGATCAAAAGGAGACAAGGCTGTAAGGAGAACAGGGAAAGCAAATTTATTCAAGATGCTAAAAATTTTCATGTTGCATATAATCTACAGGGACTTGATCACTTGTTTGTTGGTTGAGATGGGATCTCGTGTAGCCCAGCTGTCTGGGAACTTGCTATTAGACTAAGCTGACTTCAAGCTCACAGAGATCCACCTGCCTCTGTTTCCTGAGTGCTGAGATTAAAATGTGTATCATGCCTTTTTTTTAATAATTTTTTTTTTTTGGTTTTTCGAGACAGGGTTTCTCTGAATATGTCTGGCTGTCCTGGACTTGCTTTGTAGACCAGGCTGGCCTCGAACTCACAAAGATCCGCCTGCCTCTGCCTCCCAAGTGCTGGGATTAAAGGCGTGCGCCACCACCGCCCGGCTAATAATTTATTTTTTATTTCTTCAAGTTACATCTCAATCACAATCCCCTCCCTACTCCCCCCTCCAGTCCCACCCTTCCACCCTCCTCCCCCTCAACCCCCCATCCTCTTCCCTTCTTCTTTTTTTTTTTTTTTTTTTTTTAGTTTAAGGTATTTCTTTTTTCCCCCCAACAGCTCTCCCTTTCAGTCCAAAAAATGGTTCTTTTTCTTATAACTATAAATATAATACAAAACAACAGAAATAAATAGGCCACAATTATAAGAGTTATATGGCTTAGCATACATTCCCAATGTCCAGTCCATATGTATTTGGCACCTGATTTTAACATTCTACTATCTAACCATCTCCATGAGTTTAAAGTTCTATATCTAACTCACCTTTCATACTAACTTGCCTCACAATTTTAAAAATATCTTCTTAGATCCAGAACACCCTCTTGATTCCTAAACAACTCAAAATTTAACTATGAGACTCCAGCTATCTATTCTTCAACCACCTCAGAGACCTGAGAGGGATAAATATATCTGATTATATAGGAAGTGCAGGGCCTGCAGCTTCCAAAACTAAAAAATGACATACCAGTGGCTGCCTGGACAGTTCCCATTTTCTCTCCATACATTACAGCATCAATCTTCAGCCATTTGGCCCCATTTCTCTGACAGACATTGATTGTAGAGCAGGAATTATGAAGGACTTACCTACCCTGTCTTGGCAGAGCTAGGCTGTCGACTTATCTGCTTCCAAGTTTTGTCCTTTTTGGACAGAAGTCTGTCTACAGTTGAAGCAAGGGGTTTTTCTTGCCAAGAGAAAGGCTTACCACCAATTCAATCATCTCCCACTGGAGATTCTTCGATGCTCATCTTCTACTTGGAGTAGAATAGGGGGTGCTGTCAGGAGCTGACATGTCTCGATATCAAAAAATCTTAAGTTAAGAAAACATCTTTGAATGCCATATTCTGCTACACAAATAAACCCTGTCTCAGAAAAAAAAAAGCAAAACAACAACAAAAAGAATTGCCTTGGTGTCTCTTCACAGTGACACAACAGTGACTAAGACACGTGTGTTTCCTGGGATCAATAAGTGAGGCTAAGCAACTAGCTCATATAGCCAAGAAAGAATATTTCACCCACAGTCATTCGTATTAAGTCAGTCAGAGCCGTTTGTTCACCAAGCACAGTCACTGAATTGTGTTTTGGACCAATCATGGCCTTGCACCAAATCACAGTAGTCCTTCCACTAGGGGAAGGGCTCCCTTCCTTTCAGGGTGGAAATGTTTTCAGGTTCATCTATGGTTCACAGAGGTCTATGACAGCCAAATATCTGGTAGCAATTGTGTCAAACGCGCAGGTCAGGCTATGTGTTCAGAGGCTTGGGAAACCAGTTGCAGTCTTTACAGAGCTGTCTCAAGGCCTGTGTTGTATGCCCCAGACAGCTGATGCTGGTATAAGGGTAGGCTGGCTAACTTTGAGACTGGTAGTCCTTTTGCTCAGGGTAGCCTGGACAGTGAGGAGGAGGAGGAGTACAGTATACGCTAACTAGGGAGTTAAAGTGCCCTATTCCCAATGTCTTTGGTCACTTACAGGAAAAGAAGCATTGGGAGTTTTTATACTATAAACTTAAAGAAGAAAAACAAGACAAAGAAAATGCCATCATTAATGCAAACAGCAATTTAACAGTATTTTAATCAGTGTTCAACACCTGTCTAGAGCCCAGGGAGAGCTGGTCATCTGTCTTGGAATGATTTTCTTTTTCATATTTTTAGTAATGTATAGAGGAACACTTCTGTCTTTTACTTTATTTAGTGTGTGTGTGTGTGTGTTTGTGTGTATACGCATGAGCATGTGTATATGGTGTGCATGCCACAGCATAGATCAGAGGACAGCTTACAGGAGTTGGTTAGACGGAAGGTGTCAGCTGTTGATGGTCTGCCAGGCTTTGAAGATGTGTCTGCAGAGTTTGATTGACTAATTAGAACTGCAGTAATGTGGACAGTTTGCAATGTTGCAGGTCCAGAGTCTGATTACTCGAGTAGCCCCCTGAACAGCCATCCCTTACCCACCTCTGTCTCAAAACATCCTGTGACCCGTAGATTAAAAGCCTTGTAGAATCTGTTAACTAACATACCTCTAGCTTCCACCAACCCAAAAGCTAAGAATGTCATCAGATAGCACCTGAGGCCTGTAGAAAAGCTTGCCCCAGCTTTCTGTAGCCCTCTCTTTGATGTACCCACCAATGTATTTTTTTAAAGATTTTTTTCGAGACAGGGTTTCTCTGTGTATCCTTGACTGTCCTGGAACTCACTCTGTAGACTAGGCTGGCCTTGAACTCACAGAGATCTGCCTGCCTCTGCCTCCCGAGTGCTGGGATTAAAGGTGTGCACTACCACGCCCAGCAATTACAGACAATTGTGAACTGCCATGTGGGTGCTGGGATTTGAACCTGGGTCCTTTGGAAGAGCAGTCAGTGCTCTTAACTCCTGAGCCATCTCTCCAGCCACCCCCCCCATAATGTGTGACTTTTGTTGCTCATATAACATCATATGAAACTGCTTCCGTGTGGGAACATGGGACTTTGGATAACCGAAATCTTTGTTCCCAGGCCACGATCACTCAAATAGGACTTAGGATAAACTGTCTCTTATTCCCTAAAAGTGAGAGCTGTGGTTATGCGTCATCAGTAACAAAGGCTTCTATTCTCTTAGCCATCTCACTGGCCAAGGAGAGTGTTTTATGTCAAAGAAAATGTTTGTTTGAGAGTCAGGCATGGTAGTGCTCATCTTTAGCCCAAGCACTGAGAAGGCAGAAGCAGGAGGATCTTTGTGAGTTCTAAGCCAGCCTAGTCCACATAACAAGTTCCAGGCCAGCCAGAGTTGCACAGTGATATCCTGTTCAATTAGTTAATTAATTAGAAGATTTTATTTGAAAATGTTAGGCTCGGGACTAGTCAGGCCATGCTGACTTGCAGAACTCCTTCCTCCATCCTCACAGCCACTGGAAAAGAAATGACATGAATCATCCTGTTACTGTGAGTCTGTAATTGAAGTGTATAAAAGTCCAGCAGTCAGTGCTTACAGGTGGCACATCTCATATGATGGGGACACATTAGCTAAAGAGCTCAACTTTTCCTCCTTCCCTTGGAGCTGGAGTTATAGGTGGTTGTGAGCCTACAGACATGGGTGCGAGGATATGGTCTCCAGTCCTCTCAAATGGCAGTAAGTGCCCTTTACCACCGAACCATCTGTCCGGCATGCACTATTGACTATTCATTAATTACATGGAATGGGATCACCTGCCTCTCTGAAACCTGTAAGACAGGGTACCACTCCTCGCTCCTGTTAGTCTGCCTGGCCTGGAATCTCTTGGCAGTTCCCACCACAATCTCTGTAGCATCAAAATGCTTCGGATAAATTGTTTACCCCAAACCACAATCTGCCCCAGTGTTTCTCTTGAACTCCAAGTGTGAGGCTTTATAGGAAACTCATTTTAAAGATGTGCTTGTGAATAAGATAATTATTATTGTTCATTTTGAGACAGAGTTTTATTCCGCAATCTAGGCTGACCTCAAACTCTTGGCTATTCTTCTGTTTCAGTCTCTAAAGCACTGGGATTATAGGTATAGAACCCCATGCCAGGGTCATAAGTGCAAAACCATTTACTATTTACGTGAGATGGCTCATTTAGCCCAGGCTGGCTTTGAACTCAATATGTTGAAGAGTGATATACAAGAATGATCTTGAATTCCTGATCTTTGTGATCTTCCTGCCTCCACCTCCCACATGCTAGGAGTACAGCCTGCGTCATCTTGTCTGTGTTGTTCACTGTTATGGATAGAACCCAGGGCTTCAGCCAGGGTAGCCAAGCAATCACTGGCTGCTCTTTCAGAGGATTGGGTTCAATGCACCACACTCATAATGACCACTCACAACTGTCGGTAACTCTAGTTCCAGAAGATGTGATGACCTTATCTGACCTACACCTGCATCAGGTGCACATGTGGAGCCTGACCGAATCCATCTTGAAAGAAAGATTCCATTTTGTATTATGTTTGACTCAGAGCTGACCTCCAGTTCCAGAACAACAACAAAATGTACCTGACCTTGTATTCCAGGGGTGTTCCCTCATCATCACCAGACAGCTCACTCTGAGAAAGCACCCAAAAAAGTCTAAACAAACTTTCTGGTGGTCAAGCTTACCTCAGCTGGTTAGTCAGTAACAAGGAGCCAACCAGAAATGGACATGACTAGCTACCCAAATGTCATCCAATCATATGGTAAAGAATCTGCTTCTTTGTCTGAGTCTCTATATAAACTCTGTACTTTTGCGTCTGGGGGCTCTCAACTTGAACTGCTGTGTCAGTGAGTGTTGAGAGTCCAAGCTCTGAGCTTCAATAAACAACCCTCATGTATTTACATTGGAGTTGGCTCCTGGGTGGTCTTTGGGGTCTCGAGATCCGGGCAGAACATTTGGGGGCCTGTCTGCCCAGGTTCCCCAAGGTCACCAGGACTCCTGCCCACAGGGTTCAAACTGGCTTGTAAGCTACTGTGTCTCTATGTGTGTCTGTCTCTGTATATATGTCTGTCCATGTACTTGTGAAAGCCAGGGCACCATTCCTGAATTTCCAGTAGACTGGTATTGACCTTTACATTTGGAGGTCCCACCAAGATCTTGGGGACCCTGAGTCACCAGGAAAGACCCTGAGATGGAGGTATGAGCTTTTTTTTTTTTTTTTTTTTTTTGGTCTAGTCTAACTCTCTGACTATGCTGTCTGAGAGACTACTTACTTGTCTCTGTTTTCATTTTATGGAAAATTCAAGCTTGGCTTGTTTTCAGGTTCTGCATGAAAGTCTGTCTGGACTGATTTATTGTTTGTGAGATCATTTGTTTTTGTTTATGTTCTATGGTTTGGCTTCTATTGCCTTACTTTCGGTTTGCCCGAGTTCAGAAATACTCTGGTTTGTGTGTGTCACATAACACACAGTTGGAACACATGTGGTGCGGGCTTTTGGTTTGTACATGTCAGAAACAGTTTCTGGTTTCTGTATGTCAGATAATCCAGGTAGTCACCTGATCAGTAGGGCAGACGTGCCTGTTATCCTGCCAGTCTCGGGAGCCTGTAGGATGCTCCAGCTCGCTCTGAGAAAGAAGGGGGAAGAGGTGCCTCCCTTCTTGCCTGGATCCCTAGTGGCAATGGGGGAATGGGAACTGGTCTTGCCTAGCCAGTTGTTCGATCAAGCTTGGCACTGTCTCACTGTTGTGCTGTACATTGTATAATCTATGTGACTGTTTCTTTGTTTTGGTCTCAGACTGATTTAGGCTGATGTTCCAGGCTTGTTCAGGTTCTGCCTGGCCAGTTGTTGTGTGCTGGTTTTGTTTGTCTTCGTGTTTATATGTTTTTGTCTATGTCTTTCTCTGAATCCACACAAGAAAATGAGTTTACGTGCGAGCTGAATGTGCATGCTTATCTAAGGAACAGCCTTAGACCTTGGCTGCCTTTCTCCTTGTGCCACACTGAGATTGATCTCCTTTCTTCCGCTGTCTGCACCCAGGCCAAGATGGGGAAGAGATGGGTATTTGTCGATCTTCCCCCATCAAAATCATTATGAAGGGACAAGGCCCTCCTCTCCAGGGCAGCTCTGAAATCCAATTGTCAGCTAGAGCATCAATTCAGAACGATGAAAGAAGAAAATGGGAAAAACAAACAAACAAACAAAAAAACAAACAAAAAAGGAAAGGCTCCCCAAGGTAAAAGCTGCCTTGAACTGGGAGAGTTATGGGGTCACCCCTCCTCCCCAGAGGCAGAGATGAAAACTAGACAGGCTAAGGGAGGTTTGCTACCATCAGGAAAGATAAAAAGGGGTCCTACAAGGACAAACGCTGCAAGGTTGAGTCCTACCTGTTTGCCTGTTGAAAAATACAACAAAGATAAAAAGAAAGTTTGCTGGAGGATGCTGATACAAATAAAGGTTTGACCATGAAAATATGTATATGCCAGAGAAAACATGGCTTGGATTTAATTATGCTTTGTAATTAGAAATGAAAAATTTGGGGGGCTGGAGAGATGGCTCAGCGGTTAAGAGCACTGCCTAGTGCTCTTCCAAAGGTCCTGAGTTCAATTCCCAGCAACCACATGGTGGCTCACAACCATCCACAATGTGATCTGGTGCCCTCTTCTGGAATGCAGGTGTACATGCAGATAGAGCACACATATGCATAAAATAAATAAAATAAATCTTGAAAAAAAAAGAAATGAAAAATTTGTTCAAAATGTCTGATGTCTGAGGATACCTAGATAGTTAATTATTTAAACAAAGACAGAAATAAAAAGAGAGAAAAAACAGGGACTGAAAAAAAAAGAAAAACATAAAAATCAGGGATCATTGGGGTCCCCACCAGAAAGAAAGGATGAAAAGCTTAAGCAAGTTGTGAGGGTCTGAGGATGTAAATGCAAGTTATAAAGAAAGCTTCTAGAAAGATGTCTAGAAATATGAAAAGATGTTAATGTTTGGTGAATGCAAGTTACTATGACAAGATGTTAATGTTTGATAAATGCAAGTTACTATGAAAAGATGTTAAGGTTTGGTAAATTCAAGTTACTAAGGTTGGAAAAAGATTAAAAGATGACAAAAATGGTTAAAGATATGTTATAGATGCGGGTTTGCAAGTTGATAGTCAATCAAAGTTATGGTTTTGTTACAATTATGGAGCTTCTTGGTTTTGATGGGCTCTGTTCATTACTGTATCCTCTTTTTAGACTAAGAAACCAACAAATCTCATATTTTACAAGATGATAGTCACTTTATTTGCAGTTATGCCAAGAAGTTATGCAGTTAGTTACGAGATTAACCTTTATACAGGCTTTCACAGTCAAACAGAAAGTAACTAAAAACAAGATCTATCTTAGATGGATATGATAGTCTTCAGACACCTCAGAGATCTGCAGAACATGACATTAAAATATTAATACAAAAAGCTTTTCCTGATAGACATGTCAGCTCCTGACTGCATTCCTAGTCTCCTCCAAAAAAGACAATGGGTACAGAAGAACTCCACCTGAGACTTGCTTTAAGTATTTGGCCACTGGGCTAGACTGCCCTTTGCCTCAACAGCAGACAGCATGCTGTCCAAGCTGTCTGTGCTGGACACAGATGGAGAAGTTGACTGCTGAACTTTGCCAAGACAAGGCAAGTGGTCCTTCATAATTCCCATCTCACAAAAAGTCTGTCATACTTTGGTACTGGTAGCCAAAGATGGATGCCCCACGGACACAGAGGAACAATAGGATGGCTGTCAAGGTAAAGGACTGTTATTTTTTATAGATTCAAAAATTGATTGATCTTGCTTACTCAGATAATATTTATCATTCTCAGATCCCTGATGAGGCTAAAGACTACACTAATGAAAGATTTAACAGTTTAACAACAAAAACCAAGGCTTCAGATGCCTTCTCAGTCTACTTTGTTACCAGACTCAGAAAACAGTTACCTTCTTCCTCTTGCTATGTTACTGTTAAAGTTCCAATAAGTTGTTGGTACTAAATGATTAGTCATTAAATCTCCTTTAGTTTAAAAATTGTTCATGCTAGTAATTCAAAGTTGTTTTTCAAGTTCCTGTCATGTTAACCTTCTGAGATCTAGTCATAAAGCCTGGATCCACCAGCCTCAGATCAAACAGGATTCCAGATAAGTACAACTGCCTGTTCTTAAAATGAGATTTTCCCTTGAACATGGGGTTCCTTACCTTCCCCAATTAGTAAACAATTTTAACTTCTGTTCCCAGTCTATGTTTGTCTCAGCAGATTCTCACCTGGCTGATAGACTCTATCCTGAGATCGCCTATGGACTATAGGCTGCTAAGCCATGAACTTTCTGAAAGCTGATTGTGAACCAGTCCAACCCATATGATTACTCCCTGTCCTTCACCTGGATCAATCGACTAATCAGATGTTTCTGACAACTGCCTTTGACTAGCATTTCAGCCTTTCTGGGCGATGACAATGTGCTAATGTCAGCTGGAAGTAATTACAGAAGAAGGAACTCCCTTACATAGGCTACAAATGGATATCTATTTCTATAATGCCAACTGATATACTACTTGGGTTCTTGGTTCTGTTTCTCCTGGTTATGCTTTATGCCCCTTATATGATTACTGCTTATAGTCCTTTGAACCTTGAACAGGGATAGACCCATGATTGGGTCTCTCTATGACCTAGAGAAAGGGGGAAATGTGGAGTCTGACTGAAACCATCTTGAAAAAAAGATTCCATTTTGTATTATGTTTGACTCAGAGCTGATCTCCAGTTCCAGAACAACAAAATGTACCCGACCTTGTATTTCAGGGGTGTTCCCTTGTCATTACCAGACAGCTCACTCTGAGAAAGCACCCAAAAAGTCTAAACAAACTTTCTGATGGTTAGTCAGTAATAGCGAGCCAACCAGAAATGGACATGACTAGCTACCCAAATGTCATCCAATCATATGGTAAAGAACCTGCTTCTTTGTCTGAGTCTCTATATAAACTCTGTACTTTTGGGGCTCTCAACTCGAACTGCTGTGTCAGTGAGTATTGAGAGTCCAAGCTCTGAGCTTGAATAAACAACCCTCATGTATTTACATCGGAGTTGGCTCCTAGGTGGTCTTTGGGGTCTCGAGAACCAGGCAGAACACACATACATACAAGCAGGGAAAACACTCATACCAATAAAATAAATCTGTTAAGAACTAAGCTAAGCCGGGCGGTGGTGGCGCACGCCTTTAATCCCAGCACTTGGGAGGCAGAGGCAGGCGGATCTTTGTGAGTTCGAGGCCAGCCTGGTCTACAAAGCGAGTCCAGGACAGCCAGAGATATTCAGAGAAACCCTGTCTCGAAAAACCAAAAAAAAAAAAAAACTAAGCTAAAACCTTCAGACCACAGTACATTTCTTTATATTTGCTGTGGAAGTTTGGATGATGGTGTGGGCTGGTCTTACCCAATGTACTCTCTCCCAGAACCATTAGAACTTGGGCCCTGAATTCCCTGGTATTCATTCCAGCTTCTTCCACCTAACCCTCATCCCTTCCCGACCTGGCCAGGAGGTGGCGTAGTCTGGTGCGCTTGTTTTCCCAGCACACCAATCTTCTTTGAGTCAGCGAACCATCGAGAGATGAAGACCTCCCATTTTCCTAGAGAGAGCAAGTGGGCGTTTGGCTCTTGGGGGTTGTAGTGGGTGGTGAGAAAGGATGACCCGGAAACGAAATGGGGAGGGGAATTTCCGTTCTTTGTTCTGTTCTCGGTTGTGGGTCTGTGACAGGGTCCAACAGGGCCTGGTTCGTGTCCGGCCCCCTAAGTCTTACGTCCCTGTCCCCAGGGTGAGTGGGACCGTCTCCCGGACTCGCGGTGAGGCGGAAGTTATGGTCTCCGGGGAAGGGGGTTGGTGTTCACACCTCTGCGGTCCCCGGGGTCCCGGGCCCACCATCCTCCTGCAGTCGCTACCCCGTTCCGCAACCCCAGCTCCACGCACGCAGCGTGATCTCGCGTGTTGCGGATTAGGACTCCCGGTCTGCTTTTGTTTCTCCCGTCGTCCCCAGCCCTATAGTGTTTAAAATTCCCAGCGTTGCTGCAGAGGTGCCCCTCTCTTTAAAACAGCTGATGACAGACAACCACCCTAACTTGGCACTCTCAGTGGAGTTTTCTGTGCTGGGGGCAGGAAAAGGAAGTTTTTGTTTTTTCTTAAGTGGATCGGAGAACCAGAGTGAGAGTAGTTCTGGCTCTCAGTGGGAACTAAGACTTGGAAGGAGGTGCGAACTCGGGGCCCACGAAAAATCCCGCGGGTACCTCACCAAGAGATAATGTCCTATGGATAGGTTTTTAAAGTACTGCCTAGCCAGGCGGTGGAGGCGCACGCCTTTAATCCCAGCACTCGGGAGGCAGAGGCAGGCGGATCTTTATGAGTTCGAGGCCAGCCTGGTTTACAAAGTGAGTCCAGGACAGCCAGAGATACACAGAGAAACCCTGTCTCAAAAAAAAAAAAAAAAAAAAAAAAGATTAGGAAACTTACCGCCTAGTACACTTTGGTGGAGAAGCTGCCAGCGCTGGAGCAGGCTCCCTACAGAAGTGGCATGTCCAGTGCCTTAGCTAAGACTCTTAAGGACCTAGATGGACACAGGGAACCTTCAGTTCATTTCAGCTCTCTTCTCTCCAGGGTGCAATAAAAAAAAACATATATGATGGTCTTCGCTGATAGTTTATTAGCAAATATCCCTTTATTCTCCATACCTCTCAAGTATCTAATTAGAGATAAACTTCACCTGATTTTTCCATTTTGTCCCCTTAATCATACAGCACCGGTAGCACTTAAAGCAGTGAGTGGTTCTCAGCCTTCCTAATGCTGTGATCCTTTAATACAGTTTCTCATGTTGTGGTGATCCCAACCATAAAATTATTTTCGCTGCTAATTCATAACTGTAATTTTGCTACTGATAGGAATTTTAATGTAAATATTTGTGTTTTTTGATGACTTACTTAGGTGACCCCTGTTAAAGGGTCGAGACCCACAGGTTTGAGAAACACTGACCTAAAGTTAATTTTTAGGAATTCGCCAAGCTTGCTGGCTCACACCTGTAATCCCATCCCAGAGGTAAATGAAGCAGGGCTATGAATATAAATTCGAGACCAACCTGTACTATACAGTGAATTCTAGGCTAGTCTAAGCTATATCCTGAGGTCCTACCCAAAAAAGAAAGACCCTTTCCTCCCCCCAAAAAAATCCCAGGAATTGAACAAAAGGTTCTAAGTGTCCAGTCATTGCTAATTTAATCTTTGTTTTTTCCCCGAGACAGGGTTTCTCTGTGTAGCCCTGGCTGTCCTGGACTCACTTTGTAGACCAGGCTGGCCTCGAACTTGCAAAGATCCGCCTGCCTCTGCCTCCCAAGTGCTGGGGTTAAAGGTGTGCGCCACCGCCCGGCACTACTTTAATCTTACTGGGATTTCTCCTAAGAGGGAAGAAAGGATCCAGGAGTTGAGGCTTCTCTTGATCTGTTCTCACAGTCAGGTGGTCTTTCTTGGACCCTCAGAGCAACCTGAAGAGGAGTTGTTCACACCCAGATGGCAGGGATACAACAGTAGAGTTTCTATTAGAAACATTGTTTACTGACTCAGACATTGAGTCCAGCATCAGTTAACCTCAGCCTTGAGGGAAGAATATAATCTTTTACTCTGTTGTTTGTAGGTTGTTTTTTTTTTTTTGAGGCAGGATCTCTACGTGGCCCTGGCTGTCCTTAAACTCTCTATGTAGACCAGGCTGGCTTTGAACTCAGAGGGATCTGTCTACCTCTGCCTCCCAAGTGTTGGGATCAAAGGGATGCATCACCATGCCCAGCTTGCCTTTTACTTTGTAGTCAGCATTTAAGTTAGCGTGTGTGTGTGTGTGTGTGTGTGTGTGTGTGTGTGTGTGTGTGTGTG
>CAJQZJ010034231.1:114552-133056 GCA_907164525.1 Lophiomys imhausi
TGTGTGTGTGTGTGTGTGTGTGTGTGTGTGTGTGTGTGTGTGTGTGTATGTGTTCCTGGCTATCCTGGAACTCACTCTGTAGACCAGGGTGGCCTTGCTGGGATTAAAGGCATTCACCACCACGCCTGGCCATTACAGACAGCTTCAAACTGCCACGAGGGTGCTGGGATTTGAACCCAGGTCCTTTGGAAGAACAGTCAGTGCTCTTAACCGCTGAGCCAACTCTCCAAGCCCCGTATAGACTGTTTTCACACAAAGATGATTGTGGTTACCAGAACAGTTTGTCATTTTCTAGAATAGCAATTCTTGCTTTTTTCCTAAGATTTTAATTTTATTTATGTCTGACTATAGGCCTGAGAAAGCTGTGCAAGGGCACTGGATCCCATGGAGCTGGAGCTAGAGGCAGCTGTGAACTGTCTGACATGGGTCTACAACTGTCCAACTTGGGTTCTGTAGAAGAACAGTATCTTAGTTACTGTTCTGTTGCTGTGAAGAGACACCATGGCCAAGGTGACTGTTATAAAAGAAAGCATTTAAAAAAAAAAAAAAAAGAAAAAAAAGAAAAAAAAGCCGGGCGGTGGTGGCGCACGCCTTTAATCCCAGCACTTGGGAGGCAGAGGCAGGCGGATCTTTGTGAGTTCGAGACCAGCCTGGTCTACAAAGTGAGTCCAGGACAGCCAAGGAAACACAGAGAAACCCTGTCTCGAAAAACCAAAAAAAAAAAAAAGAAAAAAAAAAAAGCATTTAATTGGGGGCTTGTTTTCAGGAGGGTTAGACCATGATCATGGGGCAGGAAGCAGCCAGGCATAGCACTGGAGCAGGAGCTCAACACAGGCAGCAAGGACAGAGATACAGAAAGACAGACACTCTGGTACCGGCATGGGCTTTTTTTTTTTTTTTTTTTTGGTTTTTCGAGACAGGGTTTCTCTGTATATCTCTGGCTGTCCTGGACTCGCTTTGTAGACTCGCTTTGTAGAACTCACAGAGATCCGCCTGCCTCTGCCTCCCAAGTGCTGGGATTAAAGGCGTGCGCCACCACCGCCCGGCTTCGGCATGGGCTTTTGATACCTCAAAGCCCATCTGTAGTGTCAGACCTCTTGCTAACCAGCCACATCTAATCCTTACAAAGAATTCACTGGGGAAGCATGCAAGTAGATGAGCCTATGGGGTCCATTCTCATTCAAACCAACACAGGCAATATTTACTCTTAACTGATGAGCCATCTGTCCAACCTAAGAATGATAATTCTAAGGACCAGCTGCCCATTGAGGCGTGTTACAAACATGAGAATTATCCCAAATGCATTGAGTCCTCATCCTTACAGCTTCTCAGTCAACATCTGAGCCATCCTTTCTTCCATAGTCTCATGACTCCCGAATTGGCCTTTGTTAACTCATTCCAGGACTTTGGTACCAGTCTCATGTTGGGTCTCCACAGTTTTCTTTCCCCATACACTCTTTCTTCCTGCCCCCCCTCTCTCTATCTATCTATCTCTCTCTCTCTATCTATATATATATTATATTATATTATATATATATTACTGTACTGTTGCCCTGGCCGAAATAACTGACACAGATAAAACATTACCCATGGGTTAGCATTAACCCTGGCCCACAGTTTCACAGATCATAGTACACATCCCCCCCCTTCCAGGTTATTCATTTATTGTACAAATTAAATATTACACGATGAGTTGACATTACCTATCCAGATGTGGGAACTGAAAAGATGAGGTCAGACATTTTAAAATCTGTTTACGTTGCTTTCACAGCTGGGGATTCTGAGACTTAACTTGAAGACCATCAAAGTAATTCCTCTGTCTGTGGCCAGTACACAATTCATTCTACCTCTGACACTGTAAGAACTGAAATACAGGGGGGTTTGAAGTATGGCTCAGTGATTAAGAGCACTTGCTGCTCTTCCATAGCACTTGAGTTTGGTTCCCAGCACCCATGTTGGACAGCTCAAAGTCAACTTGTAACTCTAGCTTCAGGGGATCTGATGTCCTCTTCTGACCTCTGCTGGTACCTGCACACATATGCTGTACATGCACATAAATACATTTTAAAAGGTTGAAATACATCAAGCTGGGCGGTGGTGGTGCACGCCTTTAATCCCAGCACTTGAGAGGCAGAGGCAGGCGGATCTTTGTGAGTTTGAAGCCAGCCTGGTCTACAAAGTGAGTCCAGGACAGCCAGGGCTACACAGAGAAACTCTGTCTTGAAAAAAAAAAAGTTGAAATACCTTTTAAGATCTGTGAACTGGACTTGGACATCCATTTCTGGCCCTGCCATGACTTCAATGACTTAAGGCTTCCATAGGAGGTCGTAGAAAAGATCATTTACCTCCTGGAGTTGATGCTAGTTCCTGGTGGTCTCTGTGATGATGAAATCGTACATCTGAACAGATAACATTTGAATAAACAGTAAAGCAAAAGTCCTTTGCCTAAGCCACAGATCCACAGCTGATGTCCTTCAACAAATCAATTACCTGCTCAGCCTGACCAGAAACCAATCCTTGACTTATGAGGTTGAACATGCATGGCCATGGGAATGTGTGGAGGAGATGGCTATTCACTTCATGGCCTCCAGGAAGAAAAAGAAGGGGTCTGGGACTAGGTATCTTCTAAAGGGATGGACCCTGGCACCCATTTCCTCCAGCTAGGATTTATTCCCAAAGTGTCCACTATCTCCCCAAATGGCCCCACCAAGGGGAGACCAAACATACAACACATGAGTTCATGGGGGAAACTTCATACTCATTTTGTAACATGTGGACTGGGTGACAGCATGTCAGTACTTCTGTGTCTCCTCCCATGGAAGGAGAAGAAAAGCCTAAATTACTTTAAATTTATTCATATTTATTAGTTCCTCATGTGTGTGCCACAGGAGGTCCCATGTAGAGGCCAGAGGACAACTTTCAGAAGTTGATTCTCTTCTACCGCTTTGTTGGTCTAAGGGATCAAACTGAGGTCACTCTACTTGGAGGCAAGTGCCTTCACCTGCTGAGCCACTCACTGCCCAGAAGTCCAAATTCTTTTCATTTCAGGGTGATTTTTCTTCACTTCTCACCTCTGCCTACTTTCCTGTTCCTACCCCTTGGCCCTCTTCTCCCTCACAGCCTTCTTCCCCCTCCCACAGACCTTGACTTGATAACACAGAAGCACCCTAGTTACAAGAACACCCTGTGGTGCCTCTTCCTGGCTGCCCTCCCTCCCTAAGGAATTCCCGTGAGAACCTTACTGTATGTTTCATTTCTTTTATTTTGCCAATGGGGATTGAGCCCAGCCTCAGACGTGCCAAGCAAGAAGGTTCCTACCAAGCTCTGTCTCTAGCCCCCTGTTACTTTTGGGATAGGGTTTTTGGCACAGATTGACCTTGAAATGATCCCTCCTGCCTCCCCCTGGGCAAGGATTGCTAGGGCCTGTGATGGCTAGGCAAGCACTCATCACCTGCAACACATCACCCCCACTTTGTTTTCCGTGGAACCATTTTCATTGTGCACACCAGCTTCCATCCCTACCAAGTTAATTTCTCCCAAGGTGCCTCTGCAGTTACTGCATGACAGTGCCTGTCCTCCAGCCATTGCTCTTTGTGCATCAGACTCATTGTGGTGGGGTAATTTCACCCTATATCTTTACTTTCACAGTTGGAAAGAAACAGTGGTAGAGTGTTTAAGATATGCATGGCCCTGGGTTTGATTTCTGGCCAGCACTTAATTTTAAGTGTTAAGAAACATTGGCCATGGACATTGCTGAGCGGATAAAGGTACTTGCCATGCAGTTCTGACCACTTAAGTTCAGTTCCATGAACCTGCATAAAAGCTGAATGAAGAGGTACAGTTTGTGATCCCAGTAGTCCTATGACAAGTATGGCAGTGGTGACAGAGACAATTGCTTGGAAGCTCACAAGCCCTAATGTGGAATATAGAGACCCTGCCTCGCTGGGCGTGGTGGCACATGCTTTTAATCCCAGCACTCGGGAGGCAGAAGCAGGTGGATCTCTGAGGGTTCGAGGCCAGCCTGGTCTACAGAGTGAGTCCAGAACAGCCAAGGAACACACACAGAGAAACCCTGTCTCGAAAAAACAAAACAAAACAAAACCAAAAAAGACCCTGCCTCAATCAATACAAGGCGAAAGGCTACAATGACTCCTGGAAGTTGTCCTCTGACTGCCCGACATGTGCAAAACCCTGACTGAGGCACACACATAAACACAAATGAAAGCTGGGGCTGGAGCTCAGTTCAGAGAATGGCTGCCTTGCAACCACTAAGCCTAGGGTTCTATATCCAGTATAAACTGGGTGTGGTGGTTCATTCATGCCTGTATAATCCCAGCACTTGGGAGCTGGAGGCAAGAGGATAAGAACTTCAAAGTCACCTTTGAACATAGTGAGTTCAAGGCCAGCTTGGGCTATATGAGATATTGTCAAGGAGAAAGGTTTCTTTTTTTTTTAATTTTTGAGACAGGGTATTTTTGTGTAATAACCCTGGCTGTCCTGGAACTCCTTTGTAGACCAGGCTGGCCTTGAACTCAGAGGACTGCCTGCCTCTGCCTCCCAAGTGTTGGGATTAAAGGCGTGCACTACCATGCCCAGCCAGGAGAGAAATTTTTTTTTAAAGATTCATTTATTTATTTTACATATATGAGAGCTCTATCTGCATGTTCCCCTGCATGTCAGAAAAGGGCATCAGATTTCATTATAGATGGTTCTGAGCCACCATGTGGTTGCTGGGAATAGAACTCTGGGTCTCTGGAAGAGCAGACAGTGCTCTTAACTGCTGAGCCATCCCTCCAGCCCCATAATAGAATTTTAATAGTCTAAGCAGGTCTGAGTTTGAAAACTGTACATATCTGTTATGTAATGTTTATTAGTTTTTGCAAAAAGTATGACATCCTAGCACAATTATGGATTTGTTACTCTTTGTTATCTTTTCTAGTTGTCCTTACGCTTTTTTTTAGGTTTTTTGAGACAGGGTTTCTGTGTAGCCTTGACTGTCCTGGACTCACCTTGAACTCAGAGATCCTCCTGCCTCTGCCTCCCGAGTGCTGGGATTAAAGGCGTGCGCCATCACTCCTGACGCTTTTTTAAAAGTTTTATTTTTTACTTTTATTATGTATACGTGCCTGCATGAGTGTACGACAACTCAGGCTTACAGGTCTTCGTGTATGCCAGAAGAGGGCATCCAATCCCCTGGAACTGGACTTGACATGCTGTGTGAGTGCTAGGAACTCAACGGGGCCACTTCTCCAGCCCGTCAACTCTTTAGCTTTTTTTTTTTTTTTTTTTTTTTTTTTTGCTTATCTTTTCAGCCATCCTGCTTTAGCATTTCCCTGGTGCAGATTTTTTTTTGACATTGATACTCCTTGTGTTGTGATCATTTTTGCCAGGTAGTAATAGAGCTGCGGCAGCTTCCCTTGGCTAGTATTTATTTTACACACACACACACACACACACACACACACACACACTGCTGCCTGAAGCCCAAGTCCTCCATGGGCCTCTGTTATTGGTAAATCAAACAAGAGAGGCCATCATTCAATGTACTGAGTTTAAGGTTCTGGAAGGATATCCAGATAGATTTCTCGCAAGCTACTGTTAACAGCAGGAAAATGCTAGTTCATCTTCGGTGCCCCACCCTCCTATTTAGCTGGTACAGGAAGACAGTGTGTGGCCTCATCTGCCCCTTGTTTGATTCAGAAATAAAAGATGCCAAGTTCAGAGAATGGAAGCTGGCAGCTCTCCTTCAGAAGAAACTTATTAGGAGAGTGACTGGAAAGCCTTCAATTCCCCAAGACAAAGGAATATTATAGACTTCTAGGGGAGGGAGGGCTAAGTTCCACAGCCAGGTGGTATGACCTAGTCTACATACCAGGAGTCACAAGGTGTGAGGGCATTAGAGAAAAGTTAAGGGCTGATGAGATAGATGGCTTGGTGGTCAAGAGCTGCTCTCCTGACAGAGGACCCAAGTTTGGTTTCCAGAATCCACATCAGGCAATTCATAACTGAATTGATCCCCCCTCAGTTCCAGGGGACGCCACTGTTGAGACCTGCTTTAGCTCTTAGCATCACTGCAGCCATGTTTTGTCTTCAGTCTCCATTTTACTTATAGGATGAAATTTCTCATGCTTGGGTTACTTTGTTACCTAGACACTCTGAAGAGTCCCCAACTACAGCTCCACTTGGGACCAATCAAACTAAAGGTCAGTTAGAAATGCTTTTGTCTAGCTAGTCAAAATGATGTACTACTGCCCTCCCGTTGCTTCCTGGTTACCTGGATGCAGTTTCATACACAAACCTGGTGGTTACCTGGATGTAGTTTGTTTCCTAGACCTGGTTAACCTGGATATGGTTTGTTTCATACATGAACCTGGCTGCTACCTGGATGCGGTTTGTTTCCTAGACCTAGTTTCCTGATTTTTACCTGGATATGGTTTTTCTTATAAAAAGCCAGCCCTGGAAGCAGACAGTCTCCGAGTTTTGGGGTGTGTGTTCAATAAACCATCAATACCTGACTGAGATGGGTGACTGGGTGGTTCATGCGGCTACTCTTGGACTACAACATTTGGAGGTCTCACTGACACTGAACTGTAACACCCACAGTTCTGTCTTCCACAGGCATTTGCTCTCATGCGCACACACCTAGACACATATACATAATTAAAAATACAATTTTAAGGACAAAGTAAAGTTGGGCAGGGCATGTTGACACACACCTTTAATCCCAGAACTCAGGAGACAGAGGCAAGTGGCTCTCTTGAGTTCAAAGCTTGCCTAGTTTACATAGTAAGTTCCAAGCCAGCCAGGACTGCATAGCCTGTCTCAACTAACAACAACAAATTCAGTTAAAATTCAATACTGTCAGGACTGGAGAGAATGGCTCAATAGTTAAGATCACATACTGTTCTAACAGAGGACCTGAGTTTGGTTCCCAGCCCCACAGGTGGGGGAGTGGCTCACAGCCAGCCATCTGTATCTTTAACTTCTTGGCAGAATCTGACACCTCTAGCCAGCATAGGCACCTGCCCACATGTATACCTATCTGTGCATGCGCATGTGTAAATGTTAAAAATTCAATTGTTGCCAGGTGTGGTGGCACTTGCCTTTAATCCCAGCACTCGGGAAGCAGAGGCAGGAGGATCTCTGTGAGTTCCAGGCTACACAGAGAAATCCTGTCTCGAAAAACCTAAACAAAAACCAAAAAACTTCATTTGTCTTGGGCCTGGGTATAGAGTGTGGGGAGGGAGGTTACAGATGCAAGGGAGAGGACAAATGGCAAGGCCACAGCAAGCTTATCAACTCTCTTGTCTGAAGGGAGAGAGGAAGGGAGGAAGCATGGCTTGCCTGCTGGGATACAGGTAGAGACGCTGGCACTCCTCAGGAAACTTTCTTACTACCCAGTTTTTAGCCTATCAAGGTTAGCGATAGGTATATACACTTCACTGAGTTCTTTTTGGAGGTTAAAAACCTGTTATAATACAAAGATAAGCAAGTGGCAGAAGGAAATAGAACCGTCAAGTTTCTAGGCAGCAGTAGACATAAACTGGGGGCTGTCTTATCAGACTGTGCCAGGAAAGATTTCAGGTAATCCTGTGGGTTTCATTTTCTGGTGTTTTCAGAAGGAAGCTGCTTGTGGAGAGCTGACTTTCATAGACAGGATTAATATGAAACTGGGATGACAAGATGCTCCCACTAATGGAGATGGGTGCTCATTATGTCGGGACTCACTGCACAGTGCTGCTGCCATTAGCCACCAACTACCCATACGCTCCCGCGCACTCAAACACCAGACTGCAGGCAGTCACTCGTTCCTTCCTCTGCCCTCCTCTCCCTTTCCTTTCTTTGAGATGTGTGGCCAGCCTGGAACTTATGATCCTCTCTCAAGTGCTGGGACTATGAGAGTGTACCCCCACAACTTGGCCAATGCTTTACCCAAAAGAATGTTCAACAACCAGGGCCAATGATTAGTCTCAGGGGGTAAGGAGCTTGCCACTAGGCCTGACAAACTGAGTTTGTCACCTGGACCCATATGCTGGATGGAAGGAGAGAATAATTCATTCAAGTTGTCTTCTGACCTCCACACATGTGCTAGGGCATGCACACATTTATCCACTCATCCAAGAAAATGTACATGAGTTCTATAACAACATTATTTATCAAAGGGCGTGCTGACATACACCTTTAATCCCAGCACTTGGGAGGCAGAGGCAGGTGGATCTCTGTGAGTTCAAGGTTAGCCTGGTCTACAAAGTGAGTCTAGGACAGCCAGAGGTACACAGAGAAACCCTGTCTGGAAAAAAAGAAAAAAAAATTACATGATTTATCACAATAATAGTCGTGAGGCGTTACATGAGGCTATACGTTTATTCTGAAACAGACTGTTCAAGGTGGCTCAAATATTTACAAACTACAATTGTGGAATACATATTAAAACAGTTAAACAATTTTAATGTTTCTTCCTTAACTATAGTGGACACACATCATTTTAACTATGCAGAAGGCAATGTCAGCATAGTTCACTGGGGCCTGGAGTGTGAAGAGGGACCCTGCTGGTCAAGGTGACCAGTGTGGACCTCCTGCCTACCCTATCACTGCAGAGCTCTCTCCCTCCATGGCATCCCTCGATGACTAGAGTAAAACCTACCACCAAACATCATTGCATTACAGAGCTTCTTCCTAGCATTCACATTCTAACATTTACAACAACGACGACAACAGAAGAGACTGGACAGTTACAGTACTTCTCCCTCTCCAGTGTGGACTCTCTGATGTTTGGAAAGATTTGACTTGCTACAAAAGGTTTTCCCACAGTGGTTACACCAGTAAGGTTTTTCACCAGTATGGATTCTGTGATGCTTATTAAAATTTGAACTATGGTTGAAGGCTTTGCCACACTCCTTACACTTGTAGGGCTTCTCCCCTGTATGCAGGCGTTGATGGGAACTGAGACCTGCGTGCTGACTAAAACTCTTCCCACACTCATTGCACTGATAGGGCTTCTCCCCCGTGTGGATTCGATAGTGTCGAATGAGGCTGCCCTTCCCACTGAAGGCTTTCCCACAGTCTTTACACTGATAGGGCGCCTCTTCTGTGTGCATCCTTTGATGTTTAAGGAGGTCTGAGCTCTGCCCAAAGGCTTTCCCACACTTACAGTCATAGGGCCGGTCCACCAGATGTGTTCGGTAATGAAGGGTAAGGTTGGAGCTGTGGCTGAAAGCCTTCCCACACTTGGTGCACACATAGGGCTTCTCCCCAGTGTGAGTTCTCCGGTGTTTAGTGAGGTTTGAGCTATTGCTAAAGGCCTTTCCACACTCTGCACATATGTAACGCTTCTCTCCTGGGGCAGACTTAGCAGACGCTGGCTCTGCCCCTTTCCTGGAACCTGTGTCTTGAAGAGAGGCTTTGGCTCCCCTCTCCCTTTCCAGGTTGTTGGCCCATGGCCTTTCTGACCTCGACCTGTACTTATTGGCAGTAACCACAGGGGTGATGTCCCTCCTGAGTCCGTCTGTATGAGACTCTTCTTCAGAACTTCTCTGCTCATCTGCTGAGTCCTCCTTCCGGGGATTCGATTTAAAACCTGAAAACAGGCAGGTTAAAGGTTCATCAGTTGATTCTATTCTGAGGAAGCAGCTGTTACAGGGGAAACAGGTTCACCAAGTGAGGTAGATGGATTTGAAAGGAGGATGACATGTCAAATAGCTCTAACAGCAATACAAATAAAACTACTGTTGCATCTAGTGTATGACACTGTGCATTCATATAAGGCCCCTGCCTCCATTACTGATTACATGATTATTTTAATATTTTTACTCTTTTAGAAAGACTGTTGCTACTCCCTCCCCGTACATGCTCTGAAACAGCCTACAATACATGGAGATTTTCTGTCTGTGGCTTCACATTTGCTTCAGCAACATACTCAGAGCCAATGTTTGTGAGTAATCTCTGGCTTGGAAGGGTCTGGGCCATACAGGTAAAAGAGAGTCAGAGCTCAAGTTCTTGAGGGTGAACACCAGGTTTCAGCGCCTTAGGCATGACTGAGTTCCACTCAGCACTCAGGCAGATTGGCCGACCTCCCCTGTGCCCTGTGCTAAGGCTCACTCCTCCAGTGCAGCACACCTTCTCAGGGGTGTATAGCCTGAGACTTTAAGCAAGACTATCGGTGCCAACTCCTCTCCATTAAGAGCGCTTAAAAGCCTTTTCCCCAACTGGGCATTAAAACCTGAGCCTGGGCCAGGCATAGTGGTGCATGCCTTTTATCCCATCACTTGGGAGCCAGAGGTGGGTAGATCTCTGTCTTTCGAGGCACCCTAGTTTACATAAAGAGTTCTAGACCAGCTAAGGTAGAGAGACCAAAACAAAAAAACAAAAGCAAACAAAATTAAAATCAAGCCAATACCAACTCACCAATAGAAAACCCCATAAACACAAACAACCCGACAACAAAACAATGAGTCCAGTCCAGTCCCAATTACCCTATTTTTAAACCTTTTAAAAAAAATTTCTGTGTGTAGGTGTCAATAGAGGCCAAAAGAGGCCATTAGGTCTCTTGGGTAGGAGTTACAGGCAGTGTGAGCAGCCTTCAATGGGAGCTTTTGTCCTCTGTAAGAGCAGCAAGTGCCATCTCCTGAGCCGTCTCTCCAGCCCCTAATCCTACATAGACTGTGAAGAAGCACCTGGGCTACAGAATCTACTGACAACGATCCAAGGTGCATCAGTTAGGAGCACATGCCTATCACCGTCTGTATTATCCACTCACTTGTGTGGTGCTGGCAAGAGCAGAGGTTCAGGTAGGGAGGTTGGCTATCTCAGGCTGAATCAAGTGTCAGAGGGTTAGAGTCTCAGAATCCAGAAGGGGCAGAAGTGAGTGGCACAGAATAGAAAGGGAAGGAAGGAAGAGAACAGACTGAGGTAGAAGACAAGGCTTATATTCTAAAACTGAGGACTGTGGGGGAATATTTTAATCTGAGAAAGGGAGGATCTTCCTTCCTTTTTAGGACAAGGTCTCTGCAGACTCTCCTGGAACACACTGGGAATGCAACAGGCTCCCAAGGCCTTAGCACAACTGAAGCCATGATGGAAGTACCATTCAGGCCTTAGACCCCAACACACAGGCAGTAACACCTACAAAAACAAGAACAAACCAAAGTTCTAAGAAAGTCCCTAAATGTACTAACCTTGCTTTTTGGTTTCTGGCTAATGTTCTTCCAACTGAGGTGTGTCAACCAGGATCTGGTTTTTATGCTTAAACACACAACCTGAGAAATGAGAAAGGCTAGGGACTGCACTTGGGTCCTGAACATAAAGGCTTTCTCCTGTGTCTGAGTGGTCTTCTCTGGTGGATACCTCACAACAGGTAGGGCATAGGGTGGTCCTAAACTCATGGCAATCCTCCTGCTTTAGACTTTCAAGAAATATGAGCAGTTATGTTTTTATTTTCTTCACGTATAATTAAAGCCCATGGAAGTCCCAGGTGACTAGATTTTGTTTTTTTTGGTTTCTCGAGACAGGGTTTCTCTGTAACAGCCCTGGCTGTCCTGGAACTCACTCTGTAGACCAGGCTGGCCTTGAACTCACAGAGATCCACCTGCCTCTGCCTCCCAAGTGTTGGGATTAAAGGTATGTACAACTACACCTGGCTGGAAGATGGTAGGTATTAAGAACTCTAAACAGTGAAAATTTTAACAGTTTAGTTTTTACTTTTCCCAGAGAGTATGATTTTGTTGTTTCTTGAATCAGAGTGTTAATATATACCTCAGCCTTTTGAGTGCTGGGATTATAGGGCATGTGGCACAATACCTGGCTGGAGAATGTGGGAGTTTGTTGCTCTTTAGATTTACTTATTTAATGTGTACGAATGTTTTGTCTGCATGTATGTGTATGTACCACATGTGTATTTGGTGCCTGCAGAATCAGAAGGAGGAACTGGATCATCTAGAATTAGAGTTATAGATGCTGGTGAGCCACCATGTAGGTGCTGGGAACTGAACTCAAGTCTGCAAGAGCAATGAGTTCTCTTAACTGCCATCTCTCCAGCCCCCCAGAATGTAGCTTTCAAAAAAATTTTAGGTCAGGTGTGGTGGTGCACACTTTTCAGTCCAGCACCCGGAAGGTGCGGGCAGGCAGCTCTCTAATGAGTCTGTGGCCAGTTTGATCTATGTAATGAGTTCTAGGTCAGCCAAGACTACATAGCAGGACCCTGCCTAGACAGACAGGTAGATAGATGATAGAGAGATGTGTAGATACATAGATAGAAAGAAATAATTACTGCATGTGTACAAGCATTCCTGCAACTGCATGTGTGGAGGTTAGAAAACAACTCCAGGAATTAGTTCTGTCCCTCCATCATGTTAAGTTCCAGGGATGTAACTCAAGTCAGCAGGGCTTTCAGAGCAAGCATTTTAACTGCGGTCCCTGCCAGTCCCTATGACGTACACTTTTTACACAACTGTTTCTATTTATGTGCCTGCTGCTTGTCTGTATTTGTACCACATATGTGCTGGTGTCCTTGGAGTCCGGAAGTGGGTGTTGGAATGGTAGGAACTAGAGTTACAGGCAGTTGCAAACCACTCAAGATGTGTGCTAGCAAGCGAACCAGTAAACAGAAGTATAAGAGCAGATACTGCTTCTAACTGCTAAGCCATCCCTCCAGCCCTAAGAATAGTTTTTTGTTTGTTTTGTTTTGAGACAGGGTCTCTCTACATAGCAATGGCTGTTTTGAAACTCACTCTGTAGACCACCAGGTTGGTCTCCACAGAAATCCCGCCTGCCTCTGGCTCCCAAGTGCTAGAATTAAAGGTATGTGGGTGGCACCAGGGCTGGCACAAGAATAAAGTTTTCAATAGGGCTCAAAACTTTGTGTCCAAGAAGGGATTTCAAGGGTCTAGGACACAGTAAGCAACTCAGGCAATTTCTCAGGACTATGGCTCTCTTCGTGAACATAGTATAGCCATGAAAAATGATAACAAGAGTTGGAGCAATGTGCTATATTTTCAGCAATATGTAAACAAACTTGATTAATCTTTGAAAACATTTTACTACAGGTAAATGAAGTATATAAGAACAGAAAGCATCAGTATAAAACAAGGCTGTTATGTAAATCATGATTAGTGGAGAACTGAGCTAGGGAATAGTTAGTTACCCTAATACCCTTGTTTTTTGTTTCTTGAGACCAAGTCTCATGAAACACAGACTGGTCTTGAACTTTCCATGCAGCTAAGGATGACCTTGAGTTTGAGTGCTGGGGTTGCAGGTGTGACCAGCACATATGGTTTAGGTGCTACAGGGGATGGAACCCAGGGCCTCCTGCATACTAGGCAAGCACTCTACAAAGTGAGCTGCATTTCCAGCCCCTCCTCTATTTTTGACCTGTGAAGTCTGCATAGGATCAAAAAGGAGGCTCCTTTATTAGCCTTTTCTAGACCCATTTTGCCCTGCTCTGTATCCCAGGAAACTGATTCTTAGGCCTAAAAACTTTGCACATTATTGGGTTGCTGTTGAGGCTGCCAATGGGTACACCAAAAGATGTGAGGGCCAAGAGAGTGTAAAACTGAGATATGTTTGTGTTGGCTGGCTTTGTGTGTGAACTTTACATGAGCTAGAGTCATCAGAAAGAGCCTTGGTTGAAAAAAATGCCTCCATGAGATCCAACTGTAAGGCATTTTCTCAATTAGTGATCAATGTGGGGAGGGCCCACTGTGGATGGTGCCATCTCTGGGCAGGTGGTCCTGGGTTCTGTAAGAAGCCTGTGAGACTGCCTGGCTTTTTTTAAAGTAATAGATATTGGGGATGAATAAGTAAAGAAGGGTTGTGGCTTAATAGTGATGTGTTTGTGTGTCAAGTTGACAGAGGTCAGTTGTATTGGCTGGTTTTGTGTCAACTTGACACAGGCTAGTCATCAGAGAGGAAAGAGCCTCAGGAAAATGCCTCTACTTGAGTTCCTGTCCTGACTTCCTCCAATGATGGACTGTATCTGGAAGTATAAGACAAACCCTTTCCTCCCCAAGTTGCTTTTTGATCATAGTGTTCTGTTGCACCAATAAAAACCTTAACTAAGACACTATTGCATTTTCTCTTTACCCAATGGCAGGACCCAGAGCCATGGCTCCTAGCATGTGACTCCTTCCTTCCCTACCAAGGCTCAGGTCCTGTCTGATTCTGGCAATAATATGTCTTCCTTCTTGCCCCTCCAGGCTCACAAGCAGCCATACCTGTTCATCACTATAAGGACTCATTCAGGCTGTCTGTATTTCTCAATTGCTCTCACTTTTTGAAACTGAGCTCACTAACCACTTAAGCCTCTCCAAGGACGCTGCCTGTCCTATTTGCTGGGAGCCTGTCTGAGGCAATTGGGTTTAGGAGAGGAGAATGTATGACTTCTACCTAGTCAGCTAAACCAGTCAGGTCAGTCTGAAGGCCACCTCTCACCTGGATAGTTATAGATTTCTCTGGACACGGAGAGGGGTCCTTACCTTGACGCTTTCTTTGATCCTGAGTGAAAATCTCCTCCTCACCAGTCTCTTGGATGTACAGGGGACCCCAAAACTCATACGTGGGGCTGGCATCCACAGGCTGGGCCTGAGTACTGCTTAAGGACTCTGTTGCAGTTCCTGAAGTTGACATTTTCTCCCAAGACTGCTTCTGCTCATTTGGAGATGAGACCTAGAGACAGTAAGAAATGGCTAGGTATATGCACAGCTGACTGAGAGTAAGAAAAATCTCAGGTGAGCTACGCTGAACTTTTAGGAGAAGGAAAGGAAAAACACCCATCCCACTTGCTTCCCAAGGTTACTTCAGGAGCAGACAACAGGAGGAAACATGACCTAGCTCCCCAGAAGCTTCTATCTGGTTAATCTTATGGGAGAGTATTGTGTCTGTTTCTGGCTTCCATCCTACAGGAAGGTAAACAAACTAGCTTCAGGAAGATCCCTGAAACTGACCAGATTCACTAGGACCCTCCTGCCAGAGTAAGCAATAAAAAGCTAAGAGTTCCTTTGAGACTAGGAACAGAGTTGCAAAGGAGACTTGACCAAGCCAAGCAGCAAAGATGACCCAGACCAGCTGTGCTGCCCACAAGAGGACAACTCTCCAAGTTGAGCTGCCTGAAGGCTGTGCAGTGTGCTCCAGGTCCCCAGCTTTTATGAGCTGTCACCCATGCTGGGGTGGGCTTTGGTGATGCAGCTGTCTTTGAGTCATTTCTGCTCCTGTAAGTAACCCTTCACCCATATTTCTGTGAGTAACTTCAATAAAACATATTGGTTTACCAAGTAGGACTTTGGTGGTATTTGTACTTTGGTCTGTCATGGGTTCCCTATTTGGGGTGAGTATATGTGTCTATTGGGTCTCCCCAGGAAAAGTTTTGCACACAACAGAAGAACAAGCCCTGATTTCTGCCAAGGATGTTATGTTTCAGGTCTCCTAGCATCTGGTGGCGCCCCGCCCACCTGTAGTCCTGGCTCATCCAGTTCTTGCTCCAGGTCTTCCAGGAGAGTGACGGCCTCCTCTGCGCTCTCAGGAGAGTGCTGCTGCACCCAGGCCTGAAGCTCTCGGGGCAGGATGGTCAGGAACTGCTCCAGAACCAGCAGCTCTAGAATCTGCTCCTTGGTGTGGATCTCGGGCTGCAGCCACTCACAGCAGAGCACCCGAAGCTGGCTTAGTGCCTCTCGGGGCCCAGGAGTGTCATGGTACCCAAACTGCCTGAAGCGTTGACGAGATATCTCCAGGCTAGGGAGGCACTTGTCCTTTTCTTCGTCCTCTTCAACTTTAATGGTCGAAGGTCCCATCGGCTCCTGAGGTGGCCTGGGGCCCAGAACTGTGGCCATGCCCACCACCTTGGTCATCACACAGATTCCAGAAACAGCAGGACTTTGGGAGCAGACCTGGTGCCTTTGGGTTTCTGATTCTTAAAGGGCCACACTTCAACCCTACAAAAACATAGTTGCCATAAAATTATCAAAAAAGAAAAAATGTTTTTCTCGTCTTTATCACAGGGGCCAACAGATAACTACCATATAAAAAGTATTATTCATCTCCATGAGTTTAAAGTTCTATATCTAACTCAGCTTTCATACTAACTTGCCTCACAATTTTAAAAACATCTTCTTAGATCCAGAACACCGTCTTGATTCCTAAACAACTCAAAATTTAACTATGAGACTCTAGCTATCTATTCTTCAATCACCTTAGAGAACTGAGAGGGATAAATATATCTGATTATATAGGAAGTGCAGGGCCTGCAGCTTCCAGAACTAAGAAGTGACATACCAGTGGCTGCCTGGACAGATGGTTAGATAGTAGAATGTTAAAGTCAGGTGCCAAATACATATGGACTGGACATTGGGAATGTATGCTAAGCCATATAACTCTCATAATTGTGGCCTATTTATTTCTGTTGTTTTGTATTGTATTTATTGTTATAAGAGAAAGAACCATTTGTTGGACTGAAAGGGGGAGCTGTTGGGGGGAAAAAGGTATACCTTAAATTTAAAAAAAAAAAAAAAAGGGTAGAGGATGGAGGGGTTGAGGGGGAAGAGGGTGGAGGGTGGGACAGGAGGGGGGAGTAGGGAGGGGATTGTGATTGAGATGTAACTTGAAGAAATAAAAAATAAATTATAAAAAATAAAAATAAAAAATTTTAAAAATTGTATTGTTCAGAGCTGGTAGGATGGCTCAGTGGATCAAAGTGTTTGCTGCTAGGCCTAACCACCCAGGTTTGACTCTTGTGACCCACACAGTGGTAGAAGGAGAGAACCAACTTCTCCAAGTTGTCCTCTGACCACTACATGTATACAGGTGCATGTGTGCACGCTTATACACACACACACACACACACACACACACACACACACACACACAAAGAAATGTGCATTAAAAAAAGCATTGTTCAAGCCAGGCATAGTGGTACACGCCTTTAATCCCAGTACTCAGAAGACAGAGACAGGCAGATCTCTGTGAGTTCGAGGCCAGCCTGCTCTACAAAGCAAATTACAGGACAGCCATTACTGTTACACAGAGAAACCCTGTCTCAAAAAGCAAAACACACACACACACACACTGTTCAGTAATGTTGTTCTCAGGAAAATGGAAGTGGAGATTATCATGTTAAGCAAGATAAGCCAGTCTCACCAAAATAAGTAGAGCATGCTTTCTCTCCTATGTAGAACTTGAAGGGTGGGAGTAGACATGAAAGTAAAAGGGATGTGGAAGGGGTAAAGAGAGTGTGAGGGGGACAAGAAAAGGGAACTAAGGACTGAATGATTAAAATATATGTGTTGTGGCTATATGAGTAAGAATGGCCCCATTTTGTCTCATACATTTGAATACGTAGTCTAGTACTAGAGATTGTATTATTTGAAAGGATTAGAAGGATTGGGTATGGCCTTATTGCAGGAAGTGTGTCACTGGGGTGGACTTTGAGGTTTCAAAAGCCTACACTAAGCCCAGTGTTGCTGTCTACAGATCAGGATGTAGCTTCCAGCATCTGCTCCAGTGCCTGCCCGCATGCTGCCATGCTCCCTGCCATGATGATAATGGACTTAACCTCTGAAACTGTAAGCCAGCTCCCAATTAGATACTTTCTTTTATAAGAGTTGGCGTGGTCATGGCATCTCTTACAGCCATAGAAGAGAAACTAAAAATGGGTGCATGGGCATATTATAATGAAACCTGTTGCTTAATACAATTTATACAAATACATATAATACAAAATTAGAAAAATATATATTGTGTGAAATCATTCTTGGAGTCAGCTAAGTAGAATCTACTTTCACTTGAGTGAGTTGTGTCTATTTTCCCTAAAACAGACTTTCCCTAGAAGTCCAGAGTGCCATAACTTTAAAATTAGATCTTTGCTCTGAACACTGTTTCACTGTCTTACCACCATAGGTATCTTAGTTTCTATGATTTCAGCAAACTATCTAATACTGTCTGAACATAAAAAAGTACACTAGTCAAATGACTGTGTTTGCAGCATGAACATGAGTCCCAGGCTGGAATTAACTAGCTTATTAAAAAATAGTGGAAGTCTACTTTGGATGCAATCTGAACTTTACCTGACTTACTTTAAGGAAAACATATTCAACTTTTTTTTTTTGGGGGGGGTTGGGTGTGGGTATAAGTGTGTACACATGTGTACAGATGCACTTGCAGGTTTCCTCCTCTACTCACTGTCCACTTTATTGTTCATTTTGAGACTCTCTCACTGAACCAGGAGCTCATGAACCAGCTGGGCTGGCTGGACAGAGAACCTAAGGATTTGCTGGTCTCTACCCTTCCAGTATTGAGATTTCAGGCTCAAGCAGACATAGTTAAGTTTTTTACTTGTATGCTCAGGACCTCATGCTTGCACAGAAAGTATTTTTACCAACTAAGCCTCAAGTCCAAGATTGAAGTTTTTAAGTGCCTTTAGTTAAAAAAAAAAAGATGTATTTTAAAATCGTGTGTGTGTGAGAGAGTGGTAGACAGAGAGAGAGAGAGAGAGAGAGAGAGAGAGAGAGAGAGAGAGAGAGA
>CAJQZJ010034231.1:139042-152034 GCA_907164525.1 Lophiomys imhausi
GAGAGAGAGAGAGAGAGAGAGAGAGAGAGAGAGAGAGAGAGAGAGAGCGAGCTTAGCAGGCTTGTAAACAAATCAATACAGATACCATAAGTGATAAGGAAGAACCAAATATGTGGCTGGCTGAACGTGTTGTCTTGGATAGCCACAGGCTAACCTCTCAACAACATGCACTTATTCTTGCTACAGTGAACTTTTGCTTCTGTTTCCTTGGCCAAGGGTGTACTGGTTTTATTAGCTGCCTATCTTGTTGCTGTGTCAAAATACCTAACAAAAATAACTTAAGGAAGTCTTCCTTCCTGTTTTGTTTGTTTGTTTGTTTTCTTGTTCAAGACAGGATTTCTCTGTGTAGCCTTGGCTGTCCTGAAACTCACTCTGTAGACCAGGTTGGCTTCACAGAGATCAACCTGCCTCTAACTCCAGAGTGCTGGGATAAAAGATGTGTGCCACCACTACCTGGCTGGAAGGAAGAGTTTTAATGGCTCACAGTTTAATCTCATCTAGATAATCCTTCACTGACATGCCCAGAGATTTGTTTCCATAGTAATTTAAAAACCCATGAAATTGACAATTATGATTTACTATCATACTAATCTAGAAGAAAGTTCCTTAGTTACAAAAAAGTTCTTCAAATCATGCAAAAAATGCTTTTCTATGTTTTTTTTTAACTAACTACTCCTAGTCATGCCACAGAATGCAGTTTTTGTTGTTTGGGAATGGGGTCTCGACATGAGCTTGTCAGCCTCCTGCCTTAGTCTTAGGAATCCTGGGATTACAGGTTTTACCACCACTCCCAACTAGTCAGCCTTCTTGGTAGGGCTTTAAAATGCCTGAGAAGGGGTTATGGCTGTGGCTTAGGGGTTTAAGAACATTTGCTACAGAAGTATGAGGGCCAGAGTGTGAATCCCCAGCAGCCATATAAAAAGCCACCCTGGACACACACACACACACACACACACACACACACACACACACACGCCATGTAATCAGGTTCTGTGAAGAACTATCTCAAAGGAGTAAGGTGTAGAGCAACAGAGCAGGAACCTGATGCCCTCCTCTGCTCCTTGCGTGCATGCACTGGCACAAACGTTTTCCCACACCATTCACATTCATGTTTGGAAACTTAGAATTGCCCTAAAAATCCCCGGCAGCACGCTATGACCATGTCAGGCAGTTGCTTCTCAACCTTGGAATATAGAATGTAAAATGTGGACTGGACAGATGGAGATGATTTGACAAAGGCACTTAACACGAGGCTGGTGGCCTGAGTTCGACCCTTGGACTCACACACTGGAAGAAGCGAACCAGTGCCTGCAAGTACACAGAGTAGTATTTAGAATGTGGTAGGCTTGTAGATTTGGACTCATTTCTATGACTTCTGGACTCTCCCAGTGTTCTCTACAGCACTCCGTTCTTCATTGTCTTCAGAGATTACTTGATTCAACAAAGAAGATGGACTCACATCTCTATGTCACAGACATCCAGATAGGGAAAATTCGGCAGTGTTTACTGCAGTTCCCTCTTTCTTCCTTTTCTGTCAAGGTGGGTTCTTACCTCTTCCTTTCCTTCCTCCCTAAGATATTCTCCTCTCCTGCTTTCCCTTCCAATCAGCCATCCACATCCTCCAGGTTCTCAGAATGTAGTCCAGACTGCCTTCAAACTCATAATCCACCTGCTCAGTCTCTGAGTACTGAAATTGCAGGTGTGCTCCATTATACCGAGCTGGTTCTTGTTGACTCCCGAGATGGTCCTCCCCACCTTTTCTTCCCTGCCCCCCTCACACCCTGCAGCCTCAGACAGGGTTTCTCCATGTAACAGACCTCGCTGTCCTGGAACTTCAACTTGTAGACCAGGCTGGCCTCTACTTGGCAGATAGTTGTTTTTCAGTTTTAACTTAATCACTTGTTTGCAGCCACATGAATGTTTGGCCAGTAGGGGGTGATCAAGACTCCATTTCTCAGAAGACAGCAGCCTTCCCACGCATGACCACTCTGGTCCAGGTGGGTGAACACAGGTGCTGGGAGGCTTGCTTAGAGAAGCATGGCAGCCCAACTTACACCTTGCCCTATGCCTGTCTTCACCTGGCTTCTTCATTTCTCTCCTATGGTGCCATTTTAAAATAAAAAAAAATTTATGTTCATTGTTTCGCTTGCAGTATCCCTGTGTTAGGGTGTCATAAGTCCTGGAACTGGAGTTACAGACAGGTGTGAACTGCCATGTGGGTGCTGGGATTTGAACCTGGGTCTTCTGGAAGAGCAACCAGTGCTCTTAACCACTGAACATCTTTCCAAACCCCCAGTACTAGCTAGTTTTATGCCAACTTGACACAGGATACAGTGAACTGAGAGAACTTCAACTGAGAAAATGCTTCCATAAGATCTAGCTGTAGGCAAGCCTGTAGGGCATTTTCTTCTTTGGCTTCCCTCAAATGGACTGTGATTCAGGATATGTATGCCAAGTAAACGCTTTCCTTCCCAAGTTGCTTGTGGTCACTGTCTCTCTTCACAACACTAGAGAGTTAAGATACTTACCCTTTTATTTTTTTTAATGGTTCATTTTTATTTGTGAGTGTTTGGCCTAAGTGTATGTCTGTCTGTGTACTACATGTGCGCCTGATGTCCTTGGAGGCCAGAAGAGGGCGTTGGAACCCTCCAGACTGGAGGAGTTGCAGATGGTTGTGAGTCACCATGTGGATGCTAGGAATTGGACATGTGTCCTCTGGAAGAGCAGCTGATACACTTTAATCTTTGTAAGCATTCTATTGAGTGCTGTGAGCCATTCTAAGAAAGAGGCAGAGGCTGTAGAAGTCACTGATTAACGCCTCGCCAGAAATGCAGGTGGAAACTCCTGCCTGGCATCTGAAGTGAGGACAATTTTGCAGGCTGAGTCCCTCAGTCTTTGGGGTCTGTACCAACTTCAGGTAGTGTCAGAATTGATTTGACTTGCAGGGCATTGTCATAGGTGTCCAGAGAACCATGATACCAAACCAACCGACCAACCTCACATTTGGTGTCAGAAATGTCCTAAGTAGAAAGTCCCTCTTTTGAGTTTGAGATGGTCTGTCTGACCTGGAACCTGCTCTGTAGACCAGGCTGCTCTTGAATTTGCAATGATTCTCCTGCCTCGGCCTCCCAAGTACTGGGATTATGAGTGTACACCACCATGCTCAGTTTTTTTTTAATTTTATTGCTTTTATATTTTGCCTACATAAAATGGATGTGGACCATATGTGTGCCTGGTGCCCTTGGAGGCCAGGTAAGGCACTGGATAACATGAAGCTCAAATTACAGGCAGTTGTGAACCTCCACATTGGTGCTGGGAACTGTGCTCTTAACTTCTGAGTCGCTTCTCCAATGCGCTTTAAAAAAAAATATATATGTATATATATATATATATATATATATTCGACTTACCTTTTTATTCCACCACAGCCCTGAAAAACAAACAGGGTAGGAACAAGTACACTGACTCATGGAGTTTGAAACTAAAGCAGACTAAAAACAGAGCACTTTGAACCTCTTTCAGAGTTTTTCAGTAGGATTAGTAAATTATTTAAATGAGACAAAGTAAAAAATGTCAGTTTGTGTAAGAATTTAGTGGATTGTAGTTCTACTTTATAAAGTATTTTCATTTTTGGTTGTGAGCCTAGCCTTTAACGACGGAGTGAGTCATCTCTCCAGCCCAGTAAAGTATTTTCATTTGTGTATCTGTGTGCACTTGCCCTCAGAAGCCAGAAGAGGGTGCAGGAACATCCTCCAAGAGCTGAGTTACAGGGGACCATGAGTTGCTTGCAAGGGTGCTCTGAAAGGGAAAGTGCTTTTAAATAAGACAATGTAAAAATGAAGATTGAGTTTTATGCAGAGTTAGAGGGCAGAAGTCCCCCCCCCGCCCCGTTTCTTTTTTTGGTCTTTCGAGGCAGGGTTTATCTGAGTAGCTCTGGCTGTCCTGAACTCACTTTGTAGACCAGACTGGCCTTAAACTCTCAGAGATCCACCTGCCTCAGCCTCCCGAGTGCTGGGATTAAAGGCGTACATCTTTAATCCACCACACACGGCAATTACAGACAGCTGTGAAGTGCCATGTGGGTGCTGGGATTTGGACCTGGATTCTTTGGAAGAGCATTCAGTGCTCTTAACCGCCGAGCCATCTCCCCAGTCCCAGAAGTTCCACTTTTTTTTTTTTTTTTTTTTTGGTTTTTCGAGACAGGATTTCTCTGTGTAACAGCTCTGGCTGTCCTGGTCTCACTTTTGTAGACCAGGCTGGCCTCGAACTCACAGAGATCCGCCTGCCTCTGCCTCCCGAGTGCTGGGATTAAAGGCGTGCGCCACCACTGCCCGGCAGAAGTTCCACTTTTTAAACTTTGGGCCTGTACTCAACACCTACATTTGGGTATATGTGCATATATATTTGTGCTTGCTGATGACAGGGAACCACCTTGGGCAGCATTCCTCAAAAGCTGTCCACCTTTTTAAAAATTTCAGACTCTGGGACTCTATCTTGGCTGGAACTAACCAAGGAAAGCAGGCTGGTTAGCCAATAAACCTTCCTGTCTCTATCTCTCCACTCCCTCCCTTCTTTGCTTCAGTTCTGCTACTCAAAACTCATGTCTTCATACTTGCATGGGAAGCACTTGACTGAGCCATCTCTCAGCCCTGAAAACCACCTTTAACATAACTAAAGGATGACAAGACAAACACAAAAACCAACCACCAGTACTGCCTGCTGGAACCTTATTTTACCAGGACCCAGAAGGCAACAGAACACTGACTCCGTATATCTCGTTTCTCCCTCTAACTTTACTACTTTAACACCACTGGGGCTATCTTTAGGTGCACTCTTCTTCCTCCAGGATCTCATATAGCCCAGGCTGGCCTCAAACTCACCAAAGAGGACACTGAATTCTTGATGCTCTGGCCTCTAAGGCCCCAGTGCTCAGTGTGCCACAAACCTAGTTAAGCAGTACTGGGGATGGAACTTGGGGTTAATAAGGCAAGCACTCTATCAGCTTCACCACATTCCCAGCCTTGCATTTCTCTTTTTAAACGTTAGCTCTCAACTAATGTTTCAACTTATTTTCAAAGAGTTCGCTAGCCTTAAGGAAAACAAAGAAACAAATCCAAAAGACCCATTTTTCTCCTAAACCCCATTATTTAGTAAAAGGAGCCTTTATAGAAATATGAATGAGGATTTAAAACAAATTCCATTTAAAAATTATTTATTGAACATCTACTAAGCATCTGGACTCTTCAGAGGCTGTTCAAATCAAAGATCCAGTTTTTAACAGCAATGATTTTAATCCTGTTGGCATACAAAGTTTCTTCTTTGGGTCTAATTTATTCTAATATATACTGGGAATGGACATAACAGGATGGTTTATCTAGCTTATGAACAAAAAAGACAGTGCCTGAGTTAATTCTATATAAATTTAGGCTTATCATGTTGACCTGTTTGTAATAATCTTTAACTGAAAGCTTATAAAAATACACTCAACTTAAAATACTTGTTTTTGCTTGCATAAACACCCCAACCCTTAAGACTCAGTCATAGGACAAGCTCTTTTTGTTTTATCACAATCTTCCTCCCACTCACATCCTATGAGTTGCAGTAAGAATCCCTGCTACTGGCAGAAGCATTTCTCTTAAGTGGGGCAATGCTGGAGACCACACCAAGGGAGTTGCACATGCTAGGCAACTGCTCTACTCCTGAGCCACTTCATAGCCCATTAATGGGGTATTCCAGCAAATGCTCTATTGTTTAGGCACAACCCTAGCCGCTCACTAAGGAGTTCTAGGTAAGTGCTACACTATGTCCAGGGGCCACTCATATTCATGGGGCACTCTATGCAAATGCACTTTACTGAGCCACACCCCTCGTCCCTCACTGAGAGCTTCTAGGTCTCACACTCCCAGTCAGACTAGAACCATTAAGCTGTTACCAATTAAGATGTAGAGGAAAGCGAGCAAGCACCACCCATCTCCACCCCCATGTCAGGATTCTCTGGGCTCAGTACTTAGTGGATCATGAGGCTACTAGAACTTTCTCGGCTATTCTCTTGTAACACATCTTATCTTTGCCGGAGACTACGGGATAACTGACAGTGACTGGTTGTCCTTTCATGGACTGAAAGGACTTAGCCCCAATCTCAAACTGGAATGAAACCCAAGTTTTGGTCCAGACTCTTCCAATCCTTCACAAACCTCATTCTTAATATCTTCAAGCATTCGGACGCTTTTGAATGAAGACCATTTTAAAGACCAACTAATTTGGCTAATGATCAAGTAATTTAAAGTTGAGTCAGTGTTTGGAAGGAGGCATGTCACAACCACCAAGATTAAAAACAAAACAAACAAAAAGCAACTCTTAAAATCACAGCAGACCATGACTATTTCCCCCCTACAATTTGGAAACACGGTTTAGAGCTTGCTAACCTTCACTCTCTCCATTTTGCTGTTTAGAATATTAGAGAAAAACATGGGATTGGGGGTATCAACTAGGAAAAAGAATCAGACAATAGGAAACTAAGTTCTCACATTAGGACATTAGTATTATGGGAGGCTAAAAGGATTTCCCAAACTTACATTTGACCTGCAGTATTGGAGATAGCTTACCTTACCAATAACTTCAAGTTTGTCTTATAAAGTTTTGAAAAGCTAAACAGCTATTTTCAAACATAATAAAAAATCTGAATAACAAAATAAGCAACTGCTTTAAAACATACAGTAGTGTTTCCATACTAAGCAAAGCCTAGATCTATGTTTGGAAAACTTTTCCAACAATGCTCATTGTCTCCAATAGTCGCTGAAATAACAATCTGCTCTAATTTCTATGAAGCGATCTATTTATGCCATTTAAATATGCCTCTCGTGCTGGGCGTGGTGGCGCACGCCTTTAATCCCAGCACTCGGGAAGCAGAGGCAGGCGGATCTCTGTGAGTTTGAGGCCAGCCAGGGCTGTTACACAGAGAAACCCTGTCTCGAAAAACCAAAAAACAAAACCAAACAAAAATTTGCCTCTCTATTTCATACAATTCAGACCTTTGCTTCCCTAATGGGAAACCCTAGCACATTTCTATTTGTGAGCTTTGGGGGCTGGAGAGATGGCTCAGTGGTTAAGAGCACTAGCTGCTCTTCCAGAGGTCCTGAGTTCAATTTCCAGCAACCACATGGTGGCTCACAACCATCCACAATGTGATCTGATTCCCTCTTCTGGCTGCAGGTGTACATGCAGATAGAGCAACTCATATACATAAAATAAATAAATCTATTTGTGAGCTTGTCTTAGTTTCCCGAGTTCTGGGATTACAGGTTTGTACCACCATGCCTGGCTCCCTTATAGATATACACACACAGTTATATTTTTTGATAGGATCTCCTGCAGTTCAGGCTGGTCCCGAACTTGCTATAAAACAAGCACAGGATGATCCCAATCTCCTGTTCCTCTTGCCTCTACCTCCCAAGTGCTGGGATTACAGGCATACACCAGCACATCCTTTTGATGTAGTGCTGGGGATTGGAACCACATCTTCAGCCCTTCTTCATATGTACTTTTGAGAGTTGTCCATGGTGAGACATAGAAAATGGCTCTTCTGGCAAGTTTGCTGTTTTGAGTGTTTCAGCATTGTCACTCCAAATGACAAAATTAGTCTTCCATGAGGATGGTAAGATGAACCTGATTAAGTTCTCTTTTGATAAACAGATCAGCATGCCTATTGGAAATAAAGTTGACAATTCTACGATAAAAACTTAAATCAACAAATATTCACAGCTATGAATCTTCAAACACCGTCTTTTAAGCATAAATGTACAAGAGAATGGGAGCAAGGACAGGACCTTGAAGTAAAGCTAAAAGGAAATCTCACAATGCTTCTCAAACTCTGAGCTAGCCTCCACTCTCTGCAAGACCTACTTGTAGTTCAGGGAAAGTAGCCCTTCCCGTGGAGTAAGTTCTGTCTTGTCTCAGCACTGAGGATTTGAGTGGGAAAAACAGAACTATGATACTATGCTTCACAGAATCTGGGCCGACTAGCTGTTCTGGTATACTTCCTAGCGTCTGCTGATTGCATGTTTCCCCCAAATAAACAAACAATGGAGAAGACCCTCTGCCCACTGCCAAGCCAGAGCCCACCCGTTCCTTCTGATTGATAGAGACCAGGCAGCTTGGAAGGGGTGTTTACAGAAGTTGCTCCACTTTAGTGTTCTGCTGACTTCACAAAGAGAAGACTCTCTTCAATTTCCTTTCGGCCTAACAAGCACCGACCTGAGAGCTTTTCTTCCCACCAGTAGTTCTGTGAACTATGTCTATAACCACATCAGTTTCTTAATTACTCCAAAACGTCACTTTTTTCCCCCTTTCCAGTGTAGGGTTCTGTTCAACAGACTGGAACACTTTACAAGGAATATAAAAGGATGACAGGAGGGGTGAGGTACAAAAACACACCGACATCATGACCTTACAAAATATATCGAGGTCCTCAACACTGAGTTTTTGTAAGAAGTTGTATGCTTTCGCTATTTCTTTAGCATCTCCCCACACTTGTTTTATCCTTTGGATCCTCTGGAGTTAGCACCGAGCTCTCCTGGTAGTTTATGGAACTTACTTCATGACTGGGACAGACCGAGGGAACTTCCTGTTCAAAGCCACAAGTACTATAAAGTGGGCCTCACATACATGAATAGTTTATTTACAGTGTAAGCTTTGCCAGACATCATACTCAGATCAGGTCCCATTCTGGAATCAACTTTCGGATGTATGTAAGGTGTGGACTGCCCTACATATTCAACATGTCAGTCAGTCTCTGTACAGACACTTAGTCTCACGTTCATGCCTTTAATATCAAGTGCTTTATATGTCAAGTTGTCTCACACAGCTATGCTTAGCATTGCCTGCCAGGCTGAAGTAGAAAGTCCACAACTCCAAGAGTCTGACTTCAGTCATAAGGCTAAAAAATACTAAAGAGTCTCAAGAGTTCCATCACGTCAACTAGCATGCTAATGGTTAACTAGTAAGCACGTAGATTGTTAACAACTAGCCTGAGATGTCAATGTCTTTGATTATAATGCAGTGACACTATGCTGAGCATCTAAGAAGTTTGATAACGACTTATAGCCTGCTTTTTAAGTAAAACACATCTTCCAATTGGCTACCTCCAGGACCACATCTGTGGAAAATCTGAAGCCACCTCAGTGACTATCTAAGACGTCCCAATAAAATGGGAATCAAATGAGGGACAGGCCTGTTTCAATTTCATTTAGAAGCAGAGAGTAAGGCTGAAGAGTGTCAGCATGAGTTGTGTAAGTGTCTGCGTATAAGCAGCCAACAGGGATATGACCAGAGTCCTTTCTTGGGATCAAAGCCTGAGGCCACATGGGCCCCACCTGATGAGACCCGCTATTCTCTCACAGACTTTCTCTGTGAGTCAGCAAACAACTGGTGCAAGATGGTTTTAGTTGTTTCTTGAGAAGTCTTGAACTGTATGTGGGGTATTCACGTCAACAGTCTTTAAGTATGCTTCAAGTTAGCTTATGTTTCTAGAGTTCTGCAGGGCTGTCCGCAGTATCTGAATGCTTTCACGAACAGAACTGGGGTTCAAGCCCCCGACACCTGTGTAGTCCACGATATTTGGGTCTCCTGTATGTGATACGTCTCCATCAAGAGCTTCTGGGAGGCCACCTGCAGAGACAACAGGAAAGGCTAACATCCCCTAACTCCACTTCAGTTTTACACTCTGTGCTATTAAATACAATGACACAATCAACCCCACCACAGTGTGGTGGTGAACTTCTCAGAGCAACAGCACATCTTCAGTTACTGCCAGTTAACGATGACGGATGCTTCTGCAAGTTTCTGGTCAAATGTGGTAAAATAATGCTCCCTTTAACTTTCCCTTTCTCTGAGAATTAAAACAAAACACAACAAAACAAAAAACCAAAAACCAACAAACAAACCACACACACACACAAATTAAAAGGACAACAACAAAAATCCATCATATCTTTTGAACAGCATCAGCTAAGTTTTGAACAACTCAGCAAGTGTTCAAAACATCACAATTCAGAAGCTGACTGAAAAGAATTCTGGCCACAAATAAGAGCTCTGCTGTGGAATGATGCCACACAAACAAAAAATTTACAGTTAGTGTTCGTAGTTTTCTTCTGTAAGTGGATCATAAGAGTCATTTCTGACATTCTGTGGTATCTTTTTACTGATTCATGTTTGCAGAGTCTCTGCAGGTAGCTAACCAAGCTTTTGTTTATATTTGGGACAAAAATAACATTGATTTTAGAATAAGTTATAGTATGTCCTATATCTCTGAAGGTACCATAGTCAGGTACTCGCACGATTCACAGGTTCTATCACAACTCTGAGAGTCTAGTTAGAAGTCCGTCACAAGGAGTGCCTTGTGTGTGTGTTTTGTATTACATCCAGTGCCGTGCTGTCAGGAACAGAACATTTCTTGACATTTGAAGCATTTTCTTTTGGGGGGGGGGGAAGAGGGGGTGGTGGTTGATAAAAGCTTCCATACATTGAACAGTGAAGGATTAAAAGACAATATACAATCAAGTGCTGACTGTGGAGAGTGCATTTAGGAGTGCTAGAGTGCTTTTGGGATGCTGAAGAGGACAGAGCATCTTAAACTGTTGCTATTTCAGTAGGATGGATCTCACTGATGAGGGCAGGGCCACCCACACTTGTTACAGTCCTTGGAACTACAAACTGGTGCATATACTCTCTTTCAGAAAGATAGAAATCTTTGGTTTGATTCTGATCAGCACAGTCCTAGATTTCTATAGCTTTGGCAGGCTACCAGTGATCAGATATACAACTTTCTGGATATATAATTTGCTCGAGCAGCATTATCCCAACATAGTATTAACTGTCTCTCTCCATTGAGAAATATGGGTTGTCCAAGTAGGGCTTGTTTGCAGCAAGTAAATTCTTAACTTCAGTTTTATATTCACAGAGCTAACCTTGATTTATCAACTACATGTTGTGGTTGCTGGGAAGCAAACCTTAAAAGCATGCCCATTACTGGAAAGCTTGACATTTTAGTGTGTGCTTTTAGCTTGAGTGGAAACACCCTGAAGAATATCCATATAACGAGCTTTCTCTTGAAAGGACTGAAAGAATTACATGCCTATAGACCTCCTGAAGGCAGAACACTACTGATGTAACTCTTAAGGATCCTTAAGTGTGACTTCTCAAACATTTTGATGGTGTTAATACTTTTCCCTCGATGTGCACATATATCTGACATAATTCTACAAACAAAACGGGGGAAATGGCTTGATGACACACTCCTGCTTTACACACAACTTTTCAGGAATGCTCCAAAGGCGTCCAGAGAGGCTGGGCTATATTCTGAGGCTCTTTCTCTGGCATGGATTCTATGGTGCAGCGTGAGGGTTGAGCTCCGGGTGAAGGCCTTGCCACACTTAGTGCACTTGTAGGGCTTTTCTCGGGTGTGAATCCTCCGATGCAAAATAAGGTATGAGTTTCGGTTGAAAGCTTTTCCACATTCACTACATTCATACGGCTTCTCCCCCGTGTGGATTCTCTGGTGCTTTGTGAGGTCTGAGCTCTGGCTGAAGGCTTTGCCACACTCGTTACATTCATAGGGTTTTTCTCCAGAGTGGATGCGCTGGTGCAGGATGAGATTTGAGCTATGACTGAAGGCTTTGCCACACTCGTTACATTCATGAGGTTTCTCTCCAGTGTGGATTCGCTGATGTAGGACAAGGTTTGAATTGAGACTGAAGGCTTTCCCACACTCATTACATTCGTAGGGCTTCTCTCCAGTGTGGATTATTTTATGGCGGATAAGGCTCGAGCTTCTTGTGAAGCATTTCCCACACTCATCACATCTGTGAGTCTTTGCCCCCGATGGAACCTCTTCTGGGGTATTATTAAAGTTTGCACTCAGGCTGAAGCTTCTTCCTAAACCCTTGCCCTTCTCCCTTGGACCCCTCTCTCCTGTGGTGGGCTTTTTTTCCTTGGCTGGAGGTGGCCCAGGGTCTTTCTTCTCTTTGCCAGTTTTCTCCTCAGGGGTTCTCTGTTGCCTTTCGACTACCCTGCCCTGATGTTCACGCTTCTCTCCAAATTCTTTCTGGAATCTTCCTCCTGTCTCTCCAGGTGAGGTGGAATTTTCTTTGACTTCAGCCTTTGAGGTTGATTCATTCCCATTCCTGTTTTCAGAACCTGACACGATAAATAGAAAATATGTATAGCACCATTTTCTTCTGAATACAGGTATTAATACAGTGACATTCTTTTCTTTCTTTCATTTTTTTTTTTTTTTTTTGATTTTCCGAGACAGGGTTTCTCTGTGTAGCCCTGGCTGTCCTGGACTTGCTTTGCTTCATAAACTGGGCTGGCCTCGAACTCACAGAGATCTGCCTGCCTCTACCTCCTGAGTGCTGGGATTAAAGGCGTGCACCACCGTGCCTCAGTGATATTATTATTATTATTATTATTATTATTATTATTATTTGTTTGAGACAGGGTTTGTCTGTGTAATAGCCTGGCTGTCCTGGACTTTATAGACCAGCTAGCCTTGAACTCAAACTCACAAAGATCCGCCTGCCTCTGCCTCCCAAGTGCTGGGATTAAAGGCATGCGCCACCATGCCCGGCAACATTATTTTCTAAGAAGCTTCTATAAAAATGACTTTATAATATAAAAGATAAAAGTAGAAAAAGGGAAAAATTTAGTGACAATGAGAAGACTTGGATGGAAGTGGAAAGAAAGCACAGTATTGGTAAAGAGTTCAAGTTCAGCTGTACACTCAGAGTGGTGCAACCCAGATCTCCACAGGTTAACGCAGGAGAAAGAGTCAGGGAAGGGAAGCATGAGGAACTGAGAGGGAAGGAAAGCATGAGGAACTGAGAGGGAAGGAAAGGATGAGGAACTGAGAGGGAAGGGAAGGATGAGGAACTGAGAGGGAAGGGAAGCATGAGGAACTGAGAGGGAAGGAAAGGATGAGGAACTGAGAGGGAAGG
>CAJQZJ010034231.1:152201-178318 GCA_907164525.1 Lophiomys imhausi
AAGGATGAGGAACTGAGAGGGAAGGAAAGGATGAGGAACTGAGAGGGAAGGAAAGCATGAGGAACTGAGAGGGAAGGAAAGCATGAGGAACTGAGAGGGTTCACGGGTTGTTTGTTTTATTATATGGCCACCTGATAACTAATTTGAAAGGAAACGTACATAACAAGTCACAGCTGGGCATGGTGGTGCATGCCTTTAATCAATGCACTATGGAGGTATAGGCAGGCAGATCTCTGTGAGTTCAAAGCCAGCCAGGGCCACACAATGAAACCTTGTCAAAACAATAAAATACAACAATAAGAAATAAGTCAAGAGCCGGGCGTGGTGGCACACGCCTTTAATCCCAGCACTTGGGAGGCAGAGGCAGGCGGATCTCTGTGAGTTCGAGGCCAGCCTGGTCTACAAAGCTGAGTCCAGGACAGCCAGGGCTACACAGAGAAACCCTGCCTCGAGAAAACCAAAAAAAAAAAAAAAAAAAAAAAGAAAAAAGTCAAATTCAATTTCCAGAAAATATTTGTAAGTCTTACAAAAAGAGAATAGGCAAGTCATTCTGAAAAATTGGTCAGTGCTGTTAGCAGAAGGAAGGAAGCAGACAACCTGCAGTTCTATCATATTTTATTAACAAGGAGGCAGCAAGTAACAAGGAGCCCTAAGCCTGCTAGATTTCAGGGTCCCTTGATGCAGTAAGTTTTCCTCCACTGGGAAGACAGCACAAAGCTGCCTGAACTCATGTACCAGAGAAGGGATGAAGGAGCTATCTGGGGACTCATTACCAAAATAGCTAAAACCTTCACCAACTGACAGTTGAGACTCTCAGGAAAGAAACAACTCCTGAGAATAATCAGAAATACAAGAAAACAAAAAATTTTAAAAATTACTTACTTATTCTTATTTTTTTATATGCATTGGTGGTTTGTCTGCATATATGTCTGTGTGAGGTTGTCATATCCCCTGGAACTGGAGTTACAGACAGCTGTGAATGTGGAGCCTGACTGAATCCATCTTGAAAAAAGATTCCATTTTGTATTAAGTTTGACTCAGAGCTGACCCCCAGTTCCAGAACAACAACAAAATGTACCCGACCTTGTATTCCAGGGGTGTTCCCTCGTCATCACCAGACAGCTCACTCTGAGAAAGCACCCAAAAAGTCTAAACAAACTTTCTGGTGGTCAAGCTGACCTCAGCTGGTTAGTCAGTAACAAGGAGCCAACCAGAAATGGACATGACTAGCTACCCAAATGTCATCCAATCATATGGTAAAGAACCTGCTTCTTTGTCTGAGTCTCTATATAAACTCTGTACTTTTGGGTCTGGGGGCTCTCAACTTGAACTGCTGTGTCAGTGAGAATACCAATTTCCAAACCAAACCCCAGCTTCTTTGGTGACACCCTTAACTCCACCCTCACTTTGCTCATCCTTCCTCCGTCCACCAAAGGTGAAGGAGTTCTTGCTATGAAATTTCCAACTATTGCACACATCTTTGGCTTCTTGGTGGCACTGTATCCTAGGATCTAAGATCTAGGAGAGAACCCTGCAACAGTTTTGTCAGCTGGATGAAACATTTTATCTAGCTGATGGCTTTTGAATTACTTCACTCTTTTTATACTCTCAGCACCAAGAGTTCCTCATAGAAGATCACTATTGGGGTTGGACCTGGGAACCTGATCCTAAGGGAAGGCCAAGTGTAAGTCTATGGAATCACACCGTGCATACTGATCAATCTCTAACAGGACAGACAAAGACAGACATCCAAAGAGGATGGATGTCTTGGTTGGTTTAGGAACATGGAAAAAACAGGCTGGAATTGGACTGATGGTCATTTGCCAGGCTACCTCTACTAGGAAAGGGAGTAGTAAAATGCACCAGAGCAGAAAGAACCCTTCCAGTAACTGAGTGGTTGAGGAGACTCAGAGCACAAGAGTTTTTACTTCTGATTTCAAAGAGCAGAAACTACCTAGAAGTACCAAACCTGCCAGGAATCAAGGAGTTGGAGTACCATGCCTTTGGAACTCCCTTACTAACCAGCACAGAAGCAAAACATTCTTAGCAGACAAGAAATCTGCATCATTCTTACCCTGGGAAAACACATTCCCCAAATTCTCCTGCCTGCTGTCCCTATTGAGATTCCTCCGAGCCAGGTTCTGACATCCCCATTCCTCCAGGATGAGGGACACGGCCATGTCCTCGATCTTCACCATTGCCTGAAATAACAGGAGATCCCCATACTCAGCTCCCTGCAACATTACTGACAGTCCAACTGCCCAAACCTGAGGTCAAGGACAGAGCTGATGGCAGAACTGTGGGACACTAGGAGAGGACACGTGACCAACCCCAATGGACTGAAGGGGTTATGGTGGAAGGACACTAACATTGAAGGGAGTGGGGCTTTTCTGCAGGCTGGGCACTGAGAGCAGTGTCCTAGTTGAGGCTTATGAGAGATGCTCCAGAAAGGGGCAGATACAGGGTCTCAGGTAGGAAGAGGGGCCCATGGCTCACCTGGGAATCTGCGGTCAATAGTGCAGATGCCATCGCCTGGTCTCTGGGATTCCCCTCATGGTGAGGGGCAGGAACGTGGGTGGCAGAGAGAGCTGAGGAGGAGAAAGGGGCTGTGAGTAAAACGGCTCTTCTCTGAGCCTCCCTCAGTGAAGAGCCCCGGCATTCTCCTTCGTACACCAGCATATTCACTGATGTTTAGCTACTAAAGAGATAGCTCCATAGGATACAGCTGACAGGAAGCAAGACTTCAGTTTCCCCAAGACCTCTACTCTTAAATGGGAACCACATGGAGCTCATAAAAGGGGCCTTAAAATCACCAGGTTCTAACTTTAAAAAGGAGAAAATGGGGCCCTGAAGAGGGTGATGGCTGTGTAATGTCAGCTTAGAATGGTAGGGCCAGTCTAAAAGCCAGGTTCCTATTCTCAGCTTTAGGATCAGTAGTTCCAAGTCTGGCTTGTACTTTCCTCCAGAGCAGGAGCAGCACCAGGGTACTAGACTCCCCTTTCTGGATACACTTGTGAACAACACAGCTTCAAAATCACAGAACTCAGAGAATGACAGGGAAGGAAAGGGACTTTCATACTTCTAAGTAACTTGTTTTTGCCATTCTGACCCTTATTTGGTCATGGTAGCTGTGTGAAAAGACACACAAACTGTTCAAATGTTGACGAGACATGCAAATGTAGAAAGGTATGGGTCAGCACACATAATAAAAGGCAGCATATGACTATCAACTGAATTCAATGAATAACAAGAATTAAAAAAAATTGAACTGTAAAATTAAAATTTCTCATTTCCCCTTCCTTTGCCATGCATCATTATATTTGGAAATGTTACTGGTAGACAGAGGATGGTACCGAGCTGCTAAGGACCACAGAGACAGACCACTTAATCACTACACTTCCTTGCTGCTATCTCCTGTGAAGCAAAATACACACAAGAACTAGACTAACACTTAGGCCTTCTCAGAGTTAGGAAACAAGATAGGACAAGATAGGAAATTGAGAACAAATCCATGTCTCAATTCATTAAGAAACAATTCAGTGAATAACAACTCTGGTTGCAGTCTGTAAAACCATTTATTTTCCTAGCTACCTGAAGCAACAATTTGGTGCTTAGATCTTGAGTGTCCTCTCCAGCTGACACCTAATGACACCGCTGTAACTTTTGCATGTGACGTACTCAAGAGTCCCAGAAGGGAACTGACACAGGTGGAGTTAAACATATACAGCTGTATATGTTTGCCGGCGGCCTTCCAGGATGCCTGGGAGACAGAATGCTACTGTAAGCTATGCCCTCTAATATTCCTCTTCTAAATAATCCAACAAATAAAGACACAGGTGAAGGAACAGACTTTAACTCTTCTGTAACTTAAGAAGAAAACAGACTCTGTGTGTGTGTGCTTGCATGCTTGCGCACTCAGGTGCCCTTGGAAGCCATAAAAAGGCATCAGATCCCTTGAGGCAGGAGACACAGGCAGATGTGAGAGGCCTGATGGAAGTGAACTCTGGTCCGCTATAAGGACAGCAAGATCTTTCAACTACTGAGCCTTCTGGCAATTGTTCTGATAGTCTATGTACTTGCTTTAGTTGAAATGCTGATAAAATTATTATCTATTTCTGTAAAGTAGGCTGGGGAACCAACCAAATATATTTTTTATAGAAATAAATCCAGCTAGTATTCTCATTTCCTCAGTCAAAAAAGAAAACTGTGGGCTGGTGAGATGGCTCAGCGGTTAAGAGCACTGGCTGTTCTTCCAAAGGACCTGGGTTCAAATCCCAGCACCCACATGGCAGTTCACAGCTGTCTGTAATGGCCAGGCATGGTGGCACACGCCTTTAATTCCAGCACTCGGGAGGCAGAGACAGGTGGATCTCTGTGAGTTCAAGGCCAACCTGGCCTACAAAGTGAGTCCAGCACAGTCAAGAATACACAGAAAAACCCTGTCTTGAAAAACAAGAGCCGGGCGGTGGTGGCGCACGCCTTTAATCCCAGCACTTGGGAGGCAGAGGCAGGCAGATCTTTGTGAGTTCGAGGCCAGCCTGGTCTACAAAGCGAGTACAGGACAGCCAGAGATATTCAGAGAAACCCTGTCTCGAAAAAACCAAAAAAAAAAAAAGAAAAACAACAACAAAAGAAAACTGTTCCCAATTCTTTTCTCTTTGGAATTTTTTTTTCTTTCCCTGAGACAGGGTTTTTTGTGTAACAGAACCCTGGTTGTCCTGGACTAACTTTGTAGACCAGGCTGGCCTCGATCTCACAGAGATCCATCTGCCTCTGCCTCCCGAGTGCTGGGATTAAAGGCATGCACCACCGTTCCCAGCCTTCTTTGTTTTTGTTTTTTTGGAGACAGGGATTTTTTTTTTCTGTGTGTGTTTACCTGGCTGTTGTGGACTCACTTTATAGACCAGATCGGCCTGCCTCTGCTTCCTGAGTACTGGGATTCAAGGAGTGTGCCACCATTCCTGGCCTCTATGGAATTTTAAAGGTAATCTTGAAAAGAATATTACAAAACATTTATGCTGGGAGGTGGTGGCACACACCTTTATCCCCTGCACTTGGGAGGCACAGACAGGTGGATCTGTGAGTTCCAGGACAGCCAGGGCTACACAGAGAAACCTTGTCTTGGAAAAAAAAATGTACACACACACACACGAGATCTTTAGAAAGATTTATGACTCCTACAAAAATTATTTAAGAAATGCTAACTAAAATATTTCAAAACCAGACTGGAGGGCAGGCCTGGTGTTACACACCTGTAATTCTAATACTCAGGAGGCTGAGACAGGAGGACTGTGAGTTTGAAGCTAGCCTTGGACTACATAGCAAGACCGTGTCTCAAAACAAATCATTCAGGCTGGAAATAATAGGCCATTTGTTCTAATCCTCTCCACTCAGAAGTCTGCTGGACATCTGGGATGTACACAGTTCAACATATGATGTCATGTTTAGCAAGTACATGGCGCATAGTTCACTCACCTCCTTAGTAAACATTCAGCCTGAGATTGGTCTGTGAGCTACGTTATAATAGCAGCACATAACCAAACAAGCATGCTTCTTTATAGAGTTAGCTGGTAGGTAACATGGAAAGAGTACCTCCATCTTGGATTCTTTACTTCCCTACCTTTTTTTTTTTGAGATGGATAGGGCAAGGTCTCATCCCCCACTGACCTTGGCTGCCTGGGCTGGCCTCAAATTTGCTGTGTAGTTGAAGATGACTTTGAAATACTGTTACCATGTCCTCAATGTTACAGGTGTGCACCATGCCTGCCCTTTTGTTTTGCTTTTGAGTCAGGGTCTCACTATGTGGCCATTGCTGACCTGGAACTCACTCTGTAGATCAGGTTGTCCTCAAACTCAGGGACTCACCTGCTTCTGCCTCCAGAATGCTGGGGTTAAAGGAGTCACCACGACTCATTCTATGCAGTGCTGGGGATGGAACCTAGTGCCTCATGTATGACAGGCAAGTTCTCTACCAACTAAACCACACCTCTAACCTGAACACTGACTTTCCTACAGGAACCCAGCTTCTTACCTCGGGATGGCAAGAGGCGAGGCTTCCTAGATGAATGCTTGAGAAGAGACCGGGTAGCTTCGTGGTGATCAAAGCTTGAGGACTCCTGAACTGGATCCAGAGGCACCAACCCCCTAGCAAGCATCTCAGGCCCATGAACTTGACCTGGGACCTGAGGGGCAGGGGGAGAAATGGTTTCTGGGTAAAACTTCTGATTGGCCTTGAACTCCTAATCCTCTTGCTTCAGCATCTCAAGTGCTAGGATTATAGGCATGAAGCAGATTGCCTGGCCCAGTAAATAATAGGAATTAGAAATATTAAAGAAAAGCCTCTAAGTATGCTAGTGGATGCTGAAAGGAGGGATCAACCCACCCACCTCCCTTCTTGCTCCCTCCTACCCCCCCCCTGCACCTTCCTATAGTCAGCCAGTGAACCCAGAACTCACAAATGCCAAGCACATGTTAAAGAACTGAACTCTACTGCCCAGCCCCCAGAACCCTTTGAAAGAGCCCAGAAGAGCAGTAGGTAAAACTGCCCAAACACTCTCAACACTCCCCTCTGAGCCTACTCCTAAGTATATGCCTGTCTCTCACATAACAGGTGTCACCTCTTCCCTCCCCCCACCCCCCAGACAGGGTTTCTCTGTGTATCCTTGACTGTCCTGGACTCACTTTGTAGACCAGGCTGGCCCTGAACTCAGAGATCACCTGCCTCTGCCTCCTGAGTGCTGGGATTAAAGGCGTGTGCCACCATGCCCCGGCAATTACAGATAGCTGTGAACTGCCATGTGGGATTTGAACCGGGGTCCTTTGGAAGAACAGTTAGTGCTCTTAACTGCTGAGGCATCTCTCCAGCCTGTGTCACCTCTTCTTACCTGCTGTCCTGACAGATCAAGCTCCAAGTCTTCCAGAAGAGTCACGGCTTCCTCTCCGCTGTCAGGCCGGTATTCCTGCAGCCAGACTTGAAGCTCTTTGGGCAAAATGGACAGGAACTGCTCCAGCACCAACAGCTCCAGGATCTGTTCCTTGGTGTTGACTTCTGGTTGAAGCCACTGATGACAAAGTTCCTTTAGCCGATTCAGAGCTTCTCGAGGCCCGAAAGTGTTCTGGTAACAGAAGTGCCTGAATCGCTGGCGGAATACCTCTGGGTCTGGTGGCGGTGTCTCCTGAAGGCTGGAGTCCTGTCCCCACATGTGGTCTCCCTCATCTTCCTCTTCCACCTTCACGATGACTATACCATCCTTCTCCTGTGCAGCCTGTGGGGATAGACCCGTGGCTTCCCTTGACTCAGCAGTCATCATTCAGGCTCAGGCTGCTGTTTTCTGTCCCAGCAATTGTTTTCTATTGGTTCCTGTACTATTCCTGAAGTTTTAAAAAAAGAAAAAAGAAAAGAAGACTTATTATAAAAAGTGACCTGGAAGCAGAGAAAAGTGGTCCTTGGGCTCAAAGGCCTGCCAGTGTAGCATTCTCGGTAACCTCCAGACTAGAGGAGACACTGCCTCAACAAACTGAGGTTGGCAGCGCCTATGGAACAACGAACACCACACCTAAGGCTGTCCTCTGACCACCACGGGCACCCACATGTACATGGGAATGTGCACATGTGGGGACATACAAATTGACCTGTGCTACAGATCCATCATACTAGGCTACACATCAAGACACTAAGAATGGGGCTGGTGAGATGGTTCAACGGTCTGTAACACTGGCCGCTCTTCCAAAGCAATTCCCAGCAACCACATGGTGGCTCACAATCATCTACAAAGAGATCTGATGCCCTCTTCTGGCATGTAGGTGTACATGTAGACAGAGCACTCCTACATTTAAAAAATATATTAAAAATTTTAAAAAGTTAAAAAAAAGACAATAAGAATGCATCTAAATATAAAGGAGAGAACCACCATGGAGCAGCACTGGCCTTGGTGTCACGTCTAATATTAAGGTATGCAAACAGAAACCTTCAATGGGTAGCCTCTACCCTCAGGGTGTTTGCCTGCAGTAAGAGCGATGTTCTTTCAGGTAGAAACAGGGGCATTTACCATGCTTAGTCCAGTGAGTGCCAGGGGCCAGGCTAAGCATAGCTCATGAACCATCTGCCTCACCACTGCCCAAGCCTAGCAGGCAGGAAAATATACAGGCAATATAACTGACCTTTAGACTGCTCCAGATTCTCAGGAGCACATGTGTATCTACACTTAAGTCAAATCTGAAGTCAAAGGACTTGTTAATGTACCATCTACCTACTTTCATTACTTTATGAGTGCTGTGGTGGCCTGAGGCTGCTGTTTCCACTAGGGACTACAGAAAGCAGGCATCAGTATTTATATTTCAAAAGCAAGGGCTGGGGATCTGGCATGGTTGGCAGAGCACTTGCCTAGCCATGCACGAGGTCATGGGTTCATGCTACAGCTTTGCACAAACCAGGTATGGTGACATACTTGTAATTCGAGCATCTAGGACCATCAGTAGTAGTTAAAGGTAATCCTCAGCTAGGTGGCCAAGTTCAGAGCCAGCCTGGGCTACCTGAGACCCTTTGAGAGTGAAAGAGAAGGTAGGGGTAGAAGGAGAGGGGGAGGGAACGAGTGCTTATAATAGGTAGATGTAGAAGCCGTATCTGAGAACTTGAGAGGCAGAGGCAAGAGAATCAGGAATTCAACCTTAGAACAGTTCCAGGACTGCCTTGGCAGTAGGAAGCTATCTTAAAAACAAAAACCAAGAGCTGGGCATGGTGGTGCACGCTTTTAATCCCAGCACTCAGGAGGCAGAGGCCAGCCTGGCTTATAGAGCAAGTTCCAGGACAGCCAGGGCTACAGAGTGAAACCCTGCCTTGGCACACACGCATGTGTGCACGTTTGTGTGTTTAATAAATTAATATTTTAACCTACACAGAGGTCACTTGGTCTAAATGGTGAGCTGTCACCTATTACCCTAGGTACCTTACATCCCAAGGGAACCTCTCCTCCTAACTTGCTTGTTCAGTTTGGATCCTGGGACGTTCCCTTGCCTATTTGAGCTATATCATGCAAAATAATGGATTATTCTATCTGGCTTCACCTAATCTTGTCTTCATAAAAGAGATTGGAAACTTTAAAGATGGGAGGAGACTACAATCAGAGGACTTACTGTGTAAAAACAATGAAAAAAAAAAAGAGAATGGCACAGCTGCACAGCTGAAGCTCTGCTGACAAGGTCTCAGCCACATAAGAGGCAAAACTCAATGCTGATCTACACTAAATTAAAAAGTCACTACTGGGAAAGCTGGTGGCTTTAAAAAAAAAAGTTTGAGTGTGGTTGTGGATATATCTTAGTACCAGAGTGCTTGCTTGTTCAATCTATGGTACCACCAAAATAAAAAGTTTGAAAATAACAATTATAAAAACAAATGTATGAAGTATTTCTATTGTTATGAAATTCTAATTGCCAAAACCCCCAATTGTTGATTACTCTGGAAATCATCTTTAATATGTACATCCTTCTTGAAAAAAGTGATTTGTATGTATGTGAGTCTTCATGAGTTTGTCATCATATAATGCAGGTGCCTGGGCGGCCAGAGGAGAGCACTGGACCCACACGTGGGTGTTGGGACTGAACCTCGGCACTTTGTGGGTGTTGGGACTGAACCTCGGCACTTTGTGGGTGTTGGGAACTGAACCTCGGCACTTTGTAAGAGCATAAGCACTTAAATTTGGAGCCATTTCTGTACAGCCTCGATGTCTCTATTCTTTAAAAACTTAGAACTAAGCCAGGCGTGGTGGCGCACGCTTTTAATCCCAGCACTCGGGAGGGAGGCAGAGGCAGGTGGATCTCTGTGAGTTCCAGGCTAGCCAGGGCTGTTACACAGAGAAACCCTATCTTAAAAAGCCAAAAAACAAAATAAAAAAACTTGAAACTATGGGGCTGGAGAGATATCTCTGTAGTTAAGAGGGATTGCTGTGCCATCATGAGGATCAGGTTTACATGTTAGCACCCACATCACAAGATGAGAGTTGTATGTACCTGGTATACACATGAGCAATAGCACACACAAACTTGCAACTATTTTCTAACTCATTAAAAAATCTTCCAAAGCCGGGCGTTGGTGGCGCACGCCTTTAATCTCAGCACTTGGGAGGCAGAGGTAGGCGGATCTCTGTGAGTTCGAGGCCAGCCTGGTCTACAAAGTGAGTCAAGGACAGCCAGAGCTGTTATACAGAGAAACCCTGTCTCGAAAAACCAAAAAAAAAAAAAAAAAAAAAAAAAAAATCTTCCAAATGAAGAATCTCAGTGGAAACTTGTCTTTTATTCATTTATTTTAACACACACACACATGTGTATGGTACACACTTGTCACAGTGCAGCTGTGGAGGTCACAGGACTACTTTATCATATATGTCCCGGGGATTGCTCAAGTTGTCAGGCTTGGTGGCAAGTATGTACCTGCTGAGACACCTCCCCGGCTTTGAATTGAAGTCTTTAGTAATAACTACCCCCAACTTTCTGGTTAGTCTGCAAGAACTGGTTAAGATTTCTGGAACCCTTGACTGCCCCCTGACACTTTAAATCTTACACGGGAGGGGTTGGAGATATGGCTGTGCGGTTAAAGCTCTTGTTGCCAGGCCTGAGGACACGCGCTCCCTCCTCCTGTGGAAGGAGACAAGCTTATGATCTGCACAAGGACATGCCCCCACCCCTCTACCTCCAGCAATAAATAAAGTTTTATGTTATATAAGGCTGGGGACCAAACCCAGACCCTTGTACATGCTGGGAAAGTGCTCTACTACTGAGCTCTATCCTTAGCTCAAACCAATACTTTTTTTTTGTTTTGTTTTTTTGAGACAGGGTTTCTCTGTGTAGCCCTGGTTGTCTTGGTTTTACAGATCAGGCTGGTCTTGAACTCACAGAGATCCACCTGCCTCTGCCTCCCATGTACTGGGATTAAAGGCATATGCCACCATGACTGGCTTCAAGCCAATACTTTTGTTTGCTTTTTGAGACAGGGTTACTCTGTGTATCCTTGGTTGTCCTGGACTCACTTTGTAGACCAAGTTAGACTTGAAATCAAGTCAATACTTTTAAACCGGGAAAGCATTTATAATTATATGGTTCTCACTTAAAAATACTGATTAGATTTGGTAGAAACGGAATCTATGTACTAACATAAAAATTATCTTTCAGGAGCTGGAGCGATAACTCAGCAGTTAAGAGCACTGGCTGTTCTTCCAAAGGACCCTGGTTCAAATCCCAACACCCACATGGCAGTTCACAGCTGTCTGTAATGGCTGGGTGTAGTGGCGGACACCTTTAATCCCAGCACTTGGGAGGCAGAGGCAGGTGGATCTCTGTGAGTTCAAGGCCAGCCTGGTCTACAAATGAGTTCCAGGACATCCAGGGCTGTTACACGGAAAAATCCTGTTTCGAAAAAACAAAAAACAAAATGTCAAGAACATAATAGGTATGTAAATTTTTGTAAGTGACTTGGTTTAAACAATTTTAACTTATATTCGTGTGTAGTCATACATGCACATACCACAGCAAGCTATGGGAGGTCAGAGGGCAACTTTTGAGATTCCCCTGTCACGCGTGTCTGGAGGCCTGAACTCAAGTCCACCAGGCTAGATGGCCAGTGCCTTTGCCTGCTGAGCCCACACTAGCTCTCAGTGGCAGTTCTGATACTTTTCCCCATATGCTGTTTTGTTTTCAGTTTTTTCAGCTCACGGATGATTTCCTTCCATCCCAATACCTGTAATACACAAAAGTCATCGTAGTATTGCTTGGGTACGAGTTTGGTTTCCCTCAAACCCTGCGAATGACCCTCTGACATAGGCCATTCAGCACTCAGGGCTTTCCTCCACCTTCAGGACATATAGACTGCTCTATTCCAGCCCCACTGCATTCTTCCTGTTCACAGTGAATCCCCTTATAGAGACAAGCTACATGAACCCAAGCATGGGCCACCACCAACGGTCTCCACTTTTACTGTCAACAACAGCCACTCCACCTATTAACTCTGCTGGTCAATGTTTTACTCACCCTTCAAGATGTACATTGCCTTCTGATTAGTCTAGCTTAAACAGGAAATGAGGATTTGAACTGTTCACATGGGGAGAGTCATCCTTCTTTTTTCCCCTTCCACCCTCTTTCTGAACAGTGAGTAGCCCAGGGAGATATCCCACTACATAGCCCAGGGAGATATCTCACCTACATAGGCTTAAACAAGACCTTACCTCCTTTGACTCCTCCCTCCTTGAATGCTTCTCCAAGAACCAGAGGGGATTATTTTTTGAGACAGGGATATATTATGTAGTCCTGGCTGGCCTCCAACTCATAATGTGGCTGAGGATGACCTTTAACTTCTGATCTTCCTGCCTCCACCTCCTGAGTGGCTGAGATTACAGGTTTGAGCCATCATACCTGTTTTATGCAGGGCTGGGGATGGAACCCAGGGCTTCATGCATGCTAGGCCAGCACTCTACCCACTGCTACATCATGAGAGAAGTAACTGTTTATATCTATTGCCCAATCCAAGCTCAAGTTTGGTTTCTTTGGTTCTCCAACTCTATTTTCTCCCTACCTACCCATAATTTATTTGGTACCTTACTCTATTTCTTAAATTTTACAGTTTTAGTCAGTGGGCTCCATTTTGCTTCCACTTTCCCTTCAAGCTTTGTTTCTCATCAACCTTTCCACTCCAAAGAAACCCTTTCCCACTCAGCAGAGTGAATCTAAACCCAGCACCTCAGTCATGCTCTGCCCAGATGTACCTTTTCAAATTCCACTTATCTTGCAAACTCAAGCTAAAGGGCCACTTGTCCATCACTGAATTGTGAGAACATTATAGGAGGAGTGAGAGTAACAGCCAACATTTGCAGGTGCCAAATAATACACTTTGCACTGCAGGAGACCACATACCAACAGTCTTACGAGGTAGCTATGGTTATCATCTTGCTTCGTAATGTTAAAGCTGCAGTGTACAGACATTAGATTGCTTACCTAAGCTCTCAGAGCAAGTAAATGCTAGACCACAACTTGAAACGAAACTGTTACACTCAGGGCAAGTTCTTTTTTTAATTTATGTTTTTCTTTTTTTTTTTCCAGCCCAACTGTGGTGTGGAGGCCAGAGGCTGACACTAGGCACCTTCCTCGACTGCTCTCCACTTTACTCAGGCAGCGTCTCTCACTTGAACCCAGAGCTTGCTGATTCAGCTAGGTTAGCTGCCAACATGCTCTGGGGATTCTGTCTCTGTTTTCTCAAGGCTGGGTGTACAGGCACGTGCCCCTTACCTGGGTTTTTCACATGGGTGCTAGGGAACCAAGCTCAGGCTCTCATGCTTGTATAACAAACACTTTACTGAGTCACCTCCCCAGCCCCACATATTATTACTGTAAATATTTTTGCAGTACTGGGGATCAAACGTGAGACCTGGTACATCTTATCCAAGTGCTCTACCTTTGAGCTAAAACCCCTGCTCAAATATTCTTTTAAGAAAAATGCATGACAGAAGGATCAAAAGTTCAAGATCTGTTTGGATGACAAAGTGAGTTCAAGGCCAGCCCGAACAACTTCGTGAGAACCCTGTCTCAAAGGAAAATATGAGCCAAGTGTGGCAGCACAAATTTGTAATCCCAGCACTTGGGAGGTAGAAGCAGGAAGATGAGCTCACTGCTGTCCTGGGCTATACGAGACATCTTAAAAGCCAAAAACAAAACAAAACAAAGCTCAACAACAAAAACCCAGAACATCAACAAAACAAATACAAAATACAAAAGAGGCCAGTGATGTCATGTCATTTCGTGGCATAGTGCATGAAGTGTAAGGCCCTGGGTTGAATCAAACAATACTTGTTTGAATTTACCATGTTACTACATTTTTTTTCATGTGCATGTTTCTTCAAATTAAACAAATTAACTTATGAAACTTTTAAAAAAATGAACTTAAAGGTTGGTGACATAGCTCTGTGGCAGTGCGCTTGCCTAGCATACATAAGGCCCTAGGTCCAACCTCAGTAGAGCAAGATGAAAACAAGCCAGTTGTGGTGAAGCATGCCTGTATCCCTGGCGTGGGGCCGGTATCTAGAGTGTAGGGCCAGCCTTGGTTACATAGTGAATTAGGGGCTAGACAGGGTTCCTTGAGAACAGTCAGAAAACAAAACAAAACAAAAACAACAACAAAACATTTAAAAAGGAAATCCAAGATATGTAATTGTATATTACAATTTTCAACCTGCTTAAAAGATTAGCAGTGGGAGAAATCCTATAACAGCAAATGCACTGAGGGCTGGAACAAGTGAGTTATGTCTCCCACAAATAAGTCACATCCCTGAGTGTTTTTCAGTATTCTTATTAGTAATATGGGTAGGGACAAAGGAGAGGCCCAAACCAACTTTGGGCTTCCTCTGAGATGAAACACATTCTGAAGTATCATCTCCTTTAGAAAAGATGACCACCCAGCAACCGGACCCCACCAAAGGAAAACAAATAACTTTCTGACAAGAGAAGACTCAGGCGACAGCCTAACTCTGCCAAGACAGGGTAGGTAAGTCCTTCATAATCCCTGCTCTACAACAAATGTCTGTCAGAGAAACAGGACCCAATGCCTGAAGATTGATGCTGGAATGTATGGAGAGAAAATGGGAACTGTCCAGGCAGTCATTGGTATGTTCTTTCTTAGTTTTGGAAGCTGCAGGCCCTGCACTTCCTATATAAGCAAATATATTTATCCCTCTCAGGTCTCTGAGGTGGTTGAAGAATAGACAGCTAGAGTCTCATAGTTAAATTTTGAGTTGTTTAGGAATCAAGAGGGTGTTATAGATCTAAGAAGATACTCTTAAAAGTGTGTTGCAAGATAGTATGAATGTTGAGTCACATATAGACCTTTAAACTCATGGAGTTGGTTAGATAGTAGAATGTTAAAGTCAGGGGCCAAATATGTATAAACTGGACATTGGGAAGGTATACTGGGCCATTTAACTGTCATAAATGTGGCATATTTATATTTATTGTTTTGTATAATATTTACTGTTATAAGAGAAGGAACCATCTGTTGGACTGAAAGGGGAAACTTCTGGGGGGAAGAGGGTGGAAGGGCGGGATAGGAAGGGGGAATAGGGAGGGGTTTGTTACTGAGATGTAACTTGAAGAAAAAAAAATAAAGTATTAAAAAAAAAAAAAGAAAAAAAAAAAAAGAGAAGACTCAGGGCTCCAAGCTCGGTTTATTTCAAAGGCTGTTTTCTAAAAGACCAGTATTTCTTCTATGGCACCATCTTGTAAGTTTATGTAAATGATCCTCTGGCCCCAACTTTTTTTTTTTAAACAGAGAAATAAAATGCTTTATAATAAGAAAAGGCTATTCTTGAAAAATAGGTACTGACCTAGTGTGGTGACAAGTGCCTGTAAGCCCAGCACTCTAGAGATAGTGGCTGGAATTCCAAGGTCAGCCAGGACTAGAGACCCTATTTTTTTTTTTTTTTAAGGATACCTAAAGAATATCAATACCACCACAGAATGAAAATCTAAGATTTAAGATTCAATACACTGGCCTGGTTGTATCTAAGTACAGTATGAACCATTTGAAAAATTTCTGAATGGAGAGATTATGTAGAGAGTTAACAAAAGATAACAGTATTTAGTAGCAGGCATTTCTGTAATTTAAGAAAGGTGAAACTGAATAAAGTAACGAGTAAGAATCTTGTGTGGTAATTCAAAGAGAACACAAACCTGAAGAAACCATCAGAATAAATCTTCACTATAGTTCCCTTGTAATAAAGCTATTTTCCCACATTTGGCCGGCGTTTCTAGTAACTTCACTTGTTGATGTGGTTACAATGAATTCTTCAGAATTCAACAAGTATTTATTGACTGCTTCCAATCCGCCTAGCACTGCCTGTACAATAAATGCTTTCTTTGGTCCCCAGCCATGGAACAGCCACTCTCTATGAGAGAGAGAGAGAGAGAGAGAGAGAGAGAGAGAGAGAGAGAGAGAGACAGACACTGTGTGTGTGTGTAGGGAAGGAAGGCGGCGGTGTTAAGCTAAACGAGCTGCTCCCTCCCCCAAGTTACACTTATCATTTCTACTCATTTCAAATTTGGAAGAGCCTTTTTGAACAAAGCCAGTTAGTTTTAAGGATAATAAAACTGAGAGTTGGCAAATGTCTCATCCAAGGTCATTAAGACGACCAATCTCCTACTGGCCCAGTGTGATTTCCCCCAGATAACCTTCACGTCTCACCCACTCAAATCAAGCACGGTGAACTAAAAACTCCACCTCATCTCTCGGACAGTACATTTAAAAAAGCTTAAACCAGCCAGAGCTCTCGAAGCGTTCCACAAAGCTGACAGCCGGCTGTTAGTCTCTACTATATCTTTAATCACTGCCAAGCTTCCACCGCTTTCACTCAGTGTTGGCGAGACAGAAAAGCTGGTGACCGGGAAACGTCTGCGGAACCTCAAAACGTGTGCAGAGCTCAAGGTATTCCGCGTCGTTCATCTCAAGATCCTCAAGGACCAAGGATGGGGAGTGATGGACAGCAATAAAACGAAAACCACACAATCGCAAAACACTTTCTCCTGCAAGCACAGCAAATGGCGACGGAGGGAGGGGGAGACGAATCCAGACACAGGGATCACGTCCACTCGTCCTCAGAAACGTCATTCGAGGATGATGACCCGAACGGGTTCCCCACTGACCCCAGGGATCCTAGCACTGCCGGGACCCAGTAGGGTTCCTTTCCAAGCCCCCCGGGTGGTCACACGGCCCACCCTCGCGGCCCGCCCGTCCTCGCGAGAGTCCGCCATGAGACTCACCGTGAGTCTCTGGAGCGGCCTAGGGACGCCGAGCGACCAAGCACGGCTGACTCCCTGGCTCAACCCGGCCGAAGGGCACCTCACACCGACCTAGGCCCTCCCAACGCCTCGCCACAGACACAATGAGTCACAAAGACCGGAAGTAAGTCAGCATCTCATCTTCCGGGACCGCGCTGAGTTCCGGGTCTTCTCTAGGAACGCGGGAGGACTTGGCAATCTCTGTTTCCGAATCCCTGGACCTGAGAGCCCTACCCTCACCAATCCCCGACCCAAGGCCCTGTCTTCAGTTCCAGAATTGACAGATAGAGAGGGAGTGATCCTGTTCAGGGTGTTCAGTTTTTGTTTTTGTTTTTTTCTGATGCAGCATCTTCAGCTCTATATTTGTTACTTTCTCCCCGTCTTTTCCATCTTGGGCAGTAATTACAGTTATTATCAAGCAATAATAATAGCAATTGTATGTCTGTGGCAGAGTAGCTGAAGCAAGGGTGTAGACAGAGGAGTAGAAGATCAAAGCGAAGCCAGGGGTGGCTGGTTTCACAAATCAGCCCAGGTGAGGTGTGCCAACTAAGTCCGTGGTGTTTTCAAATATTTGGCCCGTGGACAAAGGGGTATCTTTCGGTAGACAAGCCACTTACACGGGTTCGAAGCTTTGCTCATGTAGCGTTATGCTATAACTGCCATGCACGAGGATTTTTCAGAGGAATCACAGACACTTTTACCTTCAAGGTGTTTTCCTAACCTACAATTACCGTCTTCAACTCTTTGCCTTGTGGGCAATACAGAAATAAGGCTCCACCTTATAGAAGGATCTATGTTCCGAGACACGTGTGCAAGAAAGAGACCATAGCCAGGAGCTTGACTGCTACTTTTTGGGGGAGGTAACTTTATATATATATTAAAAAAAATCCAAAAACTAAAAAGCAATTGCAACATTGTTAATGGGAAATTTCACCGAAGAGGAAGCCAAGCCATTTACTTGGAGAAGTAGGAGAAACCTTTATTCGCGCATGGACCACTCTTGTACTTTGAAGGGTCCAGGCTCCTCGACAGAGTTTCTTACAATTTTTTGTAGGTTAGGTAGCAGGGTTGTCATCCTTGCCCCTGTGACAATCTGAGAGTGGCCCCTGAGTCCCTTAATCATTAAACGGAATTTAGTTAGGCATGCTTACAGGTACCATAGTTAAGTAGGTAAAATCTCATACAAACACTTGGCAGGTAGTAATGAGATAAATATATAGGCCTTTGCAAATAACAACACATTTTGGCTGGAAAAAGGATTTTTTTTCTCTTAGCAGAAAGAAATGGTACCTGCAGCATGACCCTTGTCTACCGTGACAAACTTCCTTTTGGACTTCCTTTTGGGCAGTTCTGGCAAGTGCTTGTTTTTCCCAGGTAAGAAGTAGGGGATTTTTACAAGCAAACAAAATTTCTAAGTAAAACTTTAACTCACTTACAGCTTTTAGGCTATTTTTCTGTGCAGCCCTGGCTGTCTTGGAACTCACTCTGTAGACCAGGCTGGCCTCAAACTCACAGAGATCCTCCTGCCTCTGTCTCCCAAGTACTAGGATTAAAGGCATAAGATTTTTATTAAGCTATCATAGTATCCTGTTGGGTGCATATTCATATCACTTCTTACCAGTATCATTAAAGGAAATAGAAAAATAAAGACCCGAAATCCTTCCAACTTAGTACAGCTGTAAATGAACTGAAAAATCATTTTAGATTTATTTTATGTGTATGAGTGTTTTGCTGGTATACATATATGCATGTGTACTATGTGCATCCCTGGACCCATGAAGATCAGAAGAAGGAATCTGGATCCCCTGGAACTGGAGTTACATATAGTTGTGAGCCACCATATGGGTGCTGGGAATCAAACCAAGGTCCTCTGTAAGAGTGCCCGTTTAACCATGGACCATCTCTTCAACCCATTACCTTGATTTTTTTTCTTGAAGATTTTACTGTGTAAGCCAGGCTTGCCTGAAATTCAGCTTCACCTTGATGTTGTCCCAATTCTGTTATAATTTTTCACATTTATTGAGAAACCAAGGATAAGCCTAGTGCTATTTTTTTTTTTGTAAACGTAAGAGATCTCCTCCTAGCCCTCTTGATGCTACTTGATCATATAACCTTTCTCAGTACTCATCTCTCTCGGTTGCATCTACTAGAAAATGAGCAGAGTGACATTACAATGTCTTTTCCTCTAGGGTATTATCTTACTTAGGGTCTCTATTGCTGTGATAAAACACCATGACAAAAAGCAAGTTGGAGAGGCAGGAGCTGATACAGAGGCCATGGAAGGGTGTTGCTTACTGGCTTGCTTCCCCTGGCTTGTTCAGCCTGCTTTCTTACAGAATTCAGGAACACCAGCTCAGGGATGGCACCACCCTCTATGGGCTGGGCCCTCCACCATCAATCACTAATGAAGAAAGAAAATGCCTTGCAGCTGGATCTCTTGCAGGCATTTTCTCAGCTGAGGTTCCCTCCTTTTGTGTCAAGTTGACATAAGACTAGCCAGCACAGGTATCATGAGCAAACACCCATGAAAGCTAACACCTCTAAGTGCTAATCAAAGACTGGTTCATAGAGTACCTAGCAGGTGTGTGTGTGTAAATGTGCATCCCACGCATCAAATGCATATGCGTGGGTCTGTAGAGGCCATAAAGGGCCTTGGATCCCCAGGAGTTGGAGTTACAGGCAACTGTGAGCACCAACACGTTTGTTGGGATCCAAACTACTTTTCACGAGCAACAATGGCTCTTAAGTGTTGAGCTATTTCTCCAGTCTTGTCTGTCTGTCTGTCTCTGTTTCTCTCTGTGTGTGTCTCCCCCGCCCCCAACAACATAGTCCTAACTGGTGTGAAACTCGTGGCCCTTTTGGTTCAACCTCTGGAGTATCTGTGGTTATAGGCTTCAGGTTATAGGTTACAGGTTCCCAGCACACATGTCTGTGGCTTGCAATTGCCTATAACTCCAGCTCCAGGGGAGCTAATGCACTCTTCTGGTCTCTGAGGAAACCTACATGTATGTGGTATACTCAAGCACACACACACACACACACACACACACACACACACGAGAGAGAGAGAGAGAGAGAGAGAGAGAGAGAGCAAGAGAGAGAGAGAGACATGTGTTTGTTTGGAGAGATGATTTCCATATGGGTCAGCAAACTGATTGAGAAGACCTGCCCTGGACATTTGTGGTGCTGTCCAGTAGGTGGGAGGTCAAGATGGGACAAAAGTGGAAGGAGGAGGAGACTCACATTCATGTACAAGCTCTGTAATAATGACAATTCTCCTCTTCCTCCTCCTCTTTGTCCTCCCCCTCCTCCTTTGTGTATGAGTGCATGTGTGTGTGTGTGTGTGTGTGTGTGTGTGTGTGTATGCATGCATGTGTGCACATGCATTTATATGTGTGAGTGCCATGGTGTATATGTGAAGATCAAAGGACAACTTAGGTGTTCATCATTGCCTCTATCCAATTTGAGTTGCAGTCTTTTGTTTTCCTCCTCCTCCTTGACCTTCTTCTCCTCCTCTTTTTGTTTTTTTGTGACAGGGTTTCCTCTGTGTAGCCCTGGATGTCATAAAACTCACTCTGTAGACCAGGTTGGCCTCGAACCCACAGAGATCTGCCTGACTCTGCCTCCCAAGTGATAGGCTAGGCATGCGTCACCACTGCCTGACTAAGGCAGGTAGATTTTTAAAAACTTATTGATGTTGTTGTTGTAGGTGGTGGTGTGTGTATGTGATGTGTACATGCAGGTGCATGTGTGTGGTGGCCAGAGGACAGTCCTCCTCCTGTAAGTTCCAGGACTGAACTCAGGTAACTGTCAGACTTGTGTAGCAAATACTTTCATTTGCTGAGACATCTTGCTGACTCAGCAAGTTAAAAATTTAATTTTAAAATTCAAATACATCTCTGCTGAGGAGAGTCTCTTCATCTGTACCATAAATATGTGGTTGAAGAGGAGGTGTTATTTCTTCATGTATTTCTACCCTCTTGGCCATAGGAACTGGTCTGAAAGTAAATTCCTCATTCAAACTGGACTGTTGACCCTTCTGAACATTAATCCGAATCACCTTGAAATTCGTTGAATAGCTATTTGTTCATGAAATTGAAAAAATGTCTGCCCCCCCACTTTTGGAGGCTGGTGTAGACATAGTGAGAAAATAAAGCTAGCTGAGAGAGAGAGAGAGAGAGGGAGGGAGGGAGGGAGGGAGGGAGGGAGGGAGGGAGACGGTGGCACCCAACTGCTCTTTCCTCTAATGTTACAGCACACCTTTGCCTTTTCTGGTTATGTGCCCTAAGGAGTTCTCACTTTCAATGAAGCTAAATTTTACTCCTTACCTGTCATTTGGATGTTGACTAATTTTAATTTTCAACTTCCCTGTCTTGACCAGACCAATGACCTGGGGGATTAGTAAAGTATATCTGGTGGTGCTGGCCTCAAACTGCTGAGGCAGGAGGATTGTTAAGTTCAAAGTGTATCTTTGCCAAAGAGTGAGTTCAAGGGCAGCTTGGGAAACTTAGGGAGATCCTACCTCAAAAGGTAAAGTTACAAAAAGGGGGTGAGGATAGCACTGAAGAGATGGCTCAGCAGGTAAAAGCACAAAGTGCTCTTGGAGAGGACTGGCGTTCAGTTCCTAGCACCCACATTGGGTGGTTCACAACCACCTGTAACTCCAGTTCTAAGGAGACCCAAAACCCTCTTCTGGGCTCTTTGGGTACCTGTACTCATCATATACCACACACAGACATACATGTATACATGCAACTGGAAATAAAAATAAATCTTAGGGAAAGAATAAAGGGAGAGTTTTTTTCATAGCATCAGCTGTCAACTTGGCACCTGAGTCACCTGGGAAGAGGGAGTCTCACTGAGGAACTCTCTCCATCACATTGGCCTGTGGTGATGTCTATGGGACATTATTTTTATTGATGTAGGAGGACCTAACCCACTGTGGATGTGCTGTCTCTGGGCAGGTGGTCCTGGACTGTGTAAGAAAGAGCTGAGGGCTGGAGAGATGGCTCAAAGGTTAGACTCACAACCAAAAAGAAAGGTAGCTGAGCAAGCCAGTAAGCAGTGTTCCTCTGTTAGTTTCTGCTTCAAGTTTCTGCCGTGAGTTCCTGCTTACCTATTCCCTTATGTATGTAAGCTAAAATAAGCCCTTTACTTCCCAAGTTGCTTTTGGTCACTGTTTTATTGCAACAACAGAAAAGTGCATTAGGGCAACTGGAGATATAGTTCAGTTGTTTAGGACCAAGGATCAATGCCTAGTAACAAATGAACCACCACCACTAATACCACCACCACCAACCCACTTCTAGGTGTCTGTGAGGACATTTCCAGAGACCAAGAAGGCTCTGAGTTGATGGGTAACCTACTGATAGTTATCAACCAATACTTTTATTGTTAATTAGCCATAACAATTTATTAATATTATAACAATACTTAGTTTTTATCAGAATAATTATTTTCACTTACTCATCTTAGCTGTTCAAGAAAACAGTGGAGCTTTTATTCATATGGGAGAAAAGAGATAACGTTCCTGGGCCAATGAGATGGCTCCATGGGTAAGGGTTCTTGATGCAAAGTCTTAAGATTGATGCCAGGAACCCATGGTGAAAGGAATGAACTGGCTCCTGAATGTTATCCTCTCATGCCATGACATGCCTGCACCCCTCCCCAAAATAAGTAAATACAGACAAAAATTTAGAGAGAGACAATGTCCTATATATACCCAAGTGAGATAATTTCATACTGATATTTTGAGAAAAGCATGTAAAAACAAGTTTGCACATGATTTTTAAAAATTATTTATTTTTATTTTATGTACATTGGTGTTTGACTCCATGTATGTCTGTGTGAGGTTGTTGGATCCCCTGGAACAGGAATTATAGGCAGTTCTGAGCTGCCATGTGTGTGTTGGGAATTGAACCTGGGTCCTCTGGAAGAGCAGCAAATGCTCTTAACCACTGAGCCACCTCTCCAGCCCTGCACATGATTCTTGATGGCATTTCTGTTTCCCCAGGATAGATTCTAAGAGAAGAAATTGCTTGGTCCCACAAATACTCATGGTCCTACAGGAAGTAGTGTGGGTAACCCTGAGATTCTAGTGCTGTTGGCAAATGGGCTCAGCTGGTGACATCATAAGGCTTTCATCCAAGAGTTTTGAAAGAACTCAAGGTGAAAGTGTAGAATCATGAAACATATTGGTTTACAATTACCCAGGGATAACAATGAAGGTTTGGTTGGTACCCAAACAAACCTGAGTTCCTAAAGGGCACTCAACTTCCATCCATGTTAGAAAAGGTGGTGGAGGCAATACCAAAGGGAAGTGTTCCTGGCTTGTGTGGCTAACACCACATACTAGATGCTTCTGGGTTGTGTTTCCCTGGGTATCTAGTCACCTTTGCTTCATGAGTTCCTTGGGGCGGGGGTCTCTCGATAGAGCTAGTTGAGTTTTGGATTTATAATAAGTTACATAGAAAAAAAATCTGTGTTTAATTCTATCATGATCATAGAGTCATGGAGTGATTTTTGTTTGTTTGTTTTGATACAGAGTCTCATGTTGTCCCGGCTGGCCTCAAACTCAGCATGATATTCCAGCTTGTCCTTTGGCGTGCGCATGCACGCATGAGCGCACGCACACACACACACACTTTGAGCACACAGGCAAACACTTGTGCCCAGACATACACAAAAACACATTAACACAGGAAAAAATAAAAAAGGAAGACCATGGCACACTCTTCACAGAGTTCCCATGGAATTCTGCCCTTTCTATCCATAATGTCCTCATTTTGGAATTTAAGAATGGCAGGGGACTTTGGTCCCACTGTTCTTCATTCAGGAACTGGAATTCTTCTTCTACTGCTGATTGTGATTTTTTTTTTTTGAGACAGGGTTTCTCTGCATAGCCCTGGCTATCCTGGAACTCACTCTGTAGACCAGGCTGGCCTTGGACTCACAGAGATCCGCCTGCCTCTGCCTCCCAAGTACTGGGATTAAAGGCGTGGGCTACCCCGCCAGGCCTGATTGTGATTTTTATAGGTCTTCTCTGCTCTTTGAGCCTTCAGCCACAGGCTAACCATTTTTAGCAGCACCCCCTCATTTTTTTTTTTTGCCTGTGGCACACTAAATGGCCAAGGAAAGGGAGCCCATGGCGTAGGGACACATATCAGAGTCAGGCTAGAGTCTAGAGAGCAGCTGGATTAGTACAAAACATTTCTAAGCCTTAGAGAAGTTTGTAACACAGCTTATTAAACTGAGGGTCATGACTCTATTGTAGAGTTGTGTAACTGAATGTGAGGGTCACAAATGTTTGATAATAGTAAAGGTTTCTGAATGTGCAATGGTCAAAGATTCATCCAGAGTCTAACGTGTAATGCACCTGAGATGTTTCAGGAAGCACTTGCCCATGTTACATTTTTTTTTTCACCATGGCCCTTCCTCTTATGAAACCAGGAGCCAAAATAAATCTTCCTCCCTTTGAGTTGTTTTATCTGGCATTTGGTCACAACATTGCAACACTATTACACAGTGGTTCCTAACAAGCTGCTTTTCTTATTTCAGCTGGTGATCAATGCTTCATGTGTTAAGTTCTATTTGGTAGTTGGGTCTCAGGGCTCATCTGGCCTTCAGAGAATGCTCCATTGGTGGTCCCCATGGATGGTCCGCATTCTCCTCATAGATCAACCCTTTGACTATGTTCCTGAAGTATATAGGCTCCCTTGGGAGCCATCTGCAAGGTGGTTATGAGGTGTGTTTGCTTTGCTTTGCTACCTAATGAAGAGGAAGGGTGACAGGGTTGAAAGAACTTGAAATGTGAAGTCATCTCTCTTGGCCTTTGTCTCTTGTTGAGTGTGGTTTTATGAAAATGGCTGGACCTCTCAGAGTCCCAGCTGCTTATCTGTGGAAAGGCAGGGTTTGGGTGATAGTAACCCAGTTGTGAGGAGCACATGAAATTGAAGATGTGGCAATTGCTTGTAGATGCAAAGTGTTTTTTGTTTTGTTTTGTTTTTTTCAAACCAAGGTTTCTCTGTACAATAGCCCTGACTATCCTGGACTATACTGGTCTCCTTTGTAGACCAGGGTGGCCTCGAACTCACAGAGATCTGCCTGCCTCTGCCTCCCGAGTGCTGACACTAAAGGCGTGTGACGCTGCTGCTGCTGCTGCCGCCACCTGGCTGCAAAGTTCTTCTTTATAGGTGTCAACTATCCCTCTTTGTCCATTTTCTTTTCTCCCTTCTCCTCCTCTTCCTTTTCATCCCCCTCCTCACCTTCTTTTTCTCCTCCCCTTCCTCCCCTTTACTCTTTTTGTTTGTTTGTTTTTGGCTTTCTGAGACAGGGTTTCTCTGTGTAGCCTTGGTTATCCTGGAACTCACTTTGTAGACCAGGCTGGCCTTGAACTCACAGAGATCCGACTGCCTCTGCCTCCCGAGAGCTGGGATTAAAGACGTGTGCCACCACACTTGGTTTATTTTTTTCTTTTGAAGTCAGGGTCTCACTGTATATTCCTGGCTGGCCTCGAACTCTATGTAGATGAGGCTGGCCTCAACCTCATAGAGATTTCACCTGCCACCCCATGACACCTACTCTCCCCCCCCCCTTTAGATTTTTCGAGACAGGGTTTCCCTGTGTATCCTTGACTGTCCTGGACTCCCTTTGTAGAGCAGGCTGGCCTTGAACTCACAGAGATCCGCCTGCCTCTGCCGAGTGTTGGGATTAAAGGCGTGCTCCACCACGCCTGGCTTTCCCCTCTTTTTTTTGCTATGCTAGGGCCCCACCCAGTGTCTGGTGCATGTTAGGTGCGTGCTCTGCTACTGAGCGTCACCTCCAATCCAGCCCATATCACCTATATTATTTCATACTGTGTTTGATTTGTATTTTGGACGCAGAGTCCAGCTGTGTCATTCAGTTTGGCCTTGAACTCACTATGTAGGCCATGTATGATCCTCTTGCCTTCATTTCCAGAGTTCTGTGATCACAGGCATGTGTCATCATATTCACTGTCTTTCTTTTTGCCGCAGGGTCCCATGCAGCTCAGTCTTGCTTGAATTCTCTATGCAGCCAAGGATGCCCTTCAACTTCTGATCTTTTTTTCTCCATTTTTCAAGGACTGGGATTACATGTATATGTTACACGGCCAACATCCATCTTCCTCCTCCCTAACCTCCTTTTCTTCCTTGAGACTGAGTCTCAAGAAGCCTAGACTGGCATCAAGTATGCTATTCAGCCAATGTGTTTGAACTTCTGAGCCCCCTACCTTCACCTCCCAAATGCTAGGATTATAGGCATGTACTATCATGTCCTGGAATCACATCACC
>CAJQZJ010034231.1:187948-207914 GCA_907164525.1 Lophiomys imhausi
ATCTATCATCTATATATGTACCTATTATCTATCTATCTATCTATCTAATCTATCTATCATCTATATATGTACCTATTATCTATCTATCATCTATATATGTACCTATTATCTATCATCTTTCCTTCCTTCCTTCTATCCACCCACACACCTACTCACCTATGACTCTATCTATTGTCTGCTTCTCAATCCCTATTTATTTAAGTATTAGGGGTTGAGCCTAGAGCCTAACACATACTTACTAAGCATTCTACCTGAGTGATATCCCAGCCCTCTTTTTTACTTTGTTTTACTTTAAAAATATTTTTTTTTAGATATAGGGTCTCATTAATTTTCTTTTTCTTCTTTTATTCTTTTTGGTTTTTTGAGACAGAGTTTCTCTGTGTCCTCATTCACTTTCTCAGGCTGGCATTGAACTCACTCTGTAGCCCAGGCTAGTTTTTAACTTGTAATTCTTCAGCCTCAACCCTGAGTAGCTGGAATTAAAAGCCTCCACCAGCTAGCTTTTTTTTTGGTAAGGACATTGCTCAAGGCTTGTGAGTCAAGGTTCTGTTTCAGATCCCCCACTTTTCCAGAGTTATATCTTCCCACTGAACTCATTTATCACCTTAGTGAAGATTTGGAGAAAAGAAGACAAATAACAGCTTGTACTTAGGGTGGAACTTGGCAGGGACTCCTGGAATTGCTGTTACTACCTTTTCCATGCAAGGCAATTCATAAAAGTTTAAATTTCCATGGCACACTGTGGAGGCTACATGAGAGAGAAAAAGCCAGTCACTTTTCTGTTTATGGAGAAGAAGCAGTGCAGGGGTGGGTGGGGTGGGGAGAGGGAGTATGGCTAGAAGGCAAAAAAAAAAAAGGTTCAGAGGCTTTTGAGAGGAAACTTTTTGCATGGGGTCTCACGCTGAAGCCCAGGTTGTCCTTGAACTCACAATCTATGCCTGCCATTACTCAGTGTCATGGTTACAGAGCTGTGTGGTACTGGGGAACTGAGCTCAGGTCCTCTTGCTTGTACAGCAAGCACTGTAGCTCCTGAGACATCTGGCGAGCCCAAGGCAGGCATTCCATGAATGGAGAAAACTCTGATGATCTCAGTGATTCTGATTATTTTCTGAAGGTGGATTCTGAGCCTTGAGTGTGTGAGTATATATATATAAAGTCAACAATCACATGAAAAAGTCATTGAAAGTAATTTTGTGAGCTGGGACTATAACTTAGCTATATAGTTATAAAGCTAGAATGCCTTTGTAGCATGCATGAGTCCAGCCTTCCAGCCCCAGGATCACATAAACCAGGCACTGCGTGGCTGTAATCCCAGAACTTGGGAGTTGGAGGCAGGTGGATCTGTAATTCAAGGTCATCCCTGATACATAGCAGGTTTGAGGCCTGTTTGGGCTATACGGGCTGCTATATTAAAAATAAAAAAAGAGCATAGAAATGAAAGGAAAAGCCAGGTCTGGTGATATAGGCAGGCTTGGAGAACTATACTAGGGAGGAGGAGGAAGAGGAAGAGGGGAGGTGGAGAAGGAAGGAGAGGAAAGGAGAAAAGAGAGAAAGAGGGTGAAGGAGGTGGAAGAGAAAGGAGGAGAGAAGGAGGGGGAGGAAGATGAAAGGTGGAGGAGGGGAAGAGAAAGGAGGGCAGGTGGAGAGAAGAAATGAGGGAGGAGGAGAGGGAAGAAAGGAGGAGGAGAAAGGGTAGGAGATGGAGTTGGGGAGAAAGGAAGAGGAGGAATGAGGAAACATATGATACTAGGAACTCTGACAGAATGGATTGTGCTAGAACTCAGAGACTACTGCCTTACACCTATTGGGGTGACTACTATTTTAAGTACCCCACCTCAAATATATACAAATCTTTGTGTAGACAAAGGCATGGAGAAACTGGAATCCTTGCATCTTCCTGGTGAAGATCCCGTGGAAAGCAATATGATGTTTCCCTATAAACATAAAAAACCAGAATAACTCTGAAGCCGTACTTTTTAATTATTAAACACTTATTTATTAATAACTATATCTACTTATAACAAATATACTTACTTAACTACTATTCCTATAAATTCCTACAACCCCTATAAATTCCTACAACCCCTAAGACCTAACCACTAAGCCTATTGATAACTATTACAACTATTTTCCTAAGGATACAGTCTCTGGGGCAGGTCCTCAGTCACCAGGAAACCAGTCTCTGGGGTAGACTCTTTAATGCACTTAGCAGTCTTCATTCTGGAGTATCTCAGACGTAGATCCATTAGGGTAAATTGGCTATCCAAGTCTCACCTTAAATAAGGCTTGAGGCTTTCTTCTCTCTGGGAGACCTCAGCCATCTGTAGGCCAACTTATTTCCTTTGTATCAGCAACTCGGCCGTTCTGCCTCAGTTTTTAAAGCTGGCCACAGTTCTATTCAGGCCACTGTTCCGAGAGGTCAAACCCCTCTAGGCAAAAGCTGAGCCACAGGGTTTAGTTAGTCCTTGACCTTTTGCTGTCTTGCTGAGGCTTTTTTTCTCCTCACCAGCTTCTTTCTGCCTCAGGGAAATCTGGCCATAAGTTCACCAGCACTTTCTTCAGCGACTCGCTAGCATCAGAGCTCTCTAGTATGGGGGCCCTTAGCACAACCCTCCTCGGGCTCATCCACTTGTCCTTAAATAGGATCGCTCCTTGTTCCACCTGCTTCAGCATAATTTGGGCTCTGCCCACTTAGCAGCTGAAAACAATGCCAGGTCATAAAGTCTTTCCTTGTTTCACCTGGCTTCAACCTTGTTTTTCAGTCCATAGAGACTCCCCTCATTTCACGTGACTTCATCTATAAGCTGATAAGCTAATTGCTCACAGCCAAGTTGATCTTCATGCCCCAAATTAAGAGACTGTATCAGAAACCTAGATATTTACTAAACCTAATTTATATTACTCTAACTCCCTACATTACTCTATGAGTTACAAATTGCATTTCTAGGCATAAATGCTGGAGAATTGGAAGCAAAGATATGGTAAGATATTTGTACACCTATGTTCATAGCAGCGGATTCATCACAGTCAAAAGGTGGGACTACCCCACTATACAAGGTTGGTCTCTGTCAACATGTCACAGACTAGAGTCACCAGGGAAGAGTAACCTCAACTGAGGAATCATCTTCATCAGATTGGCCTGTGGGAGTGTTTTATTGATTGGCAATTGGTGTGGAGGGGCCCAATCCACTGTGGGTGCTGCAAGCCCTGGGCAAGTGGCCCTGGGTTGTGTAAGGAAGGTAGCTAGGTTAGAAACCTAAAGGAAACAAAACCATCAGTAGCTATCCTCCATGGTTCCTGCTCCTATTCCTGCTTGAGTGAGTTCCTTCCTTAACTTTCCTCAGTGGTGGGCTGTGATTGGGTTGTGTGATGCTTTGGTCGGTGTTTGATCACACCAGCAAACATGCACACTAGGACACCAAGTGATGGGTGACTAAACAAAGTGTGACACGCACACCCAGTCTTTGAAAAGAAAGGTCACAGGGCTGGAGAGATGGCTCAGCGGTCCAGAGCGGTCACCTCTAAAGGATCTGATTCAGTTCTGAGCGCCGACACTGGGTGGCTCACAACTGCCTGCTCTCCCAGTTCCTGGGGATCTGATACCGTCTTCTGGAGTCTTTGAGCATCTGCACTCATATGCGTGCCCACACGCACACGTACACACTTAAAAATAAAACAAAAAAAGTTTTAAAGGAAGGACATTCTGATACATCACACAGCAGGACTGAGGTTTGAGGGCAACTTCACCAAATAAATAAATCACTCAGGACACAGACTATGATTCTATTCATCTATGTACATAGAGTAGGTATATTCAGAGAGAGAAGCTGGAGAGAATGAAGAATGTGGCATTAGTGTCATAGTCAAGACAGTGGCTCTTTCTAGGAGGGAATTCATGCTAAGTAAAGACTCAAATGGATGTGACTTCCAACCTGGTACACTCGGTCTTGATCATTTAAAAGCAATAACAACAGTAACACCAGACAGTAGTGCTCATGATGTGTAATTACTGAAACGCAGGCATCATTCTAAAGATCAGGATTTAAATCTGAGGGTGCTATACTCTGAAATTCTTCTTTTGTTTAGGATTCCAATCCTGTTCTTTCCAACAGGGCAGCTGTGAGTCACATGTGGCTATTGAGCACTTAAAATATGCAATCTGAACTGAAAAGTGTGTGTGTGTGTGTGTGTGTGTGTGTGTGTGTGTGTGTGTGTGTTTGGAATGTTGGGGATGGAGCCTAGAATATGAACCTCACACATGCTAGGTAGATGCTCTACCACTGAGCCACACCCACAACCCCTCACTGGGGGGTTCTAGGCAGGTGCTCTACCACTGAGCCACACCCCAGCCCCTCACTGGGGGGTTCTAGGCAGGTGCTCTACCACTGAGCCACACCCGAGCCCCTCACTGGGGGATTCTAGGCAGGTGCTCTACCACTGAGCCACACTCCCAGACCGTCACTGGTGGATTCTAGGCAGGTGCTCTACCACTGAGTCACACCCCAGCCCCTCACTGGGGGATTCTAGGCAGGTGCTCTACCACTGAGCCACTCCCCAGCCCCTCACTGGGGGATTCTAGGCAGGTGCTCTACCACTGAGTCACACCCCAGCCCCTCACTGGGGGATTCTAGGCAGGTGCTCTACCACTGAGCCACACCTGAGCCCCTCACTGGGGGATTCTAGGCAGGTGCTCTACCACTGAGCCACACCCCAGCCCCTCACTGGGGATGTCTAGGCAGGTGTTCTACCACTGAGCCACACCCCAGCCCCTCACTGGGGATTCTAGGCAGGTGCTCTACCACTGAGCCACACCCCAGTCCCTCACTGGGGTTCTATACAACTGCTCTACCTTTGAGCAATGCTCTCAGTTCCAGAACTGGTTCCTATTAAAGAATATTAGAAGAGCTTTCAAGTCTTATTATTTTGGCAAGTGGACACAGAACAATGTCTTGACAGTAGTTAGGCATTGTTCATTAATGGGGCAGAACCAGTGATAATTTCCCATGAACTGCAGCAACAACCCATAGCAGTGTTACACAGGTTTGAACTTTTCTGGTTTTTGTTTTTGTTTTGAGACAGGGTTTCTCTGTGTATCCTTGGCTGTCCTGAACTCACTCTAGACCAGGCTAGCCTTGAACTTCCAGAGATCTGCCTGCCTCTGCTTCTGCTGGGATTAAAAGTGTGTGTCACTATGCTCGGAAATTAGACAGCTGTGAAGTGCCATGTGGGTGCTGGGATTTGAACCCAGGTCCTTTGAAAGAGAAGCCAGTGCTCTTAACCACTGGGCCATCTCTGCAGCCCCTTTTCTGTTGTTTTTAAAAACAAGTTCTCAGGGTTTGGAGAACACAGTGGTTAAGAGAACTTAACCACTCTTCTATAGGACCCGAGTTCAGTTCCTAACACCCATATCAGGTAGTTCACAAATGACTGTAACTCCAGTTCCAGGGGATCAAATGCCCACTTCTGGCTTCCAAAGACACCTTTATACATGTGACTCACACACATACATACATCTAAGTTAAAAAATTATATATATATAAATATATATATATATGTTCTCACTGTGTAGGTCAAGGTAGCCTGGAATTCAATATGTTGCCTAGGCTGATCTTCAGTTCATAATCTTCCTCCTTTAGCATCCTAAGGGGTAGGATTACAAGAATGAATAACTGAATTAGTATTGCAGTAAGAATAGAGACACTTTTTTGGGTGGTGGCGTATGCCTTTAATTCCGGCACTCAGGAGGCAGAGGCAGGTGGATCTCTGTGAGTTTAAGGCCATCCTGGTCTACAGAGTGAGTTCCAGGACAGCCAGGGCTACACTGAGAAACCCTGTCTCAGAAAAAAAAAGAATAGAGACTTCCTATTTGAGTAGTATAGACCTAGATCAAGCCCAAATTTGAATTCTCCACTTCCATCTGTCTGTAGTTTGTGGTCTATGGCCTGTCTGTTGTATGTGTCTGAAGTCTGTCCCTAACAAAGGGCTTTGCTACACAGTATGAGAAAGGAATAATGAATTTCTTTCTATAGAATCTTTAGTGGTCTTTTTTTACAAGGTAAGAAGTTACTGTACGGATCTCCAACAATCTCAGAATAGCATCGAAACTACAAACAGTTGTTATCAATCTTTATGTACACATGTTTCTTTGAACATTTATGGGATATTTATTTTGTTTAATGTTGTTTTCAGCAAATGATTACCCCACCTCCATCATTCTGGGTCGGGGATGTGGGAGAGTACATAATTTAAGATTAAAGCTATGCATTTAACTTAGGTTGTAAAAGCTGATTACCTGGGAAGCACAAGGCATGGTAAGGTCTGTTACATTGCTCTCTTAAAGACAAGTTAAACAGACTCAACACACAGTAAGACCGCAGGCTTAGTACATAGTTTTGAAGGATCCTGAGGCACTTTATTAGCTTAGTTGCAAGGCCTAGTAGAAGTTCAGTTTCTGAAGGAAAGAGGGATTTTCAGAAAAATATATTTCCACATACATCATGCCTGGCTAATAAACTGGAACTTTAATCTCATTGTAACAGACAAGCAATGTGTCCCGCAGACTCTCTCCGGTCTTATCTATTCATTATTAGCTGTTGAGCATGGAAAGGTGTTGGTCCAAAATTGTGACATGTTAGACACAATGGGTAAACTCTGAAGATCTGCTGCACAGCATTGTGACTGCAGTTCGAAATCAATCATGTACTGAGTACTTGAAAACTGATGACCACCCATAATCCCAGGACTTGGGAGGTGGAGGTGCTAGGAGGACTTCAAGTTCAAGGCCATCTTTGGTTATACTGCAAGTTAGAGGCCAGCCTGGGCTCCCTGTCTCAAAAATACCACCCCCTCCAAAGAAAAGAAAGAAAGCCAAAACAAACAGACAAAACAGTAAAGAACTCCCAAAATAAGACCAAAAATGTCACCTTAAAAACATTTGAGCCAGGTGTGGTGGCAAACGCCTTTGATCCCAGCCCTTGGGAGGCAGAGCCAGGTGGATCCCTGTGAGTTCAAGGCCAGCCTGGTCTACAAAGCGAGTCCAGAGCAGTCAAGGATACATAGAGAAACCCTGTCTTGAAAAAAGAAATTGAAAAACAAACAAAACCTAACCCCAAACAACGACAACAAACGCCGAGGAAACCTGCCTCTCTATCTCCTTTCTCCCTCTTCTCTTTCATACTTTAATTTTTTCTGACCTCCTAGATTGTGCCCAGGCTCCAGGGCTAGCTTCCCAGATCCCTGGAACCTCACATCTCGGTAAGCTCTCAACTCCAACCTGGGAGCCACACTCCGAACCCCCACTGCACTCTAAATCCCGGCTGCGGTTTCTCCACATGGCCACTGTAAAACATTGTTGTTTATGCTGACTTCCATCCCTCCCCGATTCATTGAAGGTAATTGCCCATGCTCCAGTAAATAAGCCCTGTTGTGTACAGTTTCTTCCGAAATTGAGATATTCCACACTATAGGGAAGCTCTTTAAGCAGGGAGGCTGAACAGCTCAAACTAGCTTGAGGAAGTCCCTGAAAATGACCAGATTCACAAGGCCCCTCCCTGCCAGAGCCAACAATCAATGCCGAGAGTCAGGTTCAGAGACATGAGGCCAAGCTCCAAAGAAGACTCCCAGGCAAGCAAAGGCGCAGAAAAGACTGAGGCGAGCTGCTTAGAAGAGGTTTATATCAAGGAGGCACCTGGAAAGGACACTGTCCAGTTTGAGCTGTCTGCAGGCTGTGCAGTGTGCTCCAGGTACCCAGCTTTTGTGAGCTGTCACCCATGCTGGGGTGGGCTTTGGTGATGGAGCTGTCTTTGAGTCATTTCTGGTCCAGTAAGCTGTTCCTCACCCACATTCCTGTAAGTAACTCGAATAAAACTCATCAGTTCACCACGTTGGACTTTGGTGGTATCTGTACTTTGGTCTGTCGTGGATTCCCTATCTGGGGTAAATAGACGTGTATGTTTGGTCTCTCCAGGAAATGTTTCGTCACACAAGTCCACATTCATTCGCAACCAACTCCAGTTAAACTCAGCGAGTCAAAAGTTGAAAGAAACACTTGCTGAAGGAAAGAATGAAAAAGAAAAGAAATCGTTGAGAGACATTTTAAATGTTTACTTCACAGCCTATTAGAAACCTGCTAATTTTTAGGAAGCCATTGCAGGATCCACATTGCCACCTGGTGGTAAAAGTCTGAAACTGCAACGGAACTTATCTCTAAGGCAGAACTGTCTTTCCTGAAGCATGCTGGGAGCTTGAAGAGGTGTTCTGATGAGGCTGCCTAGAGGTATCATTATTTGCATTAGGCAGCATCCTGGGGTACAAGGACTTGCCTTCCAACAGGGATGTATTGGTTACTTTTCTCGTTGTTGTTATGAAAAATACCCAGCAAAAACAACGTAAGGCAAGTAGGGTTTTGTTGTTGTTGTTGTTGTTTTTGTTTTTGTTCAGTTTGGAAGGTACAGTTTTTAGGGTGGGAAGGCATGGCGGCAGGAGCTTGAAGCAGCTGGCCATCTTGCATCCACAGTCAAGAAGCAGAGACTGGAGGGAGAGGGGAGGCCAGCCTGCTCTACAGAACTAGTTCTAGGACAGCCAAGGCTACACAGAGAAACCTTGTGTAAAAAACAAAAAAACTTTTTTTTTTTTCTGGAAAAACTAGGAAAAAATTACTGAAGGAGGATGGGGCTGGAGCAGTGGTTCTCAATCCTTCCTAATGCTTTGACCATTTTAATATAGTTCCTTGTGTTGTGGTGACCCCCAACCATAAAATTACTTAGTTGCTACTTTGCAACTGTAATTTTGCAATGTTATGAATCATAATGTAAACATTTGATACCAGGGATATCTGATATTTGACCCCCGTGAAAGGGGAACCCAAAGGGGTCTCTACCCACAGGTTGAGAACCACTGGACTGGAGTGCTAGCTCAGCCACTGAGAGCATTGGTTTCGGAGGCCCCAGTTTGTTTCTTAGCACTCACATGGTGGCTCACAACCACCTGAAACTCTAGTTCCAGAGGATCTGACCTTTTGCAAAGGTATACAAGTAAACAAATCCCCTATACATATAAACCAAAAATAATATGTATATATGTATGCATGTATGTATGTATGTATGTACGTACATTAGCGAACCATTGAAGGAGGATCTGCCAAGCTGGTGCACTCTCCAGTTGCACTTGAAATTGGTTTTGTCCAGAGAAGAATCTGTGGGTATGACTTTTTCCTTTGGAGATAAACAGGCTGCCTTTAAACCCTTCAGTCCTCTTGCCTCCATTTCCTTCGTCTCGGGACCACAGTTTTACACCAGCCTGTCTTGCTCATGGTACTTACTGCAGCAGGGGCAGGAGGTGACCGTGGGAGGTTCCACATTTGGTTCTTGGGACACTTTTGTCCAGTGTTCTCAATAGGTGCCTACTGCCCAAACACACACACACACACACACACACACACACCCACACACACCCACACACACACACACACACACACACACACGACTTGTGCGACTGTCCCTTCTCCACTGTAACACACCCAGATGGTTAGGGACAATACTTTGACTCTTAAGCTGTGTTTCATGCTTCTTACCTCCTCTGAAACCTGATTCCTTCCAGGAAGTTTGAGCTGGGGTTGTGAGTGGCTCTTTTCCTCTAAGGTATTCGTCAAGAGCTTAAGCTTCCTGAGGTCCTGTCCCTGCCACCTGCCAGCACCCTCACCCCTCTCCTGTCAAAATGGCCAGATGTCATATTTCAATCTTTCTCAGTTCCAGTTTGCTTATGTTGACTCGGACTCTCTCTCTCCTTCACTCTCTCTCATGTCTCATGTAGCCCAAGTGGTTTTCAAACTTGATATGTAACCAAGGATGACCTTGAACTTCTGAGCCTTCAGCCTATTATTGCAGGTGTGCACTGGCGTAGCCAGTTTTATGTGATGCTGGGATGAAACCCAGGACTCTGTACCTATTAGACAAGCTCTCTAGCAGCCCAGGATGACAGTTCAGGTCCTTAACGTTTTTTTTCTTTTTCCTTCCATTTTTCTTTTTTGGTGTTTCGACACAGGGTTTCTCTGTGTATCTTTGGTTGTCCTGGAACTCACTCTGTAGACCAGGTCTCGAATTCACAGAAACCCACCTGCCTCTGCCTCCAAGTGCTGGGACTTAAGGTGTGTGCCACCAGTGCCTGGCTTTTTTTTCTTTTTTCTTGAGACAAGGTCTTACTACGCATAGTCCAGGCTGACCTCGAACTTGCAGCAATCCTCCTACAACAACCTTCCAGGTGCTGAGATTATAGGTGAAAGCTGCTGTGCCTGATTAGGAAGGAAACCCTTGTTGCTGGTAGAAGAACACAGGCAGAGGCAGGTGAGACTGAATCAAAACGTCAGTGAAGGTTCAGCTCTGCCTTAGAGCTTTGCTTATGCGAGGATGGCTGTGGGTGATACACTTGAGAAAATAGGCTTGAATGGACTTGGGAAGGAGTCCAGGGAAAACCAAGCCTGTTTCTTGATTCTTCTGGGTGTGCTCTGGACAGAAAATGCCTCCTAAGTGTGTGTCCTAAGGTTATAAGGGTGTGTGGAAGACTAAAAATGGAGGTTGATGTCTGACAGCCATGAAAGATTGCTAAGGAAACTGAAGTAAAAGTGTTTGTTTGTGCATACTTTTTTTGTTTGTTTTTGTTTTTTAGAACACTGGGTCTTACTATGTAGCTTTGGCTCTCCTGGAACTCACTGTGTAGATCAGCCTGTCCTCAAACTCATAAAGCTCTGCTTAGAGTGTAGAGATCTCTTGAATGCCATAGTCATTAGGGCCATGGCCATATCTGTGGCTACCAGCAGTCGTTCCCTGAATGGTGTCCAAGGGACTGAGTGGTCCAAGCCATGTGAAGCCCCAGGGAAAGATGATCAAGGTTTTTTTTTTTTTTTTTTGGTTTTTCGAGACAGGGTTTCTCTGTGTATCCTTTGCTGTCCTGGACTCACTTTGTAGACCAGGCTGGCCTCGAACTCACAGTGATCCGCCTGCCTCTGCCTCCCAAGTGCTGGGATTAAAGGCGTGCGCCACCACCGCCCGGCTGATCAAGGTTTTTTTTTAAACATATAGTTGTGGTGAAATTTGTTTCTTAAAATCTTTTTAGGGGACTAGAGAGATGGATCAGTGGTTAAGAGCACTTGTTGCTCTTGCAGAGGACTTGGGTTTAGTTCCCAGCACCCACATAGTGATTCCCAACAATCCATAACTCCAATTCCATGAGATCTGACACCTTCTTCTGATCACTGTGGGCATCAGGGATGCACGATGGTACCCAGAAAAAGGTGCAGGCAAAATAATTATACACAAAAATTAAAAATAAAAACCAATAAATCTAAAAAGGTTCTTTAAAAAATTTAAAGAGATAAATTGAGATTGCTCAAGAGAGAGCATGGAGGAAGGGAGGGAGGGGAGGGAGAGAAGGAGAGAGGGAGAGAGAGAGAGAGAGAGAGAGAGAGAGAGAGAGAGAGAGAATGAATACATGTGCAGGTTCTCTCCTGCCATGTGGGTCTTGGGGATTAAACTCAGTTCATAAGAATTGGCTGCTGAGCCATCTTGACAGCCCTGATAATCCTGATCAATAATCTTAATTGCCAATTTAACACAACCTAGAGTCACCTAGAAAGACTCTCAATGAGGGGTTGTCCAGATTAGGTAGGTGGGCCTATGAGCATATCTGTGGCAGATTATCTCAATTATGTTAATTGAGATGAGAAGACCTGCTCACGGTGGGTGGCACCATCCCCTAGTCAGGAGGTCCTGAACTGTATAAATGTAGAGAGGGGACTTGTAGGCATGCACATATTCATTTTCTCTTTGTTCTTGACTGGATGTGGCTAGTTTCTTCAAGTTCCTGCATTGGCTTCTCCACAGTGATATGTTATAACTGTCATTTAGTAATTTCTTTCAAGATTATAGGCTTCCATCTTGGAGGGAAGCTTGTTAAGACATAGAATTTAAAAGGGAAGTGGAGTAACAGGATGGTCTAAGGTTCTCAATCTTAATGCTGTGACCTTTTAATATAATGTCTCATGTTGTGTTGACTCCCACCATAAAATTATTTTTGTTGCTTCTTCATAACCATAATTTTGATATTGCTATGAATCATAATATAAATATCTGATATGCAGGATATCTGATAGGCAATCTCCGTGAAAGGGTCATTTGCCCCGAAAGGGGTTGTGACCCACAGGTTGGGAACTGCTGGTCTCCGGAGATGTGAAAGAGTCAATTCTGTAGGGGTTCTTATTAAGTTCATGAAGTAAACAACTCAATAGCTTTAGGAAATCACTGAAACTGAACAGATTCACTAGGCCCCACCCTCTCCAAGCATATATGAGCAATAAAGACTATCAAGAGGCAGTCTCAGACAAGCTGAACTTTCTGGAAGTAGCAGAGTCCAGCCTTGATGCCTGGAAGGGACTCAGACCAGCTGAGATAATTGCAAAGGATACTCTCCAGACTAGTGAGCTGCCTACAGGTTGTGTAGTGTGCTCTAGGTTTCCAGTTTTCATGAGCTGTGATAACCCATGCTTTGGTGGACTTTAGTAATGAAATTGTCTTTGAGTAATTTCTGTTCCTGTAAGTAACCCCTTAGCCATATTCATGTAAATAATACCAATAAAAGAAATTGGTTCACCAAGCTGGACTTCAGTGGTATCCTTCCTTTGATCTGTAGTTGGTTCCCTACCTGGGGTGAGTAGATATTTGCTCACATCTTCTCAAGAATAGAGTCACACAAGAGAGACCTGGAAGTATATGCCTCGTAAATTCTTTTTCTCTCTTGGTATTTTTTGAGACAGGGTTTCTCTGTGTAACAGTTCTGGCTGTCCTGGAACATTCTTTGTAGACCAGGCTGGCCTCAAACCTACAGAGATCTGCCTACTTCTGCCTCCCAAATGCTGGGATTAAAAAATGCTCGGCTTAACTTTCTCTCTCTCTCTCTCTCTCTCTCTCTCTCTCTCTCTCTCTCTGTCTGTCTCTCTCTCTTTAGTTTTTTTGAGACAAGGTTTCTCTGTGTATCCTTGACTGTCCTGGACTTGCTTTGTAGACCAGGCTGGCCTTGAACTCACAGAGATCCACCTGCCTCTGCCTCCCCAGTGCTGGGATTAAAGGTGTGCACCACCATGCCCGGCTACCTTTTCTCTCTTAAAGTTGCTTTTTTAAGGGTATTTTTTCATAGCACCAGAAATGAAACTAGGACAATATCTTTGAGTGAATATGGAAACATTCACATGAATCAAGTATGTGGGGGGAGGGATACATGATAAAATCAACTCACGTTATAATAGCATCTCAGAGTTTGAAATGCCTTTCTGTGCTGTGCAAGGCATGAGGATAATTGTGAAGGTTTACAGATTAATCAGTGAGGAGTTTTACAAGCCAAGGTGATTTGACATTGAGAGTGCACTCAGTGCTTGGTATTCAAGTCTTCTGTCCCCACACCTGTTTCTTGGACTCTTGCTGGCTGTTGTACAGCTTGCCCATGGAAGACCTTATTGGTGACATTGACTTGTGAAGTTTAACTCTCTCATGCCAGGCAGAGAGGCTAACTTACTGAGGCCGAGTCACTGAATTGCTTTCAGTTTTTGCTCTCTTTGTCTCATCCCACTGCACTGAGAGAGACTGGGACAGCCCACTGTGTTCTATGTGGCAGAAGTAGGGGTTTCCATCCTGTGGAGGGACTTCTACCTCCACCCAGGAGAGGTAGGTGCCATTTCCATTGGGTAAAACATCTCTTTTGGATTCATATGCCAGGATCTTGCTGTCCCGGTTCCAGTGCAAACTAATTCTTTGTGGGTAGAAGTCATAGGCCAGGCATCTGAATATCCTGTTCCTTCCTGGGGACACATGGCTGGTGATTGTCACAGTGGGAGGAGCTGTGGAGGGATAAAATGTGTTCATTGAGAGCTTAAGGTGGGCTTTTTCCTGCCTTTTTTGTTCCTAACTCCCTGGATGACCATCCATTCTGACTCCCCCAAGAGACCTTTGTGAAGCTCAGGAAGGGTTGAAGCTTCCCTCAAGCCTGCCCCATTGGGTTATATATTAGGTCCATTAGCTGCTTTCTTACCCTCTGCCTCATGTTATGGTGTATTGACTTCTCATGACAACCGACTGAGACAGGAGGTTGGGGAGCTAGCTCAGTGGGTAAAGGGATTGCTGCATAAACTTGATGATCTGAGTGCGACTCTCCAGAACACATGTGAACGTTGGAGGCAGTCATGCATGTCTCTATTCCCAGAGCTCATATATGGTGATGGGTAACAGAGACAGGGTAATACCTGGAAGCTGGTAGGCAGGCTAGCCTGGTGTCTCAAAAAGGTGGAAGGTCAGGACCAACTGCTGAGGTTAACTTCCGATCTCCATACATAGACCATCATACATGTACATCCACTTATGTACATATATACATACATCATAGATACACACAGACAACAAAATATAGAGACAGGATACATATATACATAGACACATCTACATACACACAGATGACAAAATGTAGAGACTATGTAGCCCAGGATAGCCTTGAACTTATGATATTCCCTGTCTTGAGTTCTGGGATTCTGGGGTGTACCACCATGCCCAGATTTTGAGTGTCTTGAGCTTGCTTTATAGCTCATCCTGCACCACCAGAATCTCAGCCCAGCTCCTTAGTTCTGTCCACATCTCTGTCCTCCAAGCTTTTTCCTATTCCAAATAGTCTTTCTCCCTGTTCTCCAGTGGAAGTATCAGTGTGTTGCACTTGATTCTGCTCTTGCTTCTTTATTCTTCCTAGCTAGATGTATTATACACTTACTTTCTCTCTACAAACAAGACAAGAGGCATCACTGTACTAAGGAACTACTATGGAGTTTCTAATCTGAAATATGAAATTTGAGTGCCTGCTGAAGCTGAGTCCCAGTTCTTTCTCTCTTTCTTTGTCCCTCCCACCTGTTTTCTGAGACAGGGTATACCTGGCCTGGTATTGGTCATGTAGGCTGACCTCGAGCTCATGACAATCACCTATCTCAGCCTTCTGAGTGCTAGGATTACAGCATGTGCTGGAAAGTGAGGGTTATTTAAGGAAACTTGCTATTGAGTCAGTTCTGTTCCTGACTTTCTTTCTTAGTGCTGAGGATTGAATCCAGACTCCTGTACATACTAGACAGTGCTCTACCACTGAGCCACACCCCAGCCCCTCACTGGGGGATTCTAGGCAGGTGCTCTACCACTGAGCCACACTCCAGCCCCTCACTGGGGGATTCTAGGCAGGTGCTCTACCACTGAACCACACCCCAGCCCCTCACTGGGGGATTCTAGGCAGGTGCTCTACCACTGAGCCACACTCCCAGACCGTCACTGGTGGATTCTAGGCAGGTGCTCTACCACTGAGTCACACCCCAGCCCCTCACTGGGGGATTCTAGGCAGGTGCTCTACCCCTGAGCCACACCCCAGCCCCTCACTGGGGGATTCTAGGCAGGTGCTCTACCCCTGAGCCACACCCCAGCCCCTCACTGGGGGATTCTAGGCAGGTGCTCTACCACTGAACCACACCCCAGCCCCTCACTGGGGGATTCTAGGCAGGTCCTCTACCACTGAGTCACACCCCAGCCCCTCACTGGGGGATTCTAGTCAGGTGCTCTACCAGTGAGCCACACCCCAGCCCCTCACTGGGGGATTCTAGGCAGGGGCTCTACCACTGAGCCACACCCCAGCCCTTCCAACCTAAAGTTTTGATGAACATTCCTTTCGTCTCTCATATCATGTATTCAGAAGGAATGAATCCTAGTATATGAAATTTGGGGGATTAAGGGACTAGTAGGGGTTGATGGGGCAACCTGCCATGATCCTCTACACCTGAGATTACCTTGGTTTTCAGTTCAGTACTTGGAGCAGATCATAAAAGCAGTATGTACCTTTTCGGTCCAGGTGAGATCTGCTGTAGTTCAGGTACCTCTTCAGCATTGCAGGGCACTCCTCTTCCAGGTATGCCTTGGCTCGCTGTGTGTAGACCTTTTCTGCTTCCCACTTCAGCTTGGTGTTTGCAGCTGCTGGGTCTAAGGGGACCCAGGCTTGGATTTCTTTGTTGAATTCGATGAAATCCTGTCCATCATAGGCATACCTCCAGAATGCTCCACTGCTTCTGTTGTTTGAGATCTCACAACCAAACATTCCCTGGAAGGTGTGAGACCCTGAAGCCTCCCCGATCCCACAGGGAGTCAGTCAGATGGATGCCAACTCCAGCTGAGCAATTTTCATTCCTGCATGCTTGGGACACCTAAGCACTCAATTTTTTATCTTGGCAAATGGGTTACTACCCAGGCACACAGCAGAGGAACCAACTACTTAGCTGAGTGTTTTAGGCCACTCTGAAACACATTCTTTAGAGTTGGAGAATTTCATAAGTTATGGACAGATTCCAAGTCTATTTCTGTCTAACAGGGTCTCAGGTCATAACCTCAGATATTCTAGGTACCAAGGATGACTCTGAACTCCTAACTGTCCTGTCATCATCTCCCTAGTGCTGGGATTGCGGATGTGTGAGACCATATCCAGTTTTATGCCATTCTGGAAACTGAATCTAGGACCTCTTGTGTGCTAGGCAAGCACTCAGATTTCAAATGTTTTTTTGCATCATCTCATCTAATGAACTTCTGTGTTTTAGTGGATGGTGAATTCTTCAGAATTTAGCACAATCACACTGGACCCCGTTTCCAAGCTATATAGGAATTATTCATGGCTTCTTATAGATTATGAGAATTTGCACTTGTTGGTTATATATTGCATTTAAATCATTACATAATTGGATCATTTCCCTCCTTCCAGTGGTTAGTATCTCATTTGTTTGTTTGTTGCTTATTTTTGAGATAGGGTCTCACTTTGTAGCCCAGGCTGGCTTGGATCTCATTCTGAAACCCAGGATGCCACAGATCACAGCAATCCCCCGTCACAGCTTTCTGGATACTGGAATTACTGATAAGTCACTATCCTTGGTGTCTATCCAAACCTCTGGAGCCTTAACCCTTGCCCATGAACAATGACGCTTACACAAAGTGACCTACCTACCACAGGTCAGTCTGATGAAAACAGCGGGTGTGTACCCAGTCTTGAGTGGTGTTGTCAGCACAGGCTCTAAAAGCTCTTAGGCTGTCTGGGTTTAAATCACAGATCCCTCCCTGGCCCACCCACCTGCCTTGTTGAACCAACTATGAAGTATGGTTAAGTTTAATTGAAGCACTTAAAAAAAATCCCTGAAATGACAAGAGTAATAATCTTTTGTGTTTTGTGTTTTTGAGATGGGCTTTCTCTGTGTAACACGCCCTGACTGATTTGAACTCACTTCGTAGACCAGGCTGGCCTCGAACTCAGAGAGGTCTGCCTGCCTCTGCCTCCTGAGTGCTGGGGCTGAAGGCGTGTACCAATACACTGGACAATTACAGACAGCTGTGAACTGCCATGCAGGTGCTGGGTCCTTTGGAAGAATAGCCAGTGCTCTTACCCACCAAGCCATCTCTCCAGCCCCAAGAATAATTTTCTTCCTTCCTTCCTTCCTTTCTTCCTTCCTTCCTTCTTTCTTCCCTCCTTCCCTCCCTCCCTCCTCCCTCCCTCCCTCTCTTTCTTTCTTTAATGTGCATTGGTGACTGCATGCCGATGTATGAGAGAGTTAACATGGAGTGAACTGGAGTTACAGACAGTTGTGAGTTGCCATGTGGGTGCTGGGAATTGAACTTGGGTCCTCTGGAAGAGCAGTCAGTGCTTCCAACCACTGAGCTAGCTCTCCAGCCCCCAAGAGTAATAATTTTTGAAGATGTTATTTCGACCATTAAATATGTTCATACCTGAGCCTAGCACAGAGTAAGTGCTCAGTAAGTGAAAGTTATTGTTAATTTATTTTTTATTAATTAATTATGGTGTGTGTATGTGTGTGTGTGCGGGTGTGTCTGAAGATATGTGTACCCTTGCATGGACACTCAGAGCCCAGATGAGGATGCTGGGAGTGCTCCTCTATTGCTCTCCACCTGGATAGTGTAGAGTCTGATACCTTCTCAAGTATCAGCAATGAAAGTTCAGTGGTGCCTGGGTAAGAAGCCATCCCATACCACTTCCTTATAGTGGTTGTCACCCTTCCTAATGCTGTGACCCTTTAATACAGTTCCTCATGTTGTGGTGACCCCCAACCATACAGTTATTTCTTTGCTACTTCATAACTGTAATTTTGCTACTGTTATGAATATAATATAAATATATGATACGCAGGATATCTGATGTGTGATCCCCAAAGGGATCACAACCTGCAGGCTGAGAACAGCTGCTTTAGGGGTTGAGGTCTGGAGTGAGGATGGAAGAAGCCATGGGGAAGGAGGAGGTAGATGTGTGTGGGGGGGTTGTAGATGAACTTTGCACCTATGCTTCCTGTCCCTCCTGTGTCCATATGCAAATGTGTATGTTATGAGTTTATTAAAATAACCAATTATGAGAATGCTTTTGTTTAATCCCAAGTGTGAGGCTGCTTAAGACACAGGTGTAAAGTATTAACTGTCTGGTGAGCTAGCAGAGGTGTGGCTTAGCCAGCTGCAGCATGTGAACTCTGTGGACTTGGGACAGAGGAATAAAAAGCCAGAGCTCGGAGGAGAAAAGGCTCTACAAAGAAGTAAGAGAAAAAGGGGCTCTACAAAAAAGTAGGAGGAAGGGCTACAAAGAAGAAAGAAGTTGCTATTCTTCCAGCTGCTGGTGCTCCCCAAAACTGGTGCTTGTTCTTCCTGCTGCTGTCTTCTGGTTTGTTGGACTTCTACTAAGACTGGTATTGCCCCCAAAGAACCCAACGACCCTAGTCAGCAGAAAGTAGCTCAAAGAGACCAACATCCCTTCTCCCTCTGAGCTTCTTTCTCTCCTGCATGTGTTGGGGGGTTGGGAGGAACAAGGGGTGGAAGGGAGGTAAAGGTATCAAGTATAGTTCAATAAGTAGAGTGTATAATATAATAATGAAAGCCTCTTGTTACGTGTGTGTGTGTGTGTGTGTGTGTGTGTGTGTGTGTGTATGTCTAATTCCATCCTGTGGAATCCTTTCCACTCACTGCCTCAGGTGACACACTCCAACTCATTGGTCTATAATGGCTCACTGACCTGCACTGTCTTTGTAATAGTCCATGATGTCTTTCAGTGTCACAAGGAAGATCTCCTCCCTGGCCCTCTGAAGCTGGCTTTCCTTCTCCCAGTCCTCCATTCCTTCCACTTGGCTCCATGGTCCAACGGGCTCTGCCTTCCCACTGTTGCTGTTGTAGTGGAAGAAGGCCTGGTCATTGAGAAACGCGGTGGCCTGAAACCTGGGGATGCCTTTGCTGGGCCTGGACAACCCAGTATAGAGGAAGATCAGAGAATAAGTCCCTGCAAAAGAGAAGAAGATTTTGAGGGGTGAGGTTTATGCACAGGAGGCCTGCTGCAGGGCTGCAGAGCCCCAGGAGGAAGGACCTGGCCTTGGAGCTACCTCCTCCCATGCTCTTGCTGCTAGCCTCGCACCATGGAAGGCTCACTCATGTGAAGGGGCTCTGCTTTTACTCATGTGACATGTCCCAGATTGGTCTGTGTGGTTTCTACACTGTTTCCTTTGCAAATAATATTATTTGTGTGTGTGTATGTGTGTGTGACCTGTACATGCACATGCATGCTTATGCTAGTACTGTGTGTGTAGCAGGTAGGGGACAACTTGTAGGAGCTGGTTCTCTCTACCACATGGGTCCCAGGGATCAAACTTAGTTATCAGGCTTGGTGGTAAGTTCTATTACTGCTTAGCTATCTATCTCTCTGCTCTGCCACCTTATTTTTTTGATAGGGGTTCTCACTGGACCTAGAATTCATCAGTCCAGCCAGGCAGGGTCATAAATGAGCTCTATGTTCTAGGGATCTGCCTCTGTCTGTCTGTCATCTAACTATCAATCATCTATCTATCTATCTATCTATCTATCTATCTATCTATCTATCTATC
>CAJQZJ010034231.1:221586-249317 GCA_907164525.1 Lophiomys imhausi
TCTATCTATCTATCTATCTATCTATCTATCTATCTATCTATCTATCTGTCTATCTATCCATCCATTTATTGAGGCACAGTCTCTTGTAGCCCAGAGTAGCCCTAAACTTACTGTCTAACTGAGAATGACCTTGAACTGCTGCTAGAATTACAGGTGTGTACACCACAGCTTGTTTATGAAATACTGTGGATAAAAACTCAGGAACTTATGCATGTGAGGCAAGCATTCTACCAGCTGAACTACATCTTCAGTCCCATTCGTGTCTTGAAAATTAACATACAAAGCAATGTGTTTCATTACGGGATTTTCGTGTATACTTTGATTTGTTGATATTTCTCCCCTCCCCCCCCATATGCTTTCTCTGCTGGGTTACTTCCTTTCTCCCCCCATCAGCCCCAATTCTGCTTCCATGTCACATCTACTCTGTTCTCCTTTCTTTCCTCATCTTTTAAGACCTCTTTCCCCTCTGGTTTGATGTTTCTGACTTCTAGGTATAATCCCATTTCTAGTTTCATGACCTATATCCACACATATGTATACATATGTGAACCTGAAAATCTGGGACCCACCTATGAGAGAAAACATGCATTATATATATGTCTTTTTGGAATTTGGTTACTTTTTTAAAGTATGATAATTTTCTATTTATTCCATTTCCCTATTGTTTCAGTGAACGAGTGGTTTTATTGTAGCCTATCACAGGAAGCCAAGAGAGAGTTTTCTACTCTCTCTGCTGTTTTGTTAGTGCTCAGAACGTTTCAGATTCTTGGGCTGGAAAGATGCCTCAGTGAGTTAAGTGCTTGTTGTGAGGACCTGAGTTAGAACCCCCAAACTCACTTAAAAGGTGGGGTGTGATAGTGCATGTCCATAATCCCAGCAGTACTGTGGTGAGAAGGTGGGTGGAGACTGGAGAATCCCTGGAAGCCGATAGGCTAACTAGCCTGCCATTCACAGTGGCAAACAAGAAACTCTGCCTTTAGCAAGGTGGAAGGTGAGGATTGAAACAAAGGGTTTTCTACCTCTTCATTCATGTTGTGGCAGGCACATGCAACCTCTACATCTCTCTCTCTCTTTCACACACACACATAATAGAGACAGTCGCAGTTAGTAATGACACTGGCTTAGGGAAGTGGAAACAGTTTGGTTCACCTCACACCAACTACATTCTAAATACTTGTCCTGATACCCACGACTATGTGTAGCTCTCACCCTCCATCAGATGAACTTCTTTTTGCAGCAGATGGAGACATTATAGAAAGCTACAACTGGTGGAAATGTAGTGAACCACTGACTGTAGGGTGCCCAGCTCCAGCTGATACATCTACAATACAACCCCTACACCTAAGACTCAGGGAACACCTCACAAGACTGAATCAGAAAGATTATAAGAGCCAGAGGACCAGGACACCTAATCCATTCATGAAAACTCAACAATATGGTTGTTGAAATAAGACTTGAAAAATGACAACATCTGGTTACATGCAGAAATCTCACAAGGCCCCATTCCTGGATAGAGTTACAGGTACTTAATGGCTTCTAAAAGAGAGAATTAGTCTTCACCAGGGGCAAGCACCCTATAGGTTATCTAATCCCAAGTGGCTGTATCTAAACATACATACATATATACGTACATACAAGTAATAATACAGGGACTTAACCGGTTGTGTGTGTTTACGTATGTGTATGCATATGTATATATGTAACGATAGCAATTAAAGAATAAGAGGTCATGATTTTGAGAGGGAGTTGAGGGAGGGACATGGATTAAAGTAGGGAGGGGTGTGGGGAAATGGTGTGGATGCAACATTCATCTACAAAATTCTCAGAAAAGGGAAAAAAGATGAACCATCTGTGGAGCTTTCTGGAATAAGAGGTTAGCATAGTATCTTAGTATGAAAAAATTACTATGTAACATGTTTTCGACTGAGTAATTTACAATTCACAGAACTTAATTTTTTTTTCCAGTTCTGGAGGCTGGGAAGTCCAAAATGCAGGTACTAGCAGATAAAATGTCTGGTTTAGGCCTTTTCCTCATGGATGGTGATGTCTCTCACATGCAGACAGAGCACTCATAAAAAAGTGCTCTACTTCTGAGCCACACCCTCAACTCCTCCCCAGGCCCCAGCCTCTGACCTTGGGGGAGATACTAACAGTTATATGATAGCACATGGTCATTTGGGAGTGAGAAAGGGAAGATGTGTAAATCTCTCAGATAAATGGCAATGGTTGGAAGCAGATGCTCAGCGCTGAAGATGGTGCCTATTAGGGCAGAGGTAAATATTGCAAACTGGTTCCACCTTATCATGAGGGAGATAAACATTCAAAGAACAGAGATTAGAAATTTGAATTTCTAGCCGGGCGGTGGTGGCGCACGCCTTTAATCCCAGCACTTGGGAGGCAGAGGCAGGTGGATCTTTGCGAGTTCAAGGCCAGCCTGGTCTACAAAGTGAGTTCAGCACAGCCAGGGCTACACAGAGAAACCTTGTCTCGAAAAACCAAAAAAAAAAAAAAAAAAAAAAAGAAATTTGAATTTCTGCCCTCATCGTAGCTTTCCCCCCAAACCCTATGGCATTTAATCATGGCAAATTCTTGTTGCCAAGCTGGTGAGGTATAAAGAACATTAGACTAGAGTAAGTGCTGACATTCACTCTGTTTATTTCATCCCGTTGCTTTCTAGATCCTTAATCCATACATGTTGTGATAGCTTTAATTATTTTGTAAAAAGGATTTATTTTGTTGTATGTGTGTGAGTGTAAACTTGCATGCCCGTATGTATGTACACCATATATGTGCTGCCATGGGGGCCAGAAGGTGGCATTGGATCTGCTGGAACTATAGTTAGAGATGGTTGGCAGCCACCATTGTGGGGTGCTGGGAACTGATCCAGGGTCCTCTAAAAGAACAACCAATACTCTTAACCGTTGAGCCATCTCTCCAGTCCCCGGTGGTGATAGTTTTAATTGTCAACTTGACACAATCTAGAATCACCTAGGAAGGGAGTCTCAGTGAGGAAGTGTCTAGATTAGGTTGGTTGCGGGTGCTTCTGTGTGTGGGAGGCAGTTTTTCTTTCTTGCTTTAGTTGATGTGGGAAGACCCAGCCTGAAAATGGTGGCACCATTCCCTGGGGTTGGGTTCTGGGCTATAGAAGTGTAGAGAAAGAGAGCTGATCACTAAGTTTGTCTGTCTTCATTTTTCTCTGCTCTTGAGTGTGGATGTGATGTGACCAGTCGTCATAAGTTCCTGTCACTTTTATTCCCCTGTTACAATGGACTGTATCCTGGAATTGTGAGCTTGAATAAATCCCTTCTTCCTCAAGTTTTTTTTTCCCAGCACCAGAAACTAAACTAGACATCTACATAAAGTTGTATTGTTCTCTTACATTTCTTTAGCTGTTTAATAGAGGGAACCAGAGACTTGGTGTTTGCTGTGGTTTGGATGAGTGTCCTCACGGAAGTCCATACATAAAGACTTGACCTTCAGGATAGTGTATTAGACAACTGGAAGAACTGTTGTCTGGGGCTAGAGAGATGGTGCTGTTGTGGTTAAGAGTGCTGGCTGCTCTTCTAGAGGACCTGAGTTTGGGTCCCAGTGTCCATGTCTGGTTACTCACAAACACCTGTAACTCCAGCTCAAAGCCATCTGATGCCCTCTTCTGGTCTCTATGGATAGGTATGCACAGATGCATGGCAACACACAGAAACACACACACACAGATACATATGCATAAAAATAAATATAAGAGGTGGAGCCTAATGGGAGGTCTTTAGATCATTTGAGACCTGCTTCTCTCTCTCTCTCTCTCTCTCTCTCTCTCTCTCTCTCCCATCCCTGTAATGTAGACTGGAGTTCAATGTCATGTGTCATTCTCTGGAAGTCCTCCATCCTCCTTGTTTTAGGGACAGGACCTCTTGTTGGTGGGAGACTTTCCAGTTGGCTAGGACCCTCCTGTTCCTGCCTCCGAAGCAGTGGGGTTTCAAGCTTGCACCACTACACTCAGTGTTTTTGCCTGGGTTCTGAGGATTAAGCTTAGTTTTTCATGCTTGTGTGACACTTTACTGATTGAGCCAACCCACCATCCTTGAAAATGTACTCCTGAAAGGGATGGTGGGATTCTGTCCATCTTCCCCACTCCTTGGGTTGAGGCTTTTTGTTCCAACATGCCCTCCTCCTCATTGCCATCTGAGACATGACATGTTCATTTCAATGAGTGACCTTCACCAAGTCTGTGCTATGTTATTTGGATTTCAAATCTTGACAACTGTGAGCTAACTAAACCTTTTGTGCCTATAAAGGCAATTAAATTAGGTATTACATTGTAGGCATGCAAAGCTGGCTAGCTATATGGTGTTTGATAACTCTGGAGAGGAGCAAAAAGGCTTGTTTTGCAGATCCTTGGGATAGCAGTGAACAAGACAGGCTGAAGTCTCCTTTAAAGGGCAGTGAGACAACCGTACTAATCATTCTCTGCTCAGTGGCAGGATGTGCGGCAGGTTCCTGAGGCTGCTATTGGCTAAGGAGAGCCAGCATTCCACCCCCGTGGGGCGCTTCCTGCTTCCGGTGCTCGTGGGTTTCCGTCTCCTGATTCTGGTTTCCAGTGGACCTGGGGTCTTCGGTGATGATGAGAACGAATTCATGTGTCATTTAGGGCAGCCAGGCTGCAAGACCACTTGTTATGATGTTTTCCGCCCTCTCTCTCCATTGCGCTTCTGGGCCTTCCAAGTCATCCTGATGGCTGTACCCAGTGCCATTTATGTGGGTTTCACTCTGTATCATGTGATTGGATACTGGGAGGAACAAGGAAAGGAGAACAAGGAGCAAGAAACCCGGATTTGCAAGGGGGATCCTAGCAAAGATGGAAGCCTCAAGCTTCTCTGGGCCTATGTGGCACATCTTGGGGTACGGCTGATCCTTGAGGGAGCAGCTCTGGGAATTCAGTACCATCTGTATGGCTTCAAGATGCCCAGTACTTTTATATGTCGTGAGGATCCTTGCATTGGTAGCACAACCTGTTTCCAGTCACACCCCTCTGAGAAGACCATCCTCCTCAACACCATGTTTGGGATCAGCGGGGCCTGTATCTTATTTACTTTCTCAGAGCTTGTACTTTTGGGTTTAGGGAGGTTTTGGAGGATGTACAAGCACAGACTTCCATTCTTAAAAAACTTGCCAACCACAGAGAGCTCCGTAAGACGCAAGGACACAGCTGATGACTTCTCAGTGGTGGAGACAAAAGAGCCATTTTGAGAAGCAGGTGAGGACCCTACTGACACTCATCTGCCCCTGCCTCTGATGTCTCTCGGTTGGGGATCCCCACCCAGGATAGGTCCCTCATCCTCTGGGGGTGTACAGTGTCCCATGTTACAAAGTATAGATAACCAGTCTCCAAGAAGATGCATTCTAAAAGTAATTTGCTTTTTACTTTAAATTACATGGGCAAATGTGGGTTCTTTGCAAGAGTAATATGCACTCTTAAGCACTGGGACAGTTCTCCGTCCTCCAGATGTATTTTTTTAAGGAGGGGGGAGTGTTTACTTGGGCTCCCAATTTGGGGATATAGCCCCTCATAGTGGAGAGACCCTCATGTACATATATGAAGCAGTTAGCCCTGGCTGACCTGGAACTTGCTATGTAGATCAGGCTGTCTTTGAACTCACAGAGAACCACCTTCCTCTGACTCCCACATGAACCACCACGCCTATCCCTGTCAGTTGCATGACTCCTTGTAGTAGACCTCGATGAGTACACTAGTCTGTGTACTGCCTGCCCTTTCACTTGATAAAGTCCTAAGATTCTGCTTGACCTCTACTTTGCAGAATTATAAAGTTACCTACCTGGCTTGCCTGCAGAAACCTCTGTGACTGGTTCTTCTTCAATACATCCTGTGAGATGGTACAGAGGGTGAAGTTGCTACTGAGCCTCAGGATCTAACATCGATCTCCAGAACCCACATGGAGAAGGGAGAAAACCAACTCCCACAGTTGTCCTCTGACCTCCACATACATTCCATCACACACACACACACACACACACACACACACACACACACGATAATAAATAAAATATCAGAAAACAAACAAAAACTCCTGCATCAATAAGCTGTCACTTCTAACTTGTTATCTCTCCTGTCTCTGGACTAAACATAAGCAAACACCAACCTACTTTCTGTTCTAATGGATTATCATACTCTGAGATTTTATAGAGATGGAGTCATACAACATGCTTATTGGTCACTTGTATGTCTTTGTGCAAAAGACCAAGTCCTTTGCTAATTAAAAACAGGTTATTTATTTATTTTTTTGGCATTGTAAGAACTCTTTATATATTATGATTTTAAGATACTTACCAAATAAGTCATTTCAAAATATTTTCTTCTATTCCATGGATTGTCTTTCATTTTTTTTCTGGGTAGTATTTCTTTATCAATATTTATTTTGTGATAATTTCATACACGTATACAGTGTGTTTTGATCATGTCTACCCCAATATTCCCATCTAACTCCTCTTGGATCTCCCATTATGTCCCTATCTGATTTCTTGTCCTCTTCTTTTCTCTATAACCCACCGAATACAAGATCGGTACTACTCAAACGTACATGGGTTCGTGAAGCCACCTACAGGGACATCTTCAGCCTACTACTCAGTGTCACACCTCTGAAGAAAATGGACTCTTCCTCCCCCAGCATCGGCCAACTGCTAACAGTTCTTCAGCTACGGGTAGTCCCTCCCTCATCCATGCTGGAGCATTGAGTGCCTTGACCTACTGCTTCTGTGAGTTCATGAGTGCCACGTTCCTGCTGTGTTGTTCAGGAGACATCGTTTCAAAGCAGATCAACCAGAGCCCTGGCTCTTTAAATTTTCCTATTTCCTCATCTTTTCTGATGTTCCCTTGAGCTTTGGGGAACAAGGGTGTGACATAGGTGTCTCATTTGGTGTTTCCTACTCCACAGACACTGCTCTATGTATTTTGACAAATTGTGAGTCTGTATATTAGCCACTGTCCACGGTAAAAAGAAATTTCTGTGGTGGGGACTGAGAACTGATCTATGAGTATAAAGACGTATTTAGAAGACAGTTTGATAGTATGCCAATTTAGCAAACAAATAGTAATAGGCTTTTCTTTAGAGCTCCAGGATGAGTTCTTGGCCAGATTTATAGTACCAGGCATGTGTTTCCTCCTGTGGAATGGATCCTCAGTCTAATAAAAAAAAAAAAATAGCATTTGGTTACTCCTGTAACATCTATACCACGGTTGCACCCATGTGTGTGTCTTGTGAGGCTGATTGTTGTAACTCACAGGATTTATACATGAGTAAGAGTTTTGATGGCTAGGAAGGATAACCAGCAGGAAGTTGGGAGTATTCTTTGATGTACAAAATCTTTCCATTTTGATGAAGTCTAATTATCCATTTTTCTTTTGGTGTTTGTGATTTTGGTGCTGCATGTAAAAGACCATTGAGCCAAAACTTGTGTTTCCATCTAAGAATTTTATACTTTTAACTTTTACATTTATGTCTCTGATCTCTTATGGAGTGGGAAAAAAAGGACAAACATGACATTATCTTTCTTATTTGAAACAATGTAAATGAGAAAAATATTTGAAGTGTAAGGAGGAAAAATAAATCCTGTTAATTTAGAATCATACAATTGACAGGAATAACTCTCAAAAGTTAAGGCTGAAGAAAGGCATTGATGTGCCTGATCTTATTGTAGCCTGTTATGCAGTGTTTAATTGATGTCCCTGGAAGGCCTGCTATTTTCTGGGGGGAGGGGAAGCTGGGTAGATTTGGGAGAGAGGGGAGGTGTTGGGGGGAGAGACTGGAGGGAGAGGTGGAAGGGGAAACTGTGGTTGGGATGTAATATATGACAGAAGAATAAAAAAATAAATTTAAATAAACAAAACAAACCCCAAAATGTAAATAAACTTAACATTAATTAATAGATGGTTACACTTAAAAAAATTAAGGATGTAAATTTCCACCAGATGGATTGGGGAAAATGTGAAGACATTGTTCAGTCTCAAAAGAAAATAAAAAAATAGAAAAATTGGGGTGTCGTGGATGACCCTGGAAGGCATATGTTATGTGAAATAATCCAGACACAAGAGCTGATATGAAGGCAAACATTTAACATGTGGAACACCGAAAATTCAAACTCATAGGAAGAGAAAATAGAATGTTTATTACATGAGGCAGGAACAAGGAAGGATTGGGGGGATGTTAGTTAAATGACACAAAATTTCAGTAAAACAGGAAGAAAAAGTTCAGGGGCTCTGTTGTAGATCACAGAGACTAAAGTCATGTTGAGTATTGCTAGGTGTTCTGGCCACAAAAAGAAGTGTAAATGATATATTAGGTAATGTGTTAAGTAGGTTTGTTTCACCATACTGATTGTGTACCCATATCAAAACATCCTGCTGTACATACTAAATATTTATGTCAGTTAAAAAATTTCAACAAGGATAATTTTTTTGTTGTTTTTGCACAATAAAATAGATACATTAAAAAAAGGCATTTGGAAGTAAAATCGAAAGCTAAATGTTTGCAGCTGACCAATATTTCAGTAAGTGTTGGTGACTTGCTGTTTTAGTTACTTTTCTGTTGCTGTGGTAAAACACCAAGACCAAACACTAAGTGAAGCAATTCCTTATGACAAACCTCATGCAGGTGTAAGCATACAGGTACATATAGAGACATCTTATTGGTTCTGTTTCTTTGGAGAGCCGTAGACTAACAAATTCGTGGACTATATAAAATAACCCAAAAAAAAAAAAAAAAAACAACGCACGTGGAATTTGTAATGTATTTACAAGTAAAATCCTTGACAACAATAACTCTCTTTATCAATAGGAAATGACTTTATTCCTTGCTTTTAAATCTACTACTGGCTATAGTCTGATGGGTCAGAGAGCCTGCCCAAACTGTGGAGAGCTACGTGTAGCCTGCGGAGGTCACCAACATGCAAAGAAGAAAAGCTACTCAAGGGAACACGGCACTTGTGGGACACAGCATTCTGTGGAAGTCAGCACGTGTCCAACGTAGACTCAGTAACGTCATAAACCAGAGGAAAGACAAGATTCCACAGGTTACCCGACCTTTCCCTTCAGTCATTCATGCAAGTGGCATTCCAAAAGTTTATTTAAGATATACTTTAAAAAATGATTGAATTGTTGGTCTGCGTGTACATTTGCGCACCACAATGGATGCCTTGTGTCCATGGAAGAGGGCATCAGATCACCTGAAACTGGAGTAACTAGAGTTACAGGTGGTTTTGATTCACTATGTGGGTGCTGGAAACTGAACCTGGGTCCTCTGCAAGGTCAGCTAGTCCTCTAACCCAGGGAGCCATCCTCTCAGTTGCCAGTTTTTGGTATCTAGGAAGCACCCGTTCCGCATTTCATCCTTTTAAAAAACTTGATTTTATTTTATTTCTGTGTGTGTGTGGAGGGGGGTGTGCGTGCAAGTGTACACGGTGAGGCCAAAAGTGAAGGTCAGGTGTTTTCCTTAGTCACTTTCCAACTTATTTCTGAGACAGAATCGCTTAGCGAGCATGGAGCTCCCTGATTGGTCAGCGTGGCTGGCCAGTGAGCCTCTTTCACTCTCCTGTCTCCACCTCCTCATTGCTGGGATTACAAGCACTGCCACGCTTCCCCCAATCCCTTGTGGATGCTGGAGACGGAACTCAGGTCTTTACACTCCAGCAATAGGCATTTTACTGACTGGGCCATCCACCAAGAAAGAACTAATGAGTAGCTTTTCTATACACCAGTAATGAACTTACTGAGAAGAGATTCTTGGTAAACATCCCAATTCAAAATCGTTTATGAAACACCTAGGATGGGGCTGGGGGGATGGCTCAGTGTTTAAGAGAATTTGCTGCTCTTTCAGAGGATTCGGGTTCAGTTCCCAGTACACATATTGAGTTTACACACATGGAACACACACACATTCTCTCTTTCTCTCTCCCCATCCATTTCTCTCTCAGACACATGCACATAAATAAAAGTAAAATATCTTTTAAAAATGCCTAGAAGTACAATAAACAAGGTGAAACACTTCAACAGTGAAAACTTGAAGACACCAAAGAAACGACTGAAGAACGCACTAAAGAGGAACATACTTCCCATGCTCACGGATTGATAGAATTATACTGTGGAAGTGGCTACATTACCCAGAGGAATGTACAGATTCATTGCAATCTACATCAAAATTTCAATGACATTCTTTATGCCAGAAAAAAAAATTCATGCGATATCTGGGCCGCCTTGTCTGGCCTCAGCAGGAGAGGATGCACCTAGTCCTGCTGCAACTTGATGTGCTGGGGTGGGTTGGTACCCATGTAGCGGGAGACTTCACAATACTTGATGTCAAATTATACAACAGAGCTATAGTGGCATGGGCTATGTAGTTCTAGCACCAAAATATACACGCAGAGCAATGGAATGGACTAGAGGACCCAGAAATAAACCATACAGCTGGACTACCTAAATTCTGAGAGAACTGTCAAAAACCACACAGAGTGCAGGGAAGATAGCTTCCCTAGCAAATGGCACTAGAAAACTTGGCTATCCTCATGTAGAACTGCATTCTCCCTGCACAGAACCCAAATCTAAGTGGATGAAAGCCTTAATGAAAATTTAAAAACTGCTGGGAAAACATGGGTAAAACTTCAAAAATATAGGTGTAAGCAAGGGCTTTCTGTACCTCGGCGTGGCTGGCAACCAGCAAGGGCTTTCTGAAGAAGATGCCAGAACCACAGGAGACAATCTCAAGGATTGACAAATGACATTATGCAAAATCGAGAAGCTGCTGCCGACCAAAGGAAGCAATCAAAATGAAGAGAGAGCTGACAGCATCGGAGAATCTTTGCCAAGAATACAGTAACTAGATAATTATTATCCAGAGTATATAATAAAAACTGCAAAAAATAGACACCCATAATTTTCCTATCTCCAAATGGGCTAATGAATCAAATAGAAAGTTAATGAAAGAAGAAATAAAAATAGCTAACAAATATTTGAAAAACTATCCACATCATTAGCTGTCAGGAAAATACAAATTAGAAGTGCTCTGGGATTCCACCTCATGCTAGTCAGAATGGTTATCAAGAAAACAAATGCTGGGGAAAGATATTCCCTTCCAGTGTGAATGCAAGCTGCTGCATCAACTATGGAAGTCAACAGGGTGGTTTGCCATAAAACTGAAAATAGAACTACCATTCGGCCCACTTTCTTTTGAGCACGAGCCTGAAGAACTCAAAATATGTAAGAGATGCTCGCACAACCGTGTCCATTGCTGCACTATCACTAGGAAATGGTACCATCCTATATGCCTATCGACAGATGAATTGATAAATGCGATGCTTATGCAGAGTGGAACTTTATTTAACTGTACAGAAGATGAAATCGTGGTACTAGCAGAAAAAAATGTAGCACCTGGGTGTCGACGTTAAGCAAAATAACTCAGACTCAGAAACACAAATTCCACATCTTCTTGGGATGTTGCCTTTTATTTTTCAGGAGTGGGAATCAAATCTGGGCTTCTAGAACATTAGGCGGGTGCTGTATTGCTGAACTATGTCCCATACCATTCCAGAGTGATTAGTGCAATCTCATGCCCCTGACAGTTTATTTCCCTGTTAGAAAAGGACTGTATTCTTGTTAAACGCTCCACAAATGTACTGATGTAATTTACCCACGTATCCTATGCAGTTGGGATATAATCAAGAGTGAGGTTGGAAATGACTCATCTCCACTTTATGACTCCTTTTCTATAATAGGACTCCTGGGGAAATCTTCAAGATTACAGAGACTAGGTCTTTTTCAGACTGTTCTTAAAGGGTTGAATGTAAAGCTATGAGAAAGGTCTGGAATTAAAAATGAAAAACAAGTCAGAGACACTAAAGTTGTTTGTCTGAGCAGTTAATTGGCCCTCAGAGAGAATATTCCCCTGTTATCAGAATCAGCTTCCCCAAAATACCTCATTCCCCTGACTCTAACATACAAACTTTGAGTAAAACTATTAGGGATGCTTATCTTTATGTGTGGGGCATAAAATAATTGGTATCTTGTGTACTATTTCCCGGAGGAGATCCAAGTCGTATCAGTTGGATGAAAATCCCCAATGCCATTTACCCAATGTCTGTCTTAGCTGAAATCATAGGTCCTCCAAGATGCAGAATATTTCACTTCTCATAGATGGTGCTCCTTTTCTCTTGTGCTTGGCTCATGTCAGGCCAAGTCTGTTTTGATTACTGTTGAGGAAATAGGGAAGGTGATCCCTGACAGTACAACAAAATTTAGATTTTTGTTACATAGAGAATGAATACAAAACAACAAAGAAGGTTAACTACAATTCATGAGACAGTAGAAAATATGAATCAGATTTTCTTTTAACTTTGGAAGCTTTGATGACCAAGCTGATATTATGTTTAGCATCTTGTAAAAATAATTTATTGTGCATTGGTGTTTTGACTGCATATATGTCTGTGTGAGGGTGTCAGATCCCTGGGAACAGGAGTTACAGATGGTTGTGAGCTGCAATGTAGGTGCTGGTAATTGAACTTGGGTCCTCTGGAAGAGCACCCAGTGTTCTTAACCACTGAGCCACCTTTCCAGCTCATGGTTAGCATCTTAATAAGGAAATATTAATGAGAAGTCCTGTTGAATAAGCTCAGAAGTTGGGGTGGAAAGGTGGTGGAGATGCATGTTTAAAGCCAGAGGCAACATCTGGATACTTCCAAAACTACCTTAGTGGGATGAGAGCAGGTCACTTGTAGAATCTGCATTGCTGTGGACTCAGAATCTGAGCAGGGTTTGTGAAAAAGTCTCATGGAGTCACACATCTTGTTGCTCCTGGGATGTGCAACTCAGGCAGTTGGTGCAATGGTGACTGTACTTTATTGGCATCTTCTATTCCACTCCAATAATAAATGGAAATTTCCAGGGTCAGAGAAGGAAGTCTGATGAGTACCTCAGGCAAGGCTTCTTGGCATGAGAACTAGGCAATGTGAGTGCCCATGGGGACCCCCCTTCCCTTTCCATTTCTCTTCTATGCTCCTTCTGCCACCAGTAACTGTGGAAGAAATTCCAGGTAAGATAACATTGGGGTTTGTAGCATCCTGGAAGGCTTTTTTTTAGAAAGTAACTAGTCGCCAGCTTACGCTTAAAGTCAAAGCCTGACATTTGGTCAGAATGCTAAGAAGCGTTCCTGAGAAGAAAGAGAAAAAGTTATTTGTGGATTATAACTAGGGATAGAAATTTATTCAGAAGGGTCCCTAAGGTAGGAAGAGAGATAAGAGGCAGCTGAAGAAAAACCTCTGAGGTAGAGTTATAGAGTTGGACATGGGTGAAGGAAGAGATGGAGGTCTGTGTGTAGGAACAGATTCTAAAGATTATGTGTAGGTATCATGACTGTGTTGGACCAGTCAGGATAAAAGTGGGGAAAGTGGGTTCCAATTTTTCTTTGCTTTACTTATCTCTCTGTTCTGTGTGTGTGTGTGTGTGTGTGTGTGTGTGTGTGCATGTAAGAAAGAGAGAGAGGGAGGGAGGGAGGGAAGGAGAGAGAGAGAGAGAGAGAGAGAGAGAGAGAGAGAGAGAGAGAGACTCATTATATAGTCATGGCTATCCTGGAACTCATTATGTAGTCCAGGCTGGCCTGGAACTCATAGAAATCTCCCTGCCTCTGCCGTGGGAGATAGGGATTAATGACATGCACCATCACCCCGGATGCTGCAGGATCTTAATTGCAATGGTCATGTCATGCCCAGAAGATCGCATTTGCAGCACTTTCCTTTATCTTCTGGCTTTTAACACCTCACCCCCATCCTTTCTTACAGGATGATTCCCGAATCACAGAGGAAGTGGTATATATGTCCCTTTTAGGAGTAAGCACTGAGCTGTCTCTCAGTCTCACCCCCTTGAGCAGTTAGGAGTCTCTGTAGTCACTGCCATTTATTGCAAAACAATGTCTTTGATTAAGGTGGAGAGTAGCATTTCTTTATGGCTATAAACATAAATATTTAGAAGGCAGTTTGGGGCCAGAAATTCTATTCTTATTTGATTTCTTTCCCTCCATTATATCAATTCTCTTTAATATGAGAAACTGTCTTAACTATGATTCAGATCCCCTATGTGTGATAAGAGAATGACTAGTTGAGTATGGTAGCACATGCCTTTAATCTCAACACTCTGGATACAGAGGCAGGCTGATCTCTGTGAGTTCTAGCATGGTCTACATAATGCATACCAGGCCAGAAAAGGCTACATAGTGAGACCCTGTCTCAAAACAAAACAAAACAAAACAAAAAGATGACAAAGGGAATGAAGTAAACATAAAATATCTTACAGTATTAATACATAACATTCATAAGAGAATTATAAAGACATGCTTACAGTATTACAGTTTTTATTCTCATAGGTATACAATGATCATGAATGGTACTTATTTTAAAAATTGTATTTGTGAGTTGTGTGCGTGCGCTCACGTGCGCACATGTGAGCATGCTTGTGGAGGCCAGAAATCAAACGTCAGTTGTCTTCCATTTTACCATTTTGGTACAAGGTTTCTCACTGAACCTGGAGCTCAACTAGACTGGCTGGCTAGCGATCTCAGCGAAGTCCCCATTTTCCTATGGCTGGGATTACAGGTGTGTGGCAGTATACTTGGCTTTTTGAGATTGGTTCTGGGGAACTGTACTCAGATCCTCAATGCTATGGAGCAATTTCTTTATTGACTGGGCCATCTCTCTAACCCCTCGAGTGATTTTTATTAAATCAAAATTTTAAAAATTAGGTTACAGACAGGACATTTGACTCAATTTAGAAGAATTTATGTCATCTAATACAGGAATAAGGAATGTGTGTAGCCCTCTGAAATGGTTTGCATAGAACCATTTCAGAAATCAAAATATCTAAAAGAAGATTCTGAGGAACATAGAACGTTCCAGAATTTCCCCAAATCCTGCAACACATCCACACCATAGGTTCCAGAGGCAATAAGAACTGACGTGGCTGTTTATTGGCTTTTGTGTGGTAACAGATCATATTTGTGGTTTTAGCCTGTCTTTCAGCTGATATTATTTTTGTGTCATTTCCATTCCTTATTAAACATCCTATGGTTTGTGTATGTACATGTGTGAGGTTACATGAGTGTATACATGTGTGTGTGCTTTAGTGTGGAGGTCATAGGTCAACCTTAGGTGATGTTCTTCAGCGAAAATCAATGTTGAGTTTTGACACAAAACTGTCACTGGGACCTGGGGCTCACTAAGTAGGCTGAGCTATTTAGATCTGCCTGTCTCTGTCTCTCTGGTGTTGAAATTACAAGTCAGTGTTGCCACCCTGAGCTCTTTCTTATGTGTGTGCTGGGTATTGAATGCAAATTCTCATGCTGGCTTGGCCATAAACTTCACCGAATGAGCTACTTCCCCAGGCTGTCCCCATTTTATTCTGACAGTTACATGTAAATTGTTTACCTAGCTTCCATACCAGTTATGGCCAATATTTTATACTATGATCTATTATACACAAATGCTTGTGCAAGATTATTGCACTGCTTGTAATTGTGGGATTTGAGTATATGATAAAGTAAGTAATAAGGAACTCACAAGATCTGCATGACATTGACCTGCCAACATTTCACCACGGGGTGGGGGGTGGGGGGGGGCTGGCCCATGAGGCCTCACCCGAGAGACTACTGATAATTAACAGTGTCATTTTCTTCAGCTGTGTAGCCATGGATAAGTTGTCTTTGTTTCACTAAATAAACTCCCACTTAGGCAAGTAACTCTGTGGGCCATATAGAAACTATGAAAGTAGGAGGGGAGATTCCTTGATAAAAGGAGTGAGAGAGGATAAGGTAGGGAAATGAGAGGGTGAAAATGACTTAAACTCATTATGCAAATGTGTGAAACTGTAAAACCATAAAGAATAATAAAAGCAAACAAACAATGTACAGTGTAAATACATATGTATACACACCTTTATAGACAGACATATCTGTATTTTATAATGAGAAGAGAAAATGTTTGAAATGTTGATATATTCTGGGATTTTAGAATGGTCATGTTCTGCAAGATTCAATTGTTTGAATAATTTGAGATATTAAATAATTAGAAACAGATGTAAACTTGAATGAAAATGTCCATTTTGAAGGCTGGAATGATGACTGAGCAGTTAAGAACATACGCTACTCTTCCAGAGGACCTGGGTTCAATTCCCAACAACCACATTATGGTTCACAATCCTCTGTAACTCCAGTTCCAGGAAATCCAAAATCCTCTCTGGCCTTGACACACAGGTACTGTATGCATGTAGTTCACAGACATACAGGCAGGAGAAACATTCATATACATAAAATAAAATAATAAAAAGAAAATATCCATTCACAACAGTACACAGTATATATAACAAATATACACAATGAAAATTAAAAAAGGAATAAAAAATATCAATATATTATTTCTGAAGTTATGTTTCTTGCATCATATTCCTGTGTTGTCACTATTCCCCCAGGACCTGAGGAAGGGAGCATGTGGACGTGGAACCAGACCTCTCTGGAAGACTTCATCCTTCAAGGGCTCTTTGATGACTCCTTCAACCACCGTTTTCTTTTCCTCTTGATCATGCTGGTCTTCCTTACTGCAGTGAGTGGCAACAGCCTCACCATCCTCCTCATCTGGGCTGACCCCCATCTTCACACACCTATGTACTTCCTGCTCAGCCAGCTGTCCCTCATGGATCTGATGCATGTCTCCACAACCATCCCCAAGATGGCTAGCAACTACCTGTCTGGCAAGAAGTCCATCTCGTTTGTGGGCTGTGCCACCCAGCACTTCCTGTATCTGTCTCTGGGTGGTGCAGAGTGTGTCCTCCTGGCTCTCATGTCCTATGACCGCTATGTTGCCATCTGCCACCCCTTACGGTACACTGTGCTCATGAGCAGAAGAGTGGTAGTGATGATGGCTGTCATGTCATGGTTGAGTGCATCTGTGAACTCCCTAATCCACACGGCCATCTTGATGAGCTTCCCTTTCTGTGGGTCGAGAATCATCCACCACTTCTACTGCGAATATCCTGCTGTTGTGAAGCTGGTGTGTGGTGAAGTCACTCTGTATGAGACCACAGTGTACATCTGCAGCATTGTACTTCTCCTCCTCCCCATCATTCTTGTCTCTACATCCTATGGATTCATTCTCCACAGTGTCATTCAGATGCGTTCAGCTGGGAGTAAGAGAAATGCCTTTGCCACTTGTAGCTCTCACCTCATTGTGGTTTCTCTCTGGTATGGTGCCTGCATATTTTCCTATATGAGACCCAGGTCCCAACGCACCCCATTGCAAGACAAAGTTGGTTCCATTTTCTACAGCATCATTACTCCCACCTTGAATCCTCTGATTTATACTCTCCGGAATAAGGATGTTGCTAAGGCTCTGAGGAGAGTGTTGAGGAGGGATATTGTTTTCTAGTGACTACAATTGAAGTTGGCCTGAATTCAGTGCTTGGTAGAGTATACTCCTTATGCTGATCAGGGTAAAACACTGATATACATATTTGGTTTTGAGACAGGGTTTCCTTGTGTAGCCTTGACTGTTCTAGAACTTGCTCTGTAGACCAGGCTGGCCTAGAACTCACAGAGACCCACTTGCCTCTGCCTCCTGAATACTGGGATTAAAGGCGTGTACCACCACTGCCCAACCAACACTCATATTTTTAAGATCCAGAGTCCTGGTCCTCTTTGTAGAGAACATGAGTGAAGTTTTCACCTCTAAGCTTACTATATAGTATTATTTCTAGTTAATCAAAGCATACATTATGTTTCAATAAGTTGTTTGAGGTGTGGGGACAATCTCAAAATATCTCCTTAGAGGAGACAATGCAGGGAGGTAGCTCCGTTGGTAAAGTGCTTGCTATGCAGCATGAGTGGATTCCATCCCCAACATTCATGTAAAAAGTCCAACGCGGTGAGATAAGCTTGTCATCCCAGTGTTGTAGAGGTAGAGACAATCTGATTCTCGTGGGTCTGAGGCTAGCCAGCCTGGGGGAATGAGCAATTTCAGAGTTAGGGAGGCTCAAAGAGAGTGGGTGTCTCCAGAAGATTGAGCTTTGGTATACACATACACACACCTTATACCATAGAAACAATAAACCAGAAACCATAAAAAGACCAGGAGGACAAAATAATGCATAAACAGAGCAATATGAGACAAAAAGTCTACAAACTTCCTTTGAGTTTATTTTGTGTTGGTCATCTACTGCTGGGCATAGTGCCTGCCCTTAGGTGTGGTTTGTATACCCAATGAGACTTCATTCGAGATAACTTATTTTTACTTTGAGAACAAATGTGAATTGCAGATTGCTTTTTGACCAGGAAGGAGAATCGATGTTCACTCCTCACGTCTGGGATCCCATATAGTTTGAACCGGAGCACTGTGCATGTTGGCACACACTCTGAGTTCATGTGGGCATCAGTCCTGTTGTGTCTGGAAGACACTGTGTCATTATTATCCATTGGCCTTGGCTCTTACTATCGTTCTGCCTCCTCTTCCTCATAACTCTCTGAACCATGATGAAAGGGGTTTTATGAAAACCTCTCATTTAGGACTAAATGTTATGAAGTCTCCCATTCTCTGCATATTGTCTAGTTGTGGGCCTCTGTGTTAGCTCCCATCAAGTGCAGGAGGAAGTCTCTCTGATGATGGCTGAGCTAGGCACTGATGTATGGGTATAGCAGAATGTCATTCAGGGGTATATTATTATAGCTGTGTTCCTTTAGAACAGTGGTTCTCACGCTGGGAATTGCTACCCCTTTGTAGGTGGAAGGACCTTTTACAGGAGTTGCCTAAGGCCATCTGCATATCAGATATTTATATTATGATTCATACAGTAACAAAATTATAGTTATAAAGTTGTAACAAAAATAATCTTGTGGTTGGGCAGAGTCACCACAACATGAGGAACTGTATTAAAGGGTTGCAGCATTAGAAAGGCCAAGAAACACTGCTTTAGAAGAACAATAGTATTTGTTTTGCTCCTGGACCTGTGGCTTATCTAATCCCAGGTTCTTAGCCACCGACACAATGTCAGGCATGGGTTCCATTTTGTGGAGTGGTAAATGGATGGAGCTAGAAAAAGCATCATCGTTGGTAAGGTTACCCAGATGAAAAAAGACAAATAAAGAGGTTGTAGAGTTATTGTACCACCCTCCATGTTAGGACGCAGAGAGGAAGCAGATGTCTATAATAGGGAGTGGACTGTCCTGTCCTCACCTTCCATCAGCCCACAGGAATGCTGGGACTACAGAGCCATGCTACCATGTCTTAACATGTGTTCTGGGGATTAAAATTCAGGTCTTCATGCAGAGCTGCAAGTCCTTTACTTTCTAAGCCTTCTCTTCAGTCCCACAGCAATAATGTAGTGGCTTTTGGTGTTTTCTTCCATACAATAGGTAGACTGATTCTTTCCAAACATAGATCTTTCTTCTACGTAAACTCCTTTTAGACCTGGCTGAGAATACCTGGAAAACAATGAGAGCCAGGAAAGCCTTTATATATAACAAACTACCAATTCTGTTTCATCTCCTAGCTTGTTATATGCTAGCCATTTTATCGGCCTTGCCATGGCTTTTGTACAGGACCTTATGTAGCTCAAGCTGGCCTCAAGCCTGCTATGTCAGCCAAAGATGACCTTGAACTTCTGAGCCTCCGTTCTCCACTTGAGATTACAGGCATGCAACATCCCACTTGGTTCCCACGATGCTGCTGTTTGACCTAAGGGCGCCATGTGTGGTAGGCAAGCACTCCACAAAGTAAGTTACAGTACCTGTGTAAAACGTTTGGCATGGCCATATGATGGAACAACACTTGATGTTTTGCCAGCCAGAAACTGTCACATGTGAGAAACATGCTCTCTGCTGGAAAACATCCTTTGTTGAACAGACTCCTTGGAGAGTGCATGATTTCAGTTAACATGGCAGTACCTTGTATGGTGGGTTGTGATATTGGTCAATTTGACAACATCCTTTGGGGATGTTGAGGGGATATAAATAGAAACCCCAGAAACACAGAGGAGCTTTTGCTTGGCAATGCTCATCTCTGCTTGGCTTCAAAATACTCAGACAACACTTTGAGACTTGCTTCTACTGAGACATACTGCTGACTTGGCTGCTGAAGACCGAGGTCCTAGTCAGGCTGAGATTGAGGCTGCAAGCGTGGGGTGGGAAAGCCACTGCTGCCTTGGCTGTCCCTGCTGGTCCTCCTCTGAACTACAGCTGGTTTGGGCTGCTGCTTGTACCTGTTCATGCATATGCTGTTTGGCTGGACTGCTGGAATTCTGAGGGATCACCCCAAAGACCTATGTCTAAAGAAGTCATTGCCTTCTGTCTCAACTAACATTTTTTCTTCTCTATCTTGGATCAGTGGGTTGGAAAGAAGGTAGAGATAACAATATAATAACAAATAAATAGTATAAAAGTAGGCCTTTAGTCTTGTGCACCTACAACCCCAGCAGTAGGTAGGAGATGAGGAGACAGAATGATTCCCCAAAACTTTCTCACCAGCCAATCTAGTCATATGAGTAAGCTCTAGGTTCATTGAGAAACTGTCTATAGCAAACAAGGTGGAGATCTACTGGGGAAGACACCAGCTATCACTTCAGGCCTCCACATCTATGGAGATTGATGGGTACACACAGTACACACAGGAATATATACACATTCATGTAACACAGACACACACACATCACAAACACACACACACACACACACACACACACACACACACACACACACACACAACTACAACTAGAAGATGCACCAGGTACCCTCGGGATCAAAAGACTGGCAATTGTATACACAGGAGCAAACCATGGTTCTTACAAGTCTTAAGTCCATTGTGGGGATCAGTGGAAGAATAACTTCTCCTGTGTGGCAAGCTATCACTACAGAAATCAATTTCACTGCTCCCCAAATTTCAGTGCTGTAGCCAGATTCCATCTTGAGAGGCAGCCCATTTTTTGAGACTCAGCTATTTTGGGATTCTGAAAACAAGCAAATAAGTCAGGGAGCTTAGAGACACCTTGCCACAGTTTGGGCGTTGGGAGACAGCTGTAAATATCAGTCTTTTGTGGATACACGTTTCTTTGTGTGTATGTACATGAGTGTGTATGTGAGTAGATGTAGAGACTGTAGGTTTACATCAGGTGTCTTCATTAGTCACTTGACACTTAATCTTTTTTTTTCAAGACAGGGTTTTTCTATGTAGCCCTGGCTGTCCTGGTACTTACTCTGTAGACCAGGCTGGCCTTGAACTCACAGAGATCCACCTGCCTCTGCCTCCCGAGTGCTGGGATTAAAGGCGTGCACCACCATGCCCAGCGACACTTAATCTTTTTGAGACAGGTTCTTTACTGGAACCTAGAGCCCACTCAGTAAGCTGGGCTGGCCTGCAGGCAAGAAGCAGATGTCCTCTTGCCTTCATTTCTCCTCTGTGCTTGGACATCCAGGACATGTTGCTTTTTACATTAGGGTCTGGGCATTACACTGAGGTCCACTTGCTTTCTCTTGAACAGAAATTGTCTCACAAAGTAGTTTAAATAGCTATAAGATTGGAATGTGGAGGTTACAGGGTTCAGGACACCATCATCTGTGTGGAGAGTGGAGTTCCTTTACCAGTGGTCTCTTACTGGAAGTAGAGTAAAAATCCTGTGGTAGGTTAATTGTCAATCTTTCTAACTTTCCTAGGATGTTTATAGCCACTCAAGATGGAGAGCCCTGAGTCTATCTAATGGACTGAGTGACAGCCAAAATTTTTTTCCTCCCACAGGGCAGCTCACAGTTGAGAAGTGTCTGCCAACACTGAGACTTTCAGGCACAGTGACTGATTGATTCTCTTGGGTCTTTCAATACAGAGATCAGTGCTCTGCTTGCCTGTCTGCACTCCAGGGACTCCCTCCTTCTTAGATGTTTGCTCAGACTTTGTCAAGAGGGCTGGATGGAAAGAGGAAAGAGAGTTGTGTTTTCCAAAACAAGAAAACATGACCGTAGCAATGGTTCATAATGGTTAAGATCCCTAGGGAGAATGTTCTTGAATTAACCCCAGGGCCAACTCTTCCTTGATATCTTAGTCCTCTGATCCCACAAAGAAGCTCCAAGTAAATAAAATCCTAGGGACCTGATCTCTCAATGGGCAGAACACATAATGGTTAGTATCTGGATTAAGTATTTCCAGGGGAGATCCAGGATGAGTTTTTTTTTTGTGGAAAAGTCCCTATGAAGTCAGTATTATGTTATGAGCTTGGCTCTGTGGGCACCAGATGTCCTCTGGGCTTGGAGAGGTTTCATTTGTCATAGATGGTGCTCCTCTTCCCTCATGCCTGGCTCATGCCAGGCCAAGTCCATTCTGGTGTCTTTAGTTACTGTTGAGGAAATACTTCTAGTTTCAGAAAGGGACTTCTTGACTGGATGTATCTAAGTGAACCTTAATAATAGACAGAGAGGATAGCTATGCAAAGAGAGCTTTAGTTATCCAAAACAGCAGGAAAATCAAGTCCTATGTTTTTCTTGGCTTTGGACGTGTGATGATTGAAGTTTTATCCCATTCCTGCCAATTCCTGTTGCCCAAACTCTTGAGCTGGGATAGAAGGGTGACTAAAATAGAGACTTAGAGTCAGAGAGAACATTCTGCATGATTGCACTGACCAACTCCCATGGGTGGAAGAAGCCCCCTTTGCTCAGTCCATCTTGCCAGTAGGCTGATGCGGATATAGATCTGAACAAGACTGTGCTGCTGTTTGCTGAAGGGTTCTGAGTGTGGAGGTAGGCTGTGAGAGTGTTCAAAGAATCTTAGGTTCTGCTGCTCCCGTGATGTTGCTATTGGGGTAATTAGTGTGACTCCACTAGTTAGTGAAGTTCTCCAGTGTTGAGAAGGAAGTGTGATGTGCACTCCAGGAAAGCCTTGTTTGGGTGCATAGTAGCCAATGTGTGTGTGTCAGTGTGGACTCTCCTGCCAGCCCCATTGCACACAGAGGATTTTTCTGAGCGCAGGCCTATGATGAGGAATTCCAGGTGAGATGACATTGGGCTGGTGGTATCTTAGAAATCCTTATTAGTAATTTGGCCACTGTTAGCTGTCCCTTATTTCTCGTGGTGTTATTGAAGCAGCACAGAAGGGCAGCTTCCTGAGAAGGCAGGGAAAAAGTTCTCTGAAGGGCCAGAAGAAGAATGTTAGGAAATTCCTTCTGGAGAAATAAAGCAAGGAGCTAGATAATGATGTGCTTCTGACAGGGATATTCACTGAGACTGTTGGATGGACACAGATAAGGAATGAGATTGAGAAGCATATGGACAAGCATGTCTGTGTAGAGATCTCTCAGCTGCTGATGTAATTAGAGGTAGCATGGGAAAGCTTAGTTCATGTCTCTAAAAATTGTTTTATGTATACATGTATGTTCATATGTTTGCATGTATGTGTAAGTGCATGTGATTGGCCAATGATATATGTATGGAGGTCAGAGAACAACTTGTGGAAGTTGTTTTCTTCTTTGATCATCTGGACCCTGGGGACTGAATTTGGATTGTCAAGCTTGGAGGTAGCTTAATTTGCCAGTGAGCCATGTTCTGGGCTTAAGGTTCATATGTTAATCCACAAAGGACGAGATTGAAATAACTCTGTAAATATGAGACACTGAGCTGCCTTCATCAACAGACAACATAAGAAATATGATTCTTTGTTGTTTAAGTCACATTTTGAAGAATGCATTTAGTTGTGAGTTCTTTGCTTGAAAACATAAACAATCTGGAATGTATAATGGTCTTAGGAGATCTTTAGTAAGTGATGTGTGACATTTTCCCCCAGGGAGACATGACACATGCAGCATCTACTTATCCCAGAGTCTATTACAGACCAAAATAATGATTACACTAAAGTTCAGTTTGGTGAACCGATGAGTTTATTGGAGTATGGGGAGTGGTTACTTGCAGAAGTAGGTAGGATTCAAAAGTAGCTGCATTACAGAAAAACCCATCAACATTTGTGAGGACTCATGAGAGCTAAAGAGCCCTATAGCTCTCTGTATGACCTGCAGGCCACCCCAGTGGCAGAAGAAAATGTTCTTAGCAACTTGGCTGGTCAGTGTCTCCTGTACCAGCAGTAAGTTTAGTGTTTCTGCATCCTTCGCAAGGGCCCCTCAATACTCTTAGAGTTTCAGCTTTCCTAGATGTGTGAAATTTGTTTACTTTCCGAGTTTCAGGAGCCTCTCCACTGGGAGATTGTGTCAATTAGGAGGAAATTGCTATGCAATATATATATATATATATATATATATATAACAAATAAAAATAGGGTAATGATTGTAAGATCAATTTAGTTTTTTTTTTTGAGTCATACTTCACCATGGAAATTAAGTGGCCAATCTTCTTAGTATTCAGGTGAGAAAGGGATAAATATAGATAGGGAAGGTTGACTGATGAAGTGCTGCAATCCTAGTGTCTCCTGTTCATGGGTCCTGGATTCTCCTTGGGGTTGTTGACCAGAGGCATGAGGACTAAGAAATCAAGAAGTAAGGAAATTAAGAAATTAAGGCTGAGATAAAAGTAAATGAAGATGAAGCATGAGATTGGGACAACTGCTGTTAACTCTTTCAACAACAGCAACAACTGCAACCTCATTTATTATGCAGCAGTTTTTATAAGTTCAGCAAACAGGTTATGTTCAGTACAGAGGAGTTTGATTCAGTTTCCATAGCCAAGAGCAAACTGTTCTATTGATTACAATTAACAATCAATTAACTATGATATGATATCCTCCCCTTCTGTCCCCAGAGGACTCAGTAGTCTGAGATACACTACACACAAGGAACCTGGCATGTAAAAATGCATTTATGTCAAATGACTCAAGGAAGCATGTTATCAGAACATACTGTCATTGTATACAGAATGTGAAGTCTACCAAGCAGGTCAGGTTAGAAAGTGAAGCCAGCCATTACCATCATGAGACGGTGAAGTCAGTCAAGCCAGTCAGCCATTACCAGGCTGGGAAAAAGTTCTCTCAAGGCAGCCTTTCTAAAATCCACATAGCTATCCACAAATTAAAATTTGACGGACACAAATACACACAGGAGATATTTCTGGCTCATGTTCTGGAGCACCGATACAGCTGCTTTGTTATGGTTTACTACTCAAGAGTGTCTTTAAACCAGCAGTTCTCAATCTGTGGGTTTTGACCAAAAATATTTACATTATGACTGATAACAGTACCTAATTACAGTTATGTAGTAGCAACAAAAATAATTTTACGATTAGGGGTCACCATTACATGAGGAACTATATTAAAGGGTCACAGCACTAGGAAGGTTGAGAACCACTGCTTCATTCTATCCTTGATGAATATGAAATACAGTGACTCTCATGACTGTCCTGCATAGAACCAAAACTTGCTAATCTTTTAAGAAAAGAAGGATGCAGAAACAGTAACCTTTTCCCCTGTCAATTTGATAAGTGTGGACAAAGTAACTTGGTCATACCCACTCTGACTTCTTCCTCCCACTCACTGAAAACGTTTCCCTCCCACCATCTTGTCCTATTTCCCTCTTTTATTTGAAGCTTAGTCTGGTTTACACCCCCTGATAGAATGCTGGTTGGTTTAGTTGGCTTGATCTTGTGCAGGTAATCATAACTGCAGTGAATTCACGAGTGGATCACCCATACCATGTCCAAAAGAGCGCATTTCACACCACTTTTCCCCATCCACATTTGATAATTTTCACGTGGGTCTTTGAGATAGACCTTATTTTTCAGGCTTGCATGGTACCTTGCATTATATTTGTGGAGATAATGCCTCAACTCCCAAGTTGGGCTTTCACTAGAACACAGATGTTCTGGAATTTTACAGTGACAATGTAACTTTTAGGTTTCTGTGTTTAAAATATCATTTGGATAATTAGAGTTGTTGGACAATTAGAAATAGATATTTACTTGTACAAAAATGTCCACATGAACTCAGTATTATGTCAAATGAATCTATACAAAATAAAAAAATACACATAAAGAGAAAAAAAAACTCTTCACATTATTCCTGAGAAAGGAAGTGCTTAATGTGAGGTTGTGTTTCTTGCATCACATGGCTGTCTTTTTCTGCTTCCACAGGATCTGAGGAACGGGGCATGTGGAGGTGGAACGAGACCTCTCTGGAAGACTTCATCCTTCAAGGGCTCTTTGATGACTCCTTCAACCACCGTTGTCTTTTCCTCCTGATCATGCTGGTCTTCCTTACCGCAGTGAGTGGCAACAGCCTCACCATCCTCCTCATCTGGGCTGACCCCCATCTTCACACACTCATGTACTTCCTGCTCAGCCAGCTGTCCCTCATGGATCTGATGCATGTCTCCACAACCATCCCCAAGATGGCTAGCAACTACCTGTCTGGAAAGAAGTCCATCTCGTTTGTGGGCTGTGCCACCCAGCACTTCCTGTATCTGTCTCTGGGTAGTGCAGAGTGCCTCCTCCTGGCTCTCATGTCCTATGACCGCTATGCTGCCATCTGCCACCCCTTACGCTACACTGTGCTCATGAGCAGAAGGGTGGGAGTGATGATGGCTGTCATGGCATGGTTGAGTGCATCTGTGATCTCCCTAATCTACACGGCCATCTTGATGAGCTTCCCTTTCTGTGGGTCGAGAATCATCCACCACTTCTACTGTGAGTTTCCAGCTGTTTTGAAGCTGGTGTGTGGTGACATCACTCTGTATGAGACCACAGTGTACATCTGCGGTGTTGTACTTCTCCTCGTCCCCATCATTCTTGTCTCTACATCCTATGGATTCATTCTCCACAGTGTCGTTCAGCTGGGAGTAAGAGAAATGCCTTTGCCACTTGCAGCTCTCACCTGATTGTGGTTTCTCTCTTCTATGGTGCCAGCATATTCTCTTATATGAGACCCAGGTCCCAGCATACTCCACTGCAAGACAAAGTTGGTTCTGTTTTCTACAGCATCATTACTCCTACCTTGAATCCTCTGATTTATACTCTCCAGAATAAGGATGTTGCTAAGGCTCTGAGGAGAGTGTTGAGGAGGGATATTGTTGTCTAGTGACTACAATTGTAGTTGCCCTGGATGCAGTAGTGGGCAGAATATACTCCTTATGTTGAACAGGGCTAAACAGTAACACACACACACACACACACACACACACACACAGACACACACACACACACACACACACACACATATATAAAACACATATATTTGGTTTCTTTGAGACAGGGTTTCTTTGTGTAGCCTTGACTATCCTAGAACACATTCTGTAGACCAGATTGGCCTCCAGCTCACAGAGATCCACCTACCTCTGTCTCCCAAGTGCTAGGATTAAAGACATGTGGCACCACTGCCTGGCCAGCTCTAGCTCTTTTAAGACCCAGAGTCCTGGTCCTGTTTGAAGAGAACATGAATGAAATTTTAACCTCTAAGTTTCCTATTGCAGTATTATTTCCTGGAAGCCACGACATACATTATGTTTCAACAAATTGCTTGAGTAGTGGGGAAAAATATCAAAATATATCTCTACAGGAGTTAATGCAACGAGGTAGCTCAGTTGACCATGTGATTGTTGTGCAAGCATGAGCTGAATTCCATCCCCAGAATTCATGTAAAAATCCCAAGATGGTGGCAAAAGCTTGTAATCCCAGTGTTGTAGAGGTAGAGACAAACTGATTCCTGTGGGTCTCAGGCTAGCCATCCTGGGT
>CAJQZJ010034231.1:249327-267505 GCA_907164525.1 Lophiomys imhausi
ACACACACACACACACACACACACACACACACACACACAGAGTGTGGGGGATAGAACAGATAGAAATCCACCAACAGAGACAGAGAAATAGACAGACAGACAGACTGGACACAGAATAAAAAAGGTAAAGAAGACATATAAATGCCAGTGAAACTAAAAAACTAGTATGGTAGTAAAAAAAGTCTTTTACAATTATTGTTTTAATTAATAAAAACATAGGGAAAGCACACCAAAGGAGAGCGTAACAGTGGGATACACTGGTTGTTAGTGAAAGTGTGTAGATTAAAGAAAGTTTTAGAATAAATGGTGGATGTGGGCCAGCAAGATGGCTCAGAGTGAAAAGGCGCTTGCCTCAAAGGTGCTGACAGTTTAGGTGTTTTCTCATAACCCACGATGTTAGGAGAGAACTGACTCCTGAAGCTGTCTCTGACTTCCTCATGCATGGCATGGCAATTGCCTATGTAGACACACATGCACAAAAAATAATTAAGTAAGTAAGTAAGTAAGTAAATAAATAAATAATTAAATGTAAAAATACAGAAAGAAGGAAGGAAAGGTGATATGAAAGTCACATTCATAGACCCTAATGTTTGTTTTACTCAGTAGAAAAGAATTCAGAGGGGGCTGAGGAGATGGCTCAGTGGTAAAGGTAGCTTACTACCAAGCCTGACTATGTGAGCCCATTCCCCAGCACCCACATGATGAAAGGTTCCTCTTTGACCTCTAAATTCACACATATAAATACAATTAATAAAAGCTCATTGTCATAAATAAAGAATTCACAGGGAATGAATAACATTTTGGTTTTTTTTTTTGAGGCAGGGTCTCACAGGGTCTGGAGTACATTGTGCAGACCAGGCCGGCTTGAACTCAGAGATCCACCTCCACAGTGCTGAGATTAAAGGTATGCTCCTCCACACCTGGCCATAATTTCTGATTTTTAAGTGACCATATGGATTTACAGTTTTTATAAACTGTATTTACTGAATGTCTGTTGTCAGCCAAGTGATCAGGTAGGTTTTTGGGAATCCTCTTTATGAAATCTCACATCCTTTTTGGGATGCTTGTGATTTCTTTGTTCTGCAGTGGACCTACCACATGATGTAGAGATATGTAAGTTCATTATTTCAAAGCATGAAAAAAACCCTTTGTGTTTTCTGAAGTTGTTGTTGCCTTTTGCATAGTGATCAGACATATTTGGATTAGAATCTGTCACTAAAACACTATAGTGTATATAAATGAGCCTCTCTGTGCCTCAGCAATCTCATATAAGAACCTTATGTAATAAATCTTATATATAAAATACAGGTATCTGAGAATCTGTGTTTGTTGTGGTGTGAGTTCTAAGCAAGAGAAACGAGATTGAAATGTAATCTTTGGAAAATGATTTTTACTGAAGTGATATTTGGAAGAAGACTGAATTGTTCAGAGCTCTAAAGAGCCTGGGCTTGATCTGGGGGATGGCTCAGTTTCTAAACCAGCATTTCTCAACCTTCCTAATTCTACAGCCCTTTGATACAGTTTCCCATGTTGTGCTGACCCTGACCATAAAATCATTTTTTTTTGGTTTTTCGAGACAGGGTTTCTCTGTGTATCCTTGGCTGTCCTGGACTCACTTTGTAGACCAGGCTGGCCTTGAACTCACAGAGATCCGCCTGCCTCTGCCTTCCGAGTGCTGGGATTAAAGGCGTGAGCCACCACCGCCCGGCATAAAATCATTTTTGTTGCTACCTCATCCCTGTAATTTTTCTAGTGTTATGGTTCATAATGTAAATATCTGTGTTTTCTGGTGATGTTTGGTGACCCCTGTGAAACAGTTGTTTGAGTCCCCAGGGGTTGTGACATACAGGTTGAGAACTGCTGTTTAAATGCTACCTGAGTAAACCTGAGGATGTGAGTCCAATCATGCACATCCAAGGTACAAATAGGTGTTGTGTGGACACTTATAATCCTGATGTAGTGGTGTGTGTGTGTGTAGATAGGAGGGCCCATGGGACTTGCTGGTCAGCTAATGCAGGCAAATTAGCAAGTTCCAGGTTCATCTAAAAACAGTGGTGGAGAGTGATCGCAGAAGACAGATGATGTTTACCTCTAACTTCCAAGTGCACTTGCACACACATGTGTACACATGAGCAAACAAGAACTCAGGTACATGTCCCTTAAAGAGAAATAAACAAGATTTTTATATATGTAAATATATATTTACACTTGTATCTTTTTTTGTTTTTCTCAAGACAGGTTTTCTCTCTGTGGCCCCCTGGCTGTCCTGGAACTCTGTAGACCAGGCTGTCCTTCAATTCAGAGATCTGCTTGCTTCTGCCTCCCAAGCGCTGCGATTAAAGGAGTATGCCATCACTTCCTGGCTAGAATCTATATGTTTATTGAATACAATATTTTCCTTATGGTATATTCTGTTCATGATTTCCCCTTCCCCAACTTCTTCCAGCACCACTCTACTACCCTACCCACTCAATTCCTGTCTTCTTTCTCCTTCTCTCTAGAAAACAAACAAACAGATAGACAAATATACAATCCAAAAAACAAGAATTAAAAGAAAATCAAAGTAAAGCACAACACACGAACACCACATGCCATAGAAACAACAAACCAGAAACTGTAATATACAGGCCAAACACCAGCAGGATAAAAAAAATGCACAAACAGAGCAGTGAGAGACAAACAGTCTACGTATCTTCCTTTGAGTTCCTTATGTGTTGGTCATCTACCACTGGGAATCAGACCTGCCCTTAAGTGAGGTCTTATATACTCAGTGAGACTCCATTAGAGATGGCTAATTATTGAGAGCAAATGTGAATCACAGATTGTTTTTGATTAGGAGGGAGGATCCATGTTCACTTTCCCCATCATGTCTGGGATTCCATGTAGCTTGAACCTGAGCAGGCACTGTGCATGTTGGCACACAATCTGTGAGTTCATGTGTGCACCAGTTCTATTGTGTCTGGAAGGTACTGTTTCCTTATTATCCATTGGCCTTGGCTCTTACTATCTTTCTGCCTCCTCTTCCTCATAACTCTCTGAACCATGTGGGGAGAGGCTTAATGAAGACATCTCATTTAGGACTAAATGCTCTGAAGTCTCCCATTCTCTCCCCATTGTCCAGTTGTGGGCCTTTGGGCTAGCTCCCATCAAGTGCAGGAGGAAGCCTCTCTGATGATGACTGAGCTAGGCACTGATGTGGGAATATATCAGAATGTCATTATGGGGCATATTATTATTGCTGTGTTCCTTTAGAACAGTGGTTCTCACCCTGGGAATTAATACCCCTGTAGGACCTTTCACTGGAGTCACCAAACACCATTTGCACATCAGATATTTATATTACAATTCATAACAGTAGTAAAATTACAGTTATGAAGTAGTAACAAAAATAATTTTGTGTATGGGTGGTCACTACAACATGAGGAGCTGTATTAAAGGGTTGCAGCATTAGGAAGGTTGAGAAACACTGCTTTAGAAGAACAATAGTATTTGTTTTGCTCCTGGGCCTATGGCTTATCTAATCCCGGTTCTTGGCCACCCACATAATGTCAGGCATGGGCTACATTTTGTGGAGTGGTAAATGAATGGAGCTAGAAAAATATCATCCTGGGTAAAGTAACCTAGATAAAAAAGACAAATATGCTTGTGTCTTCCAGGCCACCTCTCGGCTGGAGATACACTGCTGTGGTCCTCCTTGCCCTGGCCCTGGACCCAGCACTGGTGCCGGAGGCATAGACCTCTTCAGGAAGTGTATCCTGCTGCTTTATCTAGCTGCAGAGTTCTTCTGAGTGATTGTAAATCCAATAGAGGGGCCTGTATTTTCAACACCCATCTGGGCAAGCCCAAAGATGGTCTTCCAGCCTGCTGCTCTGCTGGAGACAGACCACTGTGGTCCTGCTGTTGTCCTACAGCTGAGAATGTGCTGTGGTTTGCAGACACAATGGCTCCAATGAGAATAAGCCTGTAAGAAAAAAGAGAAAGAATTGATATAGAACTTAATGACAATTTCCGGCCTTACTTTGAGTTGTTCTTTCAAACTCAGCTTAAAACAGGTTGTCACACCACCTTGATGTCTATGTTTGATTTATTAATCTATGTACATTTACAAATTTGCTACCAGATGTCAGTTCCTGTTCATATTATCCCCTTTCAGCTGGTAAGAATGCCTGTGATACATATGGTACTTGTTTAAAGAAGTTTTTCTGCAGTTATTACCTAGCTTCCTTGATGTCAAGCTGTAGTGTCCAGTCGGTAGTTCCCCAAATATTCAAAACCTGCCACAAAACATATTGCTTACAGGATAGTTCAATGATGCCCACCTAAATACTGGCTCCTAAAGTTTATTGTCAGAGTGGGTTACACTTTGAAAGACTCACTCTTTAGTTCTCTGCTTTATGTCCTCTAACAATCTTGAGAACTTAGCATTATCTACCTATTTTTCAACCATGTAGAGTACAAGAGTTGATAGTCACAGAGGTTCATAGTGAGCTTCAAAAAGAAAGCAAAACAAACAAAAACAAATAAACAGGAAGACAAAAAAAGACAAATAAAGAGGTTCTAGAGTTATTCTATCCCCCTCCATGTTAGGACACAGAGAGGAAGCAGATGATTATAGAGAGGGAGTGGACTATCCTGTCTCCACCTCCCACCTGCCCACAGGAATGCTGGGACTACAGATGCATGCTACCATGTCTGGTTTTACATTTGTTCTGGGGATTAAAATTTAGGTCTTCATTCTGAGATGCAGGTGCTTTACTCTCCAAGACCTCTCTCCAGCTCCTCTGCAATAATGTAGTGGGCCCAATAATGGGAAAAAATGGTTAATCAAGTTAATTGTAATATTCGTTGTCCAGTCTCTATGTGCTCAACAGTTTGAATGTCTTGAGCAGTTTGTAGTTCAAAGCTGAACTTTGGGTAGGAAAGTTCAGGGACTTCAGGTAGGAAATCTTGTCTGGAACAGTCTTTAGGGCTGGGCCATCTCAGCAAGCTGCTTGAAGTTGTTCTGGACGCAGATTTTTGAGGAAACAGCTATTGAGGCAGTCTATGAGCTGGATCATTTGGGTTACTTGTCTTCTTTGGAATCTGGTATCATTGTTTTGAAAAACCAGAAAAATATCCTGTCTTCCTCCCGATATAGGAAAATCAAAGACATCTAAACAAAAACCAAGCAAAGAAACAAGAACATTCCAATAGCCTTAGTCTAACCATGCCTTCCCATGCTGCAATTAAAGTTTTCTTCATTATTACTTGGATTCTCGTTTTGACTGTAATTTCTTGGTGGGCCTTTATCAGATACTCTTGACAAGCACCTAGAATCCAGGGAGCTGTGAGCTCCAGGTGCCATCAATTTTGTCTTATATATCAGGAGGGGCCTCCATCCTTCCCATTGTCATTGTCAGCAACTTAGCATTCCATTTGTAAGCTCTTTTTTCTAAGCCTTAGTCTGATATCTCTCAAAAATGGTACATAGGACCACAATTGTCAGTGTAAAAATCATTTGCATGCTAAGAGAAACAAATTCAATTGGAATCCAAACGTATTGAGGCATTATGAATTCCTCCATTTTTAATCTAGGTGGATAATTTCACTCTCAAGCCCTGTTTAGAAGGCTGCCAGTGTTTTAGTACATAAGGAGACTGCTGCAAGGCAGTAGCTTTTGTTAAGGGAGCTACTCCTTTGAAATGTATTTGGGTTTGGCTCCCCACTCTTTGGCTGGGAAACTACCTTTTAACCAGGCCTTCTCAGGCTGTAAGCATGGATTCTAATTGCCACTTTGGGCATCATTTGTAGAAACAATAAATTAAATTGTTTACTAGTGTTTAGGTTGTATTTAATTGGTTGGCAGCTGTCCAAAATCTTTAACCAACCATTATTAATGAGTACACACAGACACCACGTGGATTTTAACAAGCCTTGACCTGAATTGTGCAATCCTACCCCATCTAAGCTAGCTCATAATTCTATTTCCCAAATATGACCCCATATATACATACCTCCCCTCAGGCTGCTATTCTCCATGCTATGCTGATGTTCCTGGCCATGTGGAATAGGTTCTTTTTTCTAACCTATGGTGTGTGTCCTCCTTCTTTCTGCTCCTGGCTGGAATGAATTAATCCTCTGTGTAGAACGCAGAGTTCCTGTTCTAATCTTAGGAGATCCCACCTTCTTATACTGTTTCTGCCAGCTAATTGGCCATTAGCGACTTTTATTAAGCAATCAAGAGAATGCCTCAGAAGGGGCAGTAACCAGATTTCAGCATTGAAATCAGCCTATCAGAAGCAATGTTATTAGACTTTCCCCCAACATGTTGCCTCTTACATTAGGGGCTGGGTATTGTACTGAGCCTCACTTGTTTTCTCTTGATCATAAATTGTCCCTCAAAGAAGTTTAAGTGGCTATAAGCTTGGGTGGTAGAGGGTACAGGGGTCAGGGCACTGTCATCTATGGGGAGAATGGAGTCCATCACTAGTGGACTCTTAATGGAAGGTTCAAGTTAAAAGTCTGTGGTAGGTTGATTGCCAGTCTCTCTTTCCTATGAAGTTTAAAACCACACAAGATAGAGAGCCCAGAGTCTATCTAATGGACTGAGTGACAGCCAAAATTTCTTTCCTCCCACAGGACAGCTTACAGTTCAGAAGTGTCAGCATTGAGACTTGTAGGTGGAATGAATGTTCTCTTGGATCTTTCAATACATATATCAGTGCTCTGCTTGCCTCTCTGCACTCCAGGGACTCCCTCCTTCTTTGATGTTTGCTCAGACTTTGTCAAAAGGTTGGATGGAAAGAGGAAAGAGAGATCTGTATTCCAAAACAAGAAACCATGGCTCTAGCAAAAGTTCATCATGGTTTATTGATCCCTAGTGAGACTATACCTTTGTTATCCCCAGGGCCAACTCTGCCTAGATACCTTATTCCTCTGAATCTACAAAGGAACTCCAAGTAAACAAAGTCTCAGGGAACTCATCTCTCAATGGGCAAAGCACATAATAGTTGGTATCTGCGCTAAGTGTTCCCAGGAGAGATCCAGGATGTGTTTTTCATGGAAAAGCCCCTATGACATCAGTATTGTGTTGTGAGTTTGGCTCAGTTGGCCCCACTTGTCCTCTGTGCTTGGAGAGGGTTCATTTCTCATAGCGGTGCTTCTCTTCCCTCATGACTGGCTCACAGCAGGCCAAGTCCATTCTGGTGTTTAGTTAGTGTTAGGAGACACTTGAGGAGTCAGAAAGGGGCTTCTTTACTCCATATACTGAAGTCAATCTTAATAATAGACAGAGAGGATAGCTAAACAAGCAGAGCATTAGGTATCCAAAACAGCAGGGAAATTCAAATCATATTTGTTTTTTTGGCTTTGGACATGTGATGATTGCAGTCATACCATATCCATACAAATTCCTGTTGTTCAAACTCTTGAGCTGGGATAGAAAGGTGACAAAATAGAGATGTATAGCCAATGAGAACATTGTGCATGATTGCATTGCCTGACTACCAAGGGTGGAGTAAGCTCCTTTGCTTAGTCCATCCTGCCAGTAGGCTAATAAGGATACAGATCTGAGCAAGACTGTGTTCTCTTTGCTGGAAGGGTTCAGAGTGTGAAAGCAGACTGGGAGGTCACTACAGAATCATAAGTTCTTCTGCACCCATGATGCTGCTATTGGGGTAATTAGTGCAACCCCACCAGTTAGTGAAGTTCTCCAGTGTTGGAGACAGAAGTGTGATGTGTACTTCAGGAAAGCCTTGTTTGGGGTCAATGTGTCAGTGTGGACTCTCCTAATAGCTCCATTGCGCACACAGGCTTTTCTGAGCCATGCCTGTGCTGAGGAATTCCAGGTAAGATGACATTGAACTGGTGGAATCCTGGAAACCCTTGTTAGTGATTTGGCCACTGTCAGCTGTCCCTTGTGTCTCAGGGTGTTATTGAGGCAGTACTAGAGGGCAGCTTCCTGAGAAGGTAGGGAAAAAGTTCTCTGAAGGGCCACAAGAAGAATGTTAGGAAATTCCTAGTGGAGAAATAAAACAAGGAGGTAGATAATGATATGCTTCTCATAGGGTATTCACTGAGAGTGTTGGATGGACACAGATGAGGAATGAGATTGAGAAGTATGTGGACAAGCATGTCTGTGTGTAGATGTCTCAGCTGCTGAATTAATTAGAGGTAGCATGGGAGAACTTAGTTCATGTTTCTAAAATTTGTTTTATAGATGTATGTTCATGTGTTTGCATGTGTGTGTGTATGTGAGATCTGCCAATGATATATGTATGGAGGTCAGAGAACAACTTGTAGGAAGTTGTTTCCTTCTTTGATCATCTGGATCCCGGGGATTGAATTTTGATTGTCAAGCAGGGAGGTAGGTTAATTCACCAGTGAACCATGTTCTGGACTTAAGTTTCATATGTTAATACACATAGGATGAGATTTTAATAACTGTAAAATGAGACGCTGAGCTGCTTTCATCAGTGCACAACATAGGGAATGTGATTCTTCATTGCTTAAATCACATTTTGAAGAATGCAGTTAGTTTTGAGTTCTTTGCTTGGAAACATAAACAATCTGGAATGTTTAGTAAGTGTTGAGTGGCACTTTTCCCCAGGGAGACATGATATATTCAGTATCTACTCACTCTAGTATGTATGACAGACCAAAATAAGGATTCCACTAAAGTTCAGTTTGGTGAGCCAATGAGTTTATTGGAGTGTGGGAGAGTGGCTACTTGCAGCAGCAGGCAGAACTCAAAAGGAGCTTCATTACAGAAAAGCCCATCAGAACATTTGTGAAGACTCATGAGAGCTACATATCCCTGAAGCTCGCTGTATGACCTGCAGGCCATCCAAGTGGCAGGGGAGTCTCTTCTGAGCAACTTGGCTTGTCAGAGTCTCCTGTCCCAGCAGTTGTTTAGTGTTTCCACATCTTTCTGAAGGGACCCTCAGGACTCTTGGAGTTTTGGCTTTCCTAAATGTGTGAAATTTGTTTACTTCCTGAGTTTCAGGAGCCTTTCCACTGAGAGATTGTTTCAATTATGAGGAAATTTCTATATAATAGAGAGAGAGAAAAAGACACAAAGAAAAATAGGGTAATGCTTGTAAGATCAATTTAGTTTTTTTTGAGTCATACTTCACCATGGAAATTAAGTGGTCAATCTTATTAGTATGCAGGTGAGAATGGGATAAATATAGATAGGGAAGGTGGACTGATGATATGTTACACTCCTAGTGTTTCCTGTTCATGAGTTAAATTTGATCGACACAAATACACACAGGAGATATCTCTGGCTCAAGTTCTGGAGCACAGATACAGCTGCTTTGTTATGGTTTACTACTAATGTGTTTCTTTCTTTTTAAAATATTTATTTATTACTTCAGTTTACATTTCCATCACAGTGTCCTCTTTCTACCCCTTCCAGTCCAGCCCTCCCATCCTCTACCCCAATCTCTTCCATCCCACTCCCTTGGAGTGGAATGTCCCTACATAACATTCCCCGACCCCAGTTCAGCACACATATGAGGGCCAAGAGACTCTTCATACACTGGGAGCCTCCAAGGCAGCACCACTAGGGCAAAGTGTCTCATTGAAAGGAAAAATGTCTATGCTCATGTTCCCTTTGGTGCATTGGTTGTAGTATAGTTATCCTGTACTATATGGCTAAAATCCGACTATAAGTGAATAGATGCCATGTCCATCCCTCTGGGTCTGGGTTAGCTTACTCAGGATGAGATCCTTTAGCTCCATCCATTTGGCTGAAAATTGCATGATTTCATTGTTTCTGAAGTATTCCATTGTGTAGATGTACCACAGTTTTTTAATCTATTCTTTGGTTGAGGGACATCTGGGTTGTTTCCAGTTTCTAGCTATTACAAATAAGGCTGCTATGAACATAGATGGGGAAACTTTCTTGTGATTTGTTGAGGAATCATTTGAATGTATACCTAGAAAAGGTATGGCTGGGTCCTGAGGCAGATCTATTCCAAGTTTTCTAAGATATCACCAGACTGACCTCCATGGTGGTTTCACAAGTCTGAACTCCCTAGATGCTGAAAAAGCATTTGACAAAATACAACACCCCTTCATGCTAAAAGTCCTGGAGAGAATGAACATACAAGGACCATACCTAGAAATAATAAAGGTGATAAACAGCAAGCCAGTATCCAACATCAAATTAAATGGAGAGAAACTTGAAGCATTTCCTCTAAACTCAGGGACAAGACAAGGATGTCCACTTTTTCCATATCTCTTCAACATAGTACTTGAATTTCTTGCTGGAGCAATAAGACAGCTAAAGGAGATCAAGGGGATACAAACTGAAAATGAAGTCAAATTATCCCTATTTGCAGACAATATGATTGTATACATAAGTGACCCCAAAAATTACACTAGAGAACTCTTACAGCTGATAAACACCTTCAGCAAGGTGGCTGGATACAAAATTAATAAAAAATCAGAAGCCCTTCTTTATACAACAAATAAATGGGCTGAGAAAGAAATTAGGGAAACAACACCCTTCACAGTAGCCACAAACAATATAAAACTTGGGGTAACTCTAACCAAGCAAGTGAAAGACCTGTACGACAAAAACTTCAAGTCCTTGAAGAAAGACATTGAAGAGGACATCAGAAGATGGAAAGATCTCCCATGCTCATGGATAGGTAGGATCAACATAATAAAAATGGTCATCCTGCCAAAAGCAATATACAGATTCAATGCAATTCCTATCAAAATACCAACACAATTCTTTATAGACCTGGAAAAAGCAATTCTTAGCTTCATGTGGAATAACAAAAAACCCAGAATAGCTAAATCAATCCTGTACAATAATAAAAAAAAAAACATCTGGAGGTATCACCATCCCAGATTTCAAGCTGTACTAAACAGCAATAGTAATAAAAACAGCATGGTACTGGTATAGAAACAGACCAGTGGATCAATGGAATAGAATTGAAGACTCAGAAATGAACCCACACACCTATGGTCACTTAATTTTTGACAAAGAAGCCAAAACAGTATATTGTGTTTCTTTAAACCGGCATTCTCAAGCTGTGGGTTGCAACCAAAAATATTTACATTATGACTCATAACAATAGCTAATTACAGTTATAAAGTAGCAACAAAATAATTTTATAGTTAGTGGTCATGACCACATGTGGAACTATATTAAACTCTCACAGAATTAGGAAAGTTGAGAACCACTGCTTCATTCTATCCTTGATCAATAGGAAATACAGTGACTCTCATGACTGTCCTGCATAGAACCAAAACTTGCTAATATTTTAAGAAAAGAAGGGTGCAGAAACAGCAATTTTTTCCCTTGTCAATTTGATATGTGTGGTCAAAGTAAATTGGTCATACATACTTTGGCTCCTTCCTCCTACTCTCCCAATACGTTTTGCTCCCACCAGCTTGTCCTTTTCTCCTGTTTTATTTGTAACTAAGTCTGGTTTACACTCCCTAATGGAGTGCTGGTTGGTTTTGCTGGCTTGATATTATGTAGGTAATCACAATTGCAGTAAATTTACAAGTGGAGCACCCATACCATGTCCAAAAGACCGCATTTGACACCACTCCTCCCCATCCACATCTGATAATTTTCATGTAGGTCTCGGGGATCGACCTTAGTTTTCAGGCTTGCATGGTACCTTGCATTGTATTTGTGGAGATAATGCCACAGCTCCCAAGTTGGGCTTTCACTAGAACACAGATGTTTTGGAATTTCACAGTGATGATGATTTACAAGAGAGATAATTTTTAGGTTTTTGTTTTAAAAAATATCATTTGGATAATTAGAGTTGTTGGACAATTATAAATAGATATGCACTTGCACAAAAATGTCCATATGAGACCCAGTATTATGTCAAATTAATCTATACAAAATTTTTAAAAAATAAAGAGTAAAAAAAAATCTTCACATTTTTCCTGAGAAAGGAAGTGTTTATTGTGTTTCTGGCATCACACTCCTCTCTTCTTCCTGTTTCTCCAGGAGCTTAGGAAGGAAGCATGGGGAGGTGGAACCAGACTTCTCTGGACGACTTCATCCTTCAAGGGCTCTTTGATGACTCCTTCAACCACCGTTTTCTTTTCCTCCTGATCATGCTGGTCTTCCTTACTGCAGTGAGTGGCAACTGCCTCACCATCCTCCTCATCTGGGCTGACCCTCATCTTCACACACCCATGTACTTCCTGCTCAGCCAGTTGTCCCTCATGGATCTGATGTACGTCTTTACAGCCATCCCCAAGATGACTAGCAACTACCTGTCTGGAAAGAAGTCCATCTCGTTTGTGGGCTGTGCCACCCAGCACTTCCTGTATCTGTCTGTGGGTGGTGCAGAGTGTGTCCTCCTGGCTCTCATGTCCTATGACCGCTATGTTGCCATCTGCCACCCCTTACGCTACACTGTGCTCATGAGCAGAAGAGTGGTAGTGGTGATGGCTGTCATGGCATGGTTGAGTGCATCTGTGATCTCCCTAATCCTCACGGCCATCTTGATGAGCTTCCCTTTCTGTGGGTCAAGAATCATCCACCATTTCTACTGTGAATATCCTGCTGTTGTGAAGCTGGTGTGTGGTGACATCACTCTGTATGAGACCACAGTGTACATCTGTGGCGCTGCACTTCTCCTCCTCCCCATCATTCTTGTCTCTGCATCCTATGGATTCATTCTCCACAGTGTCATTCAGATGCGTTCAGCTGGGAGTAAGAGAAATGCCTTTGCCACTTGCAGCTCTCACCTCATTGTGGTTTCTCTCTGGTATGGTGCCAGCATATTTTCCTATATGAGACCCAGGTCCCAGCGCACCCCACTGCAAGACAAAATTGGTTCCGTTTTCTACAGCATCATTACTCCCACCTTGAATCCTCTGATTTATACTCTCCGGAATAAGGATGTTGCTAAGGCTCTGAGGAGAGTGTTGAGGAGGGATATTGTCTAGTGACTACAATTGTAGTTGCCCTGGATGCAGTGGTGGGCAGAATATACTCCTTACATTGAACAGGGTAAAACAGTAATATATATATATATATAATGTATGTTATATATTACAAATATATAATAAATATATATATTTGGTTTTGAGACAGGGTTGCTTTGTACAGCCTTGGCTCTCCTAGAATTTACTATGTAGACCAGTTTGGCCTTGAATTCACAGAGATCCACCTATTTCTGCCTCCCATGTGTTGGGATTAAGTATGTGCATTACCACTGCCTGGCCAACACTAATATTTTTAAGATCCAGAGTCCTGGTCCTGTTTGAAGGGAATGTGAGGGAAGTTTTAATCTCTAAATTTACTATTATAATATTATTTGCAGTAAGGCAAAGCATACATTATGTTTCAATAAGTTGCTTGAGAAGTGGGGCATAACATCCGAGTGTCTAGAGGAGTTAATGCAGGGAGGTAGCTCAGTTGGTAAAGTGCTTGTTATGCAAGCTTGAGCTGAATTCCATCCCTAGCATTCATGTCAAAAGCCCAAGATGGTGGCAAAAGCTTGTAATCCCAATGTTGTAGAGGTAGAGACAAACTGATTCCTGTGGGTCTCAGGCTAGCCATCCTGGGTGAATGGGCAGCTTCAGGGTTATGGAGGATCAGAGAGAGTGGGTGACTCCAGAAGGTTGAGCATTGCAATGTACACACACACACACACACACACACACACACACACACACACACACACACAGTGTGGGGGATAGAACAGATAGGAATCCACCAATAGAGACAGAGAAATAGACAGACAGACAGACTGGACACAGAATAGAAAAGGTGAAGAAGATGTATAGAGGCCAGTGAAACTGAAAACTAGTATGGTAGTGAAAAAAGAGTCTTTTACAATTTTTGTTTTTAATAATTTAAACGTAGGTAAGGCACACTAAAAGATACCATAACACTGTTACACACTGGTTGTTAATTAAAGTGTGTAGATTAAAGAAAGTTTTAGAATGAATGGTGGATGTGGGCCAGCAAGATGGCTCAGAATGAAAAGGCACTTGCCTCAAAGGTGCTGACAGTTCGAGTGTGATCTCATAACCCACGATGTTAGGAGAGAACTGACTCCTGAAGCTGTCTCTGACTTCCTCAAGCATGGCAAGGCAATTGCGTATGTAGACACACATACACAAAATAATAAACAAACAAACATATAAATAAACAAACAAATGTGAAGAGACAGAAAGAAGGAAGGAAAGATAATATGAAAACCACATCCACAGACCCTTAAAGTTTGTTTTACTCAGTAGACTAGAATTTAAAGGGGGCTGAGGAGATGGCTCATTGGATAAAGGTAGCTTACTACCAAGCCTGATGATATGAGTTCAAACCTCAGGATCTACAAGGTGGAAGGTTGTTCTTTGACCTCTAAATCCACTAATACAAATACAATTAATAAAAGCTCATTGTCATAAAAATAGAATTCAGAGGGAATGAATAACCTTTTCTTTTTTTGAGGCAGGGTCTCACAGTGCAGCTTTGGCTGGTCGGGAGCACACTATGTAGACCAGGCTGGCTTGAATTCAGAGATCCACCTCCACACTTCTGGGATTAAAGGTGTGTACAACCACACCTGGCCATAATTTCTGATTTTTAAGTGATCATATGTATTTACAGTTTTTATAATGTGTGTTAAATCACAAAAATATTTACTGAATGTGTTATCAGTCAAGTACTTAGGTAGGTTTTTGGGAATCCTCTTTATGAAATTTCACATCCCTTTTCGGATGCTTGTGGTTTCTCTGTTGCAGTGGACCTACCACATGACAGAGGGATATGTAGGTTCATTATTTCAAAGATGAAAAAAACCCTTTGTGTTTTCTGAAGATTTGTTGTTGCCTTTTTAAAAATATTGTGAAAAGTTTATTTGTATTAATTGATTCCTTTTTTTCCACCATCATAAGATATACATTTGTTCTTTGTGTGATCAGAGAAAAATGTTTTAGAATGGACAATCTGATTTTACTATTCACTAAAGAAAAATTGAAGTCTTAAAGCAATCCAGTGCAACAATTTTCAGTAGTACAATTCATCTCCAGTGTAACCCAGCACAATATTCACATGTTAAGAAATGTTAAGAAATTCCAAGTCCCAAGTGCAATTTATCATTTTTGCCCTCATGGTCTACAGAGCCAAGGCATCTAAAGCAACATGGTCACTGTCTTTCAGAACCTCGGACCTCATGACTGACGGCAGCACTCAGTAGTTCAGTCATTGGATCAGCCACTGTCTGAATGCCAGGGACCAACCTCTATTCCATCAAGCTAGGTCTGGGCTTCTGAGTTCTTAAAAGTTAACAGATCACTTACTGGAGCAATTAGGGCTTTGAATTATTAACTCTTGATTATTTTCCTTATAAAAAGTAATAAAATGTCAATATATGCAAGGTGGTATCACTGTGTGAGGCACAACTGTTGAACAATAATTATCTCATGGCTGATGTTTTGGACTTTTAAATAAGTCACTTCTTTAATAAAAGTCCCTAAAATCTTGGTAAAGGTTTAAAATAGTGGTCATTCTGTAACAACCCGACAGGTACATCTTGACACATTTCATCAGGACACAAACATTTAGCTAAGTTTAATACAACATGATACCTTATGTCCCTAATTTATTTTCATTCTTGAACCTTCAAACCATCTTGTAATAAATACGAAGAAATGTAAATGCAAAAATGAGTCATGCATGATTTTAACACTTTAGAGATAGAAATCAGTAAATATTTTTCCGTGACTTAAAAAAATTTTCTCCTCCACCCGCTCTGGCTCCGCTACTACCCAGGTGAAGGCACCACCAAGGGCGGCCATCACCTCCTCTTCCCAGGGTGCCAGCACGTCCCTGTCCTCTTTGCTGGGCTTGTGGTCCCTTATCAGGGAGCGGATTTTCTCACAGGTAATGGCCACAAGAGAGTCTCTCTCACTGCAGGTCCAGCCAGGCAATTACAGCAGCAGCCCCAAGCCTCGCAAGTAGCATGGCCTCCAGGGGCGACAGTGGGCCCTCGTCTTCGATGAGGAAAACCTTAGCTCAGAAGCCGAGGACTGCATTACGCGGGGGCGATGCCGCCACTGCCACTGCCTCCTCACACTAAGAGACCCGGAGCAGCCATCTTACCCTGGCTCCTCTCCTGTTTCCCTTTTGATTAGTTATCAGACATAATTGTATTAGAATCTGTCACTCTCAAACACTGTAGCATATGATAAATGAGCCTCCCTGTGCCTCAGACATCTTAAATAAAAAAATCTCTTATATATAAAATACAGGTATCTGAAATTCTGTGTTTGTTGTGGGGTGAGTTCTGAGCAAGAGAAATGAGATCAGAATGTCTTCATTGGAAAATGATTTTACTGAAGGTATGTTGTGAAGAAGACAGAGCTTGTGGGAGCTCTAAATCCTAGGCCTGGTAGCTCTGCCAAGATAGGGTGGGCAAGTCCTTCATAATTCCTGCTTTACAATTAATGTCTGTCAGAGATACTGGGCCAAAAGGCTGAAGATAGATGCTCCAACATTATTGAGAAAAATTGTGGACTGTCCAGGTATCCAGTTGTCTGTCATTTCTTAAGTTTGGAAGCTGTTTGCTCTGTACTTCCTGTTTATTCAGATATATTTATCCTTCTCAGGTCTCTGATGTGGTTGAAGAGTAGATAGTTATATTCTCACAGTTAAGTTTTAAGTTTAGGAATTAAAAGGATGTTCTAGTCTAAGAAGATGTTTTTAAGTTGGTAATGCAAGTTAGGTAGAAACGGAGTTAGGAATAGAACTTTAAACTCATAGAGATAGATAGATAGATAATGGAATATTATTATTAGTTGCTAAATACATATGGAGCGGACATTTGGAATTTATGTTATACCATATAATTGTCATAGTTGTTGCCTAATTGTTCTTATTGTTTTGTGCTGTATTTATTGTTATAAGACAAAGATCCTTTTATTGGACTAAAAGGGGGAGATGTTGGAGAGAAAAAGTGTATCTCTTAAATTAAAAAAAAAAATAGACTCAGGCTTGGGTTGGGGGAGGGCTCAGTTTCTAAACCAGGGTTTCTCCACCTTCCCAATGATAAAACCTTTTAATACAGTTTCTCATGTTGTCCTGACCCCCGACCATAAAATTACCTTTGTTTCTACTTCATATCTGTAATTTTGCTATGGTTATGATTCACAATGTAAATGTCTATGCTTTCTGGGGGTGTTAGGTGACCCCTGTGAAAGGGTTGTTTGAACCCCAAAGGGGTTATGACCTATAGGTTGATAACTGCTGTTTTAAATGCTAGTTCAGTAAACCCGAGGATATGAGTACAGTCCTGCATAACTAAGATACAAAAAGGTTTGGTGTGGACTCTTATAAAGCTAATGCATTGTGGTGTGTGTGTGTGTGTGTGTGTGTAGATAGGAAGGCCCATGGGGCTTGCTGGCCAGCTAATGTAGCCAGATAAGCAAGCTCCAGGTTCGTCTAAAAACAGTGGTGGAGAGTGATCGCAGAAGACATGATGTTGCCCTCTAACTTCCAAGTGCACTTGCACACACATGTGTACACATGAGCAAACAGGAACTCAGGCACATGTATCTTAAAGAGAAATCAAAGAGATTTACATATGTAAATATGTATTTACATTTATATCTTTTTTGTTTTTCTCAAGACAGGGTTTCTCTGTGTGGCCCCCTGGCTGTCCTGGCACTCACTCTGTAGAACAGGCTGGACTTCAATTCAGAGATCTGCGCCTGCCTCTGCCTCCTAAGTGCTGAGATTAAAGGAGTATTCTATCACTGCCTGGCTTACATTTATATGTTTTATTGAATATAATTTTTTTGCTTATGGTATATTCTGGTCATGGTTTCCCCTTCCCCAACTACTTCCAGCTCCACCCCACCTCCCTACCCACTCAATTCCATGTCTCTCTCTCTCCTTTTATTTAGGGAACAAACAAACTAACAAACACAGAAATTAAAAAAGCAAGAATTAGCCGGGCGGTGGTGGCGCTTAGCCGGGCGGTGGTGGCGCACACCTTTAATCCCAGCACTTGGGAGGCAGAGGCAGGCGGATCTTTGCAAGTTCGAGGCCAGCCTGGTCTACAAAGCGAGTCCAGGACAGCCAGAGCTGTTAAATAGAGAAACCCTGTCTCGAAAAACCAAAAAAAAAAAAAGCAAGAATTAAAAAAATCAAAAAGCAGAACACACACACACACACACACACACACACACACACACACACACACAC
>CAJQZJ010034231.1:267515-335561 GCA_907164525.1 Lophiomys imhausi
ACACACACACACACACACACACACACACACACACACACACTCATACTGTATCCCATAGAAACAATAAACCAGAAACCCTAATATGCAAACAAAAGAGCAACAGGACAAAAAAAGTAAACCAACAGAACAATATGAGACAAAAAAGTCTACAAATCTGCCTCTGAGTTCATTTTGTGTTAGTCATCTACTGCTGGGCATGGGGCCTGCCCTTAAATGTGGTTTATATACCCAATGAGACTCCATTTGAGATAACTAATTTTTACATTGAGAGCAAATGTGAGTTGCAGATTGCTTTTTGATCAGGAGGGAGAAACTATGCTCACTTTCTCCCTCAGGTTTGGGATTCTAGCTTGAACCTGGACAGGCACTGTGAGTTCATGTGGGCCCCAGCCCTGTTGTGTCTGGAAGACACGGTTTCCTTATTGTTCATTAGCCGTGGCTCTTACTGTCTTTCTGCCTCCTCTTCTTCATAGCTCTCTGAACCATGATGAGAGGGGTTTTATGAAAACCTCTCATTTAGGACTAAATGTTATGAAGTCTCCCACTCTCTGCACATTGTCCTGTTGTGGGTCTCTGTGTTAGTTCCCATCTAGTGCAGGAGGAATCCTCTTTGATGATGGCTGAGCTAGGAACTGATGTGTGGGTATAGCAGAATGTCACTAGGGGACTTTTATTGCTGTGTTCCTTTAGAACAGTGATTCTTGTCCTATGAATCACTACCCCTGTGGAGGTTAAAGGACCTTCCACAGGAGTTGCCTAAGACCATCTGCATATCAGATATTTATATTATGTTTTATAACAGTAGCAAAATTCCAGTTATGAAGTTGGAATAAAAATAATTTTGTGGTTAGGTGGGTCACAACATAAGGAACTGTTTTAAAGGGTTGCAACATTAGGAAGGTTGAGAAGAATCGCTTTAGAAGAACAATAGTATTTGTTTTGCTCCTGTTCCTGTGGCCTATCTATTCCCAGGTTCTTGGCCTCCCACACAATGTCAGGGATGGGCTACATTTTGTGGAGTGGTAAATGGATGGAGCTAGAAAAAAATATCATCTTGGGCAAAGTAACCTACATAAAAAAGAGAAATAGTTGAAGCAAGGGCTTCTCTTGCCCAGTGACAAGCTTGGTGCTAATGTAGCTGTAAATATCAGTCTTCTTTCATGTGTACATCTTTCTTTGTATGCATGTACATGTGTGTCTGGTGTGTGTGTGTGTGTGTGTGTGTGTGTGTGTGTGTGTGTGTGTGTGTAGACTGTAGGTTTACATCAGGTGTGTTTATTAGTCACTTGAAACTTAATCTTTTTGAGACAGGTTCTTTCATGGAACCTAGGGCCCACCCACACTGAGGTGGGCTTGCTTGCTGTCAAGAAGCAGATGCCCTCTTGCCTTCATTTCTCCTCTGTGCTTGGATATATAGGACATGTTGCCTTTTACATTAGGGGCTGGGCATTACGCTGAGGTACACTTGCTTCCACTTGATCAGAAAATGGTACCACAAAGTAATTTAAGTAGCTATAAGATTGGATTATGGAGGGTATAGGGTTCAGGACACTGTCATCTGAGGAGAGTGTAGAGTTCCACCACCAGTGGACTCTTGTGGAAGGTGCAAATTAAAAGCTTGTGGTAAGCTGATTGCCAAGCTCTTTATCTTTTCTATGAAGTTTATAGCCACTCAAGGTGGAGAGCCCTGATCCTATCTTTTAGATGGAGTGACAGCCAAAATTTCTTTCCTACCACAGGACAGCTTACAGTTCAGAAGTGTCTGCCAGCATTGAGACTTTCAGGCATAGTGACTGATTGATTTTCTTGGGTCTCTCAATACAGAGATCAGTGCTCTGCTTTACTCTCTGCACTCCAGGGAACCACTCCTTCTTAGATGTTTGCTAAGACTTTGTCAAAAGGATTGGATGGAAAGAGGCAAGAGAGATCTGTATTCTAAAACAAGAAACCATGACTCTAGCAATGGTTCATCATGGTTAATTGATCCCTAGTGAGAATATTCCTGCATTATCCCCAGAGCCAACTCTTCCTAGATACCTTATTCCTCTGACCCCACAAAGGAACTACAAGTAAATAAAGTCCTAGGGAACTCTCATCTCTCAATGGGAAAAGCACATAATAGTTGGTTTCTGGGCTAAGTTTTCCCAGAAGATATCCAGTATGTGTGGTTTTTTTTTTTTTTTTTTGTAGAAAAGTCCCTATGACATCAGTATTGTGTTGTGAGCTTGGCTCAGTTGGCCACATAGGTCCTCTTGGCTTGAAGAGGTTTCATTTATCATAGACAATGCTCCTCTTCTCTCATGACTGGGTCACACCAGGCCAAGTCCATTCTGGTGTCTTTAGTTACTGTTGAGGAAACAGTAGTCAAAAAAGGGACTTTTTGACTGGATATACTGAAGTCATCCTTAATAACAGAAGCTATAAAAAAGAGCTTTTGATATCCAAAAGATCAGGGAAATCCAAATCCTATTTTTTTTCTTGGCTTTGGGCATGTGATGATTGAAGTTGTATCACATCCCTGCCAAATCCTGTTGCCCAAACTCTTGAGCTGGGGTAGAAAGGGACTAAAATAGAGACTTAGTGTCAGAGAGAACATTGTACACGATTTCACTGCCCGACTCCCATGGGTCAAAGAATCCTGTTTGCTTAGTCCATCCTGCCAGTAGGCTGATAAGGATATAGATCTGACCAAGATTGTACTGCTGTTGCTGGAAGGATTCTGAGTGCGGATGCAGGTGTAAGAGTGCTACAAAATCATATATTCTGCTGCTCCCATGATGTTGCTATTGGGGTAATTAGTGCAACCCCACTAGTTAGTGAAGATCTCCAGGGCTAGAGAAGGAAGTGCGATGTACACTTTAGGAAAGCCTTGTTTGGAAGCAGTGGTAGCCAAAGTGTTTCTGTCAGTGTGGACTCACCTGCCAACTCTATTACTCACATGGCTAGTTCTGAGTCCAAGTCTCTACTGAGGAAATTCCAGGTATGATGATGTTGGATTGGTGGTATCCTGCAAACCCTTATGAGTAACTTGGCTACTGTCAGCTATCCCTTAAGTAATGAGGTGTTATTGAGACAGCACAGGAGAACAGTTTCCTGAGAAGGCAGGCAAAAAGTTCTTTAAAGGGCCATAAGAAGAATATTAGGAAATTCCTAGTGGAGAAATAAAGCAAGGAGCCAGATAATGATGTTCTTCTGATAGTGGTATTCACTGAGACCATTGGATGGACATGGATGAGGAACGAGATTGAGAAGTGACTGGCTAAGTATGTCTGTGTGTAGATCTCTCAGCTCCTGAAGTAATTAGAGGTAGCATGGGAGAACTTAATTCATTTCACTAAATATTGTTTTATGAATGTTCATATGTATGCAGTGATATATGTATGAGGTCAGAGGACAACTTGTAGGAATTTGTTTTCCTCTCAGTCTTTTGAACCTGGGGATTGAATTCGTATTGTTAAGCTTGGTGGTAGTTAACTTCACCAGTGAACTATCTTCTGTACTTAAGGTTCATATATTAATCCAAATAGGGTGAGATTGAAATAACTCAGTAAAGATGAGATGCTGAGCTGCCTTCATAGGAAATGGATTTTTCATTATTTAAGTCACACTTTGAAGAATGTGTTTAGTTTTGAGTTCTTTGCTTGAAAACCTAAACAATTTGGGATGCATGATGATCTTAGGAGACCTCTAGTAAGTGTTGTGTGATACTTTTCCCCAGAGAGACATGACATATGCAGCATCTACTCACTCCAGAATGTATGACAGACCAAAATAATAATTATACAAAAGCTCAGTTTTGTGAGCAATGAGTTTATTGGAGTATGAGTGAGTGGCTACTTGCAGGAGCAGAGAGAACTCAAAAGTAGCTGCATTACAGAAGAGTCCATCACAACATTCATGAGGACTCATGAGAGCTACAGAGCCCTGAAGCTTTCTGTATGAGCTGCAGCCCACTCTAGTGGCAGGAGAGTCTTTTCTTAGCAAGTTGGCTGGTCAGATTCTCCTGTCCCATAGCTGGGTTAGTGTTTCCACATCCTTGGGAAGGGATCCTCCAGGCTCTTGGAGTTTCAGGTTTTCTAGACGTGTGAAATTTGTTTACTTCTGAGTTTCAGGAGCCTCTCCACAGAAGGAGTGTTTCAATTAGGAATAAATTGCTATACAATAGAGAGAGACAGAAAAAAAACTCAAAGAAAAATAGGGTTATGCTTGTATGATCAATTTAGTTTTCTTTTGAGTCATACTTCATCATGGAAATTAAGTGACCAATCTTATTAGTATTCAGGTGAGAATGGGATAAATTACAGATAGGGAAGGTTGACTGATGAAATGCTGCAATCCTAGTGTCTCATATTCATGAATCACAATGTGATGGACTCAAATATCCATAGGAGGTATCTCTGGCTCGTGTTCTGGAGCACAGATATATTGGCTTTGTTATATTTTTCTTAACTACTCATGTGTTTCTTTAAACTAGCAGTTCTCAACTTGTGGGTTTTGACCAAAAATATTTACATTATAACTCATAACAGTAGGTAAATTACAGCTATGAAGTAACAACAAAAATAATTTTATGGTTAAGGGTCACCACAACATGAGATACTACATAAAGGGGCACAGCATCAGGAAGGCTGAGAACCATTGCTTTAAACTATACTTAATCTATTTGGAGTACAGTGACTCTCATGACTCTTCTATAGAACCAAAAGCAGCCAATCTTTTAAGAAAAGAAGGATGCAGAAACATCAACTTTCCCCACTGACAGTTCCATATTTGTGGACAATGTAACTTGATCATACCCACCCTGACACCTTCCACCCACTCACCCAATACATTCCATTCCCACCATCTACTCCTCTTTCCATCTTTTATTTGAAGTTTAGTCTGGTCTATACTCTCTGATGGAATGCTGGTTGATTTTATTGGCTTGAACTGCAGTGAATTCACAAGTGCAGCAGCCATACCATGTCCAAAAGATAGCATTTCACACCACTCCTCCCCATCCATGACTGATACTTTTCATGTAGGTCTCGGGGATCAACCTTAGTGTGGTAGAAGTTAGGCCTCTTTAGTGAATTTGTAGGCCATTAAGATTAGCATCTGACAGCACATATATTCAGCTTGTTGTCCCTTTGGTTTGCTGAAATGGACATAGTGCAGTTGAGACCATAGTTCTGTGAACTTCTCAGTTGAAGGGGCATTGCTAAGAAACCATGCAAGTTGCGCAGATGACGTTGGTTGCCATGAGAAGCAATGAGACTTTTGGGCATTGAGAGAAATCTTGTGGACCCTCGAGATCACCAAGGATCATGAGGTAATGTGATATGTAAGCCAGAAAGCTCCACACTGTGCTTAAGTGCACAGCAAGGTATAGGATATTCAGGCCATTAGGCCATAATGGTCATAAACTGAAAGTCGGAGTCCAAGAGAGAAAGATTATTCACTGCAAGTAAGCCCGAGAAAGACCCTTTGCTGTAATTCAGCCTATTAAGGCTGGCAGCAAATTGGGCAGAGTTCAGAAGCTGCTCAGAGAAGCTTCAGGCCATGACGCCTATGTAAAAAGCCCACCCAAGTTTGGTGGTTGGAACAGACTGACTTTGTAAACCAGTCATAGTTTAGCAGTTGAAATTAGCTCTGGCAAAACTGGCCTTATGAACTGGCAACAGACACTAGATTTGAAAGGGACTGCCTATTTGGACTGCCGCAAAACCAAGTCATCCCGCATGGACCTATGCTAAGAATATTAATATACTTTTAATAATGTTAAAATAGAGTTATTTAGGTGTTCATAGATAGGTATTAGAGTGTTTTAGATAGGTTATAGGTTTTAGATTATATATTCGAGGTTATAGGATTTGGTATTTTATAGGTGTTTAAGTACTGATAAATATAAGTGTTTATGAATAAAAATATTGTTACACCTCAGTTTTTAGGCTTTCATGGTACTTTGCATTATATTTATGGAGATAACACCTAAGCTTTAAAGTTGGGTTTTCAAGAGAATGCAGATGCATAAAGAGAAAAAATGTGTTTATATTTTTCCTGAGAAAGGAAGTGCTTATTGTGAAGTTGTGTTTCTGGCATCACACTCCTCTCTTCTTAATGTTCCCCAGGAGCTGAGGAAGGGAGCATGTGGAGGTGGAACCAAACCTTTCTGGAAGACTTCATCCTTCAAGGGCTCTTTGATGACTCCTTCAACCACCGTTTTCTTTTCCTCTTCATCATGCTGATCTTCTTTACTGCAGTGAGTGTCAACAGCCTCACCATCCTCCTCATCTGGGCTGACCCCCATCTTCACATACCTATGTACTTCCTGCTCAGCCAGCTGTCCCTCATGGATCTGATGCATGTCTCCACAACCATCCCCAAGATGGCTAGCAACTATGTGTCTGGCAAGAAGTCCATCTCATTTGTGGGCTGTGCCACCCAGCACTTCCTGTATCTGTCTGTGGGTGGTGCAGAGTGTGTCCTCCTGGCTCTCATGTCCTATGACCGCTATGTTGCCATCTGCCACCCCTTACGCTACACTGTGCTCATGAGCAGAAGAGTGGGAGTGATGATGGCTGTCATGTCATGGATGAGTGCATCTGTGAACTCCCTAATCCACACAGCTATCTTGATGAGCTTCCCTTTCTGTGGGTCAAGAATCATCCACCACTTCTACTGTGAGTTTCCAGCTGTTTTGAAGCTGGTGTGTGGTGAAGTCACTCTGTATGAGAAAACAGTGTACATCTGCAGTGTTGTACTTCTCCTCCTTCCCATCATTCTTGTCTCTACATCCTATGGATTCATTCTCCACAGTGTCATTCAGATGCGTTCAGCTGGGAGTAAGAGAAATGCCTTTGCCACTTGCAGCTCTCATCTCATTGTGGTTTCTCTCTGGTATGGTGCCGGCATATTCTCCTATATGAGACCCAGGTTCCAACGTACCCCACTGCAAGACAAAGTTGGTTCTGTTTTCTACAGCATCATTACTCCCACCTTGAATCCTCTGATTTATACTCTCCGGAATAAGGATGTTGCTAAGGCTCTGAAGAGAGTGTTGAGGAGGGATATTATTGTCTAGTGACTACAATTGTAGTTGCCCTGGATACAGTGCTTGGTAGAATGTACTCCTTTTGTAGGATAGGTGGGAGAGGGTGAGAGGATAGGAGTGGGAGTGGTGGAGAGAAGGGACTGTGATGGAGATGTAACTCTAAGTAAGAAAGAAAGAAAGAAAGAAAGAAAGAAAGAAAGAAAGAATATACTTCTTTTGCTGATCAAGATAAAACACTAATATATACATATATGTATGAATATATAACACACAAACACACACACACACACACACACACACACACACACACACACACACACATATATATATAGTTTTTTCAAGATATGGTTTCCATGTGTAGCCTTGACTGTGCTAGGACCCACTGTGTAGACCAAGCTGGCCTTGCATTCACAGAGACCTATCTGCCTCTTACTCCTGAATGCTGGCATAAAAGGTGTGTACCACCACTGCCTGACCAACACTTCAGATCCAGAGTCATGTTCCTCTTTGAAGGGAACATGAGTGAAGCTTTAACCTCCAAGTTTACTATTACAATATTATTTCCAGCAAGCCAAAACACACATTATGTTTCAATAAGTTGTTTGAGGTGTGGGGGAGAATCTAAAAATATCTCTCTAGAGGAGTTAATGCAGGGAGGTAGCTCAGTTGGTAAAGTGCTTGTTATTCAGGCATGAGCTGAATTCCTTCCCCATCATTCATGTCAAAAGTGCAACATGGTGGCATATGTTTGTAATCCCAGTGTTGTAGAGGTGTAGACAATCTGATTCCCGTGGGTCTCACGCTAGCCAACCTGGGTGAATGGGCAGTTTCAGCGTTAAGGAGGGTCAAAGATGGTGAGTGCCTCCAGAAGATTGAGCTTTGGTACACCCACACGCTCATGCACACACTTGTGCTTGAGCAAGCATACACACACACACACACACACACACACACACACACACACACACACAGAGTGGAGATCAGAATAGATAGAAATCCACTAATAGAGATAGAGGAAGAAACAGACAGACAGACAGTGAGACAGAGAATACAAAAGACGAAGAAGACACATAAAGGCCAGTGAAATTGAAAAACTAGTATGGTAGTAAAAAAAGAGTCTTTTACAATTATTGTTTTTATTAATTAAAACATAGCTGAAGCACACCAAAAGAGAGCGTAACACTGGGACACACCGGTTGTTAGTGAAAGTGTGTAGATTAAAGAATGTTTTAGAATGAATGGTGGATGTGGGCCAACAAGATGGCTCAGAATGAAAAAGCCCTTGCCTCAAAGGTGCTGACAGTTCAGGTGTGATCTCATAACCCACGATGTTTCTTTGTGTGGCCCCCTGGCTATCCTAGAACTTACTCTGTAGACCAGGCTGGCCTTGAATTCAGAGGTCTGTCTGCCTCTGCCTCCCAAGTGTTGACATTAAAGGAGTGTGTTATCACTGCTTGGCTTACATATATATGTTTTATTGAATGTAATTTTTTCCTTATGGTATATTCCGATCATGGTTTACCCTCAACCAACTTATTCCTGATCCACCCTACCTCTCTACCCACTCAATTCCAGTCTTCTTTCTCCTTCAGTGTAGATAACAAGAAGACGAACAGACAACAAAACAAACAGAAAAACACACAAGTCTATAAAAAGAGAATTAAAAAATATCAAAGTAAAGCACAACACACACACACCATATCCCATAGAAACAATAATCCGACATCATAATATACAAGCAAAAGACTGGCCGGACAAAAAATGCACAAACAGAGCAATATGAGACAAAACACCTACAAATTTTCCTTTGAGTTCATTTTGTATTGGTCTTCTACTTCTGGGCATGGGGCCGCTCCTTAAATGTGGTTTATATACCCAATGAGACTCCATTTGAGATAACTAATTTTTATGTTGAGAGCAAATGTGAATTGCAGATTGCTTTTTGATCAGGAGGGAGAAACCGTGTTCACTTTCCCCATCATGTCTGCGATCCCATGTAGCTTGAACCTGGGCAGGCTCTGTGCACATTGGCACTGTGAGTTCATGTGGGCACCAGTCCTGTTGTGTCTGGAAGACACTGTTTCCTTATTATCCATTAGCCTTGGCTCTTACTATCTTTCTGCCTCCTCTTCTTCATAGCTCTCTGAACCATGATGAGAGGGGTTTTATGAAAACCTCTCATTTAGGACTAAATACTATGAAGTCTTCCACTCTCTGCACATTGTCCTGTTGTGGGTCTCTGTGTTAGTTCCCATCTAGTGCAGGAGGAATCCTCTCTGATGATGTCTGAGCTAGGCACTGATGTATGGATATAGCAGAATGCCACTAGGGGATGTATTATTGCTGTGTTCCTTTAAAACAGTGATTCTCATCCTATGAATCGCTACCCCATGGAGGTTAAAGGACCTTCTACAGGAGTTGCCTAAGACCATCTGCATATCAGATATTTATATTATGTTTTATAATAGTAGCAAAATTCCAGTTATGAAGTTGTAACAAAAATAATTTTGTGGTTGGGCAGGGTCACCACAACATCAGGATTATTAAAGGGTTGCAGCATTAGGAAGGTTAAGAAACACTGCTTTAGCAGAACAACAGTATTTGTTTTGCTACTGGACCTGTGGCTTATCTAATCCCAGGTTCTTAGCCACCCACACAATGTCAGGCATGGGCTACATTTTGTGGAGTGGTAAATGGATAGAGTTAGAAAAAATATCATCTTTGATAAAGTGTCCCAGATGAAAAAAGACAAATAAAGGGGTTGTAGAGTTATTGCACCCCTTTTCATGTTAGGACACAGAGAAGAAGCAAATGTCTATAAATAAGGAGTGGCTTGTCTTGTCTCCACATCCCATCTGCCCATAGGAATGCTGAGACTATAGATATGTGCTACCATGTCTGGTTTTACATGTGTTCTGGGGATTAAAATTAGATCTTCATTCTGAGCTGCAAGAGCTTTACTCTCTAAGCCCTCTCTCCAGGTCCTCTGCAATAATGTGGTGGCTCTTGGTATTTTATTCTATACAGTGGCTAGACTGATTCTTTCCATACACAGATCTTCTACTTAAACTCCTTTTAGACCTGGCTGAGAATACTTGGAAAACAACCAGAGCCAGGAAAGTCTTTATATATAACTAGTTACCAATTCTTTTTTATTTCCTAACTTGTTAAATGCTAGCCATTTTATCTAACTTGCCATTGTTTTTGAGACAGGACCTTATGTAGCTCAACCTGGTATCAAACCTGCTATGTAAGCCAATGATGACATTGATCTTCTGAGCCTCTTTTCTCAACTTGGGATTAAAGGCGTGTGATATCCTACTTGGTTTACATGATGCTGTGATTTGACCTAAGGGATCCATGTATGGTAGGCAAGCACTGAACAAAATAATTTACAGTATATGTGTAAAACATTTGGCATGGTCATGTGATGGAAGAGCACTGGATGTCTTGCCATCCAGAAACTGTTACATATGAGGAACATGCTCTCTGCTGGAAAACATCCTTTGATGAACAGATTTCTTGGAAGTGCATGATTTCAGTTAACATGGCAGTACCTTGTATGGTGGGTTGTGATATTGGTCAATTTGACAACATCCTTGTGGGTATGTTGAGGGGCTATAAATAGAAACCCCAGAAACACAGAGGAGCTTTTTCTTGGCAATGGTTCTCATCACTGCTTTGCTTCAAAATACTCAGACAACACTTTGAGACTTGTTTCTTCTGAGACTTACTGCTGCCTTTGCTGCTGAGGACCGAGGTCCAGGTCAGGCTGAGATTGAGGCCCCAAGTGGTGCTGGGAAAGCCGCTGCTGCCTTGGCTCTCTGTGGTAAGGTTAGTGAAGTTAGTGTAGCATCATAGGGATGTGGGAGCTTGGTGTCTCAGATAAAAGGTATGGTGCATCCAATTACAACCAGATGTGATTAACATTGAAGTGTGTGCCTTGAAGGCCTGCCAAGAGCAGACGATCATGGGACCACAAGACACATTGTTGTGGAGGCATGCGTTGCAAAGCCTGGTAGGAACTATGGCAATGAAATTCTGGAATTCATGGCAGAGATCATCACGACACATTGCGACAGGAGAGATTTAAATTGGAAGCCCACTTGGTCTCGGAGAGACCACGCTCTGCTGCTCATCACCACTTTGCACTGACCTCCCGGGAACCCAGGTAGCAGAGAAAGTAAAGGTAGATCCTCCCTGGTGCTCCAGAATGCTGGCCTCAGAGCATCTTAACAGCCAGAACACCAGAGTGGAGTCCTTGGAGCCCAGAGCATCAGAACAGTGAGCCCAAGAAACTTTTCATCTTGCAAACAATTGGGCCCTAGGACTGTAGAGGCAATTCTTGGCTGATTAAAAGGCTGCCCCACTTCAATGGTTGAAACAGATCAAATTCATAAACTGGCCCTAAGATTTAATGAATAAGACTCACAGACTTTAAGACTGAAAGACTTGTTGGAAAGCAGCAACCCGCATGGATCCATGCCAAGAGAATTAGCCTGAGAGAATATTCTTTTAAGAAACTTAAGTTAAGTTTTTGTCTTTTATAGATATTAGAGTATTTTAGATATTAAGATATTCTTAGTTAGAATTCTAGGTTTTAGAATTAGGGTTTGGGTTTTAGGATTTAGGAACTTTATATGTAATTGTTAAGTATTAATAAACATATAGGCATAAATAAAATATTCTGTTACAGCTGTCCATGCTGGTCCTCCTCTGAAATACTGCTGGTTTGGGCTGTTGCTTGTATCTGTTTCTGCATATGCTGTTTGGCTGGACGGCTGGAATTCTGAGGAATCATCCCTAAAGACCTATGTCTAATAAGGTCATTACCTTCCGTCTCTAATAACATTTTTTTCTGCTCTATATTAGGTCAGTGGGTTGGAAGAGAGGTAGAGATATTTACATAATAAGAAATAAATAGTTTAAAAGTATGCCTTCAGTCATGTGCTCATATAATACCACTAGTATGTAGGGGATGGGGAGACAGAATGATTTCTAAGGCTTTCTGGCTAGGAAATCTAGTCATATTAGTAAGCTCTAGGTTCATTGAGAAACTGTCTATAGCAAACAAGGTGGAGATCTACTGGGGAAGACACCAGCTATCACCTCAGGCCTCCACATCTATGGACATACATGGCTACACACAGGAGTATATGCACATTCATGGGTACACTAAAGCACACACACACACACACACACACACACACACACACACACACACACACAGCTACAACCACAAGGTGAGCCAGGCACCCTCCGTATCAAAAGACTGGTAGTTGTACACACATGAGAAAACCATGGTTCTTAAAAGTCTTAAGTCTTAAGTGTGGAGATCAGTGGAAGAAACACTTCTCCTGTGTAGCAGGCTGACAGTACAGGAATCAGTTTCACTGCTCTCCCAATTTCAGAGTGCTATAGCCCAATTATATCTTGAGGGGCAGTCCATTGTTAGAGGCTCAGGTATTTTGGGATCATGAAAAAAGGCAATAAGTGAGGGAGCCTAGGGACGCCTTGTCACAGTTTGGGTGTTGGGAGACAGCCATAAACATCAGTCTTCTTTTGTGGGTTTGTGTTTCTGTGTGTGCATGTATACGAGTGTGTGTGTGTGAATGTATGTGGAGATTGTAGGTTTACATCAGGTGTCTTCATTTGACACTTAATCTTTTTGAGACAGGTTCTTTCATAGAACCTAGAACCCACCCACTGAACTGGGCTGGGTTGCTGGCAAGAAGCAGATGTTCTCTTGCCTTCATTTGTCCTCTGTACTTGGATATCTAGGGCATGTTTTCATTTATATTAGGGGCTGAGCATTTTACTGGGGCCTACTTGCTTTCTCTTGTTCAGAAATTGCCCCTCAAAGAAGCTTAAGTAGCTATAAGATTGGCTTGTGGAGGGTAAAAGGGTCAGGACACTGTCCTCTGTGGGGAGAGTAGAGTTTCATCACCAGTGGACTCTTAATGGAAGGTTAGAGTTAAGATACTGTGGTAGGATGATTGCCAATCTCGCTATCTTTCCTATGAAGTTTATAGCCACTCAAGATGGAGAGCCCTGATCCTATCTATTGGATGGAGTGACAGCAAAAATTTCTTTTCTACCACAGGACAGATTACAATTCAGAAGTGTCTGCCATAATTGAGACTTGCAGGCATAGTGACTGATTGATTCTCTTGGGTCTTTCAATACAGAGATCAGTGCTCTGCTTGCCTCTCTACATTCCAGGGACTCCCTCCTTCTTAGGTGTTTGCTCAGATTTTGTCAAAAGGGATGGATGGAAGTAGGCAAGGGGGATAAGTATTCCAAAACAAGAAAACATGACTCTAGCAATGGTTCACCATGGTTAATTGATCCCTATTGAGAATATTCATGCATTATTCCCAGTGCCAACACTTCCTAGATACCTTTTTCCTCTGATCCCACAAAGAAACTCCAAGTAAATAAATTCCTAGGGAACTCATCTTTCAATGGGAAGAGTACATAATGTGCTGTCTGGGCTAAGTGTTCCCAGGAGAGATCCAAGATGTGTCTTTTGTGGGACAGTCCCTATGACATCAGTATTGTGTTGTGAGCTTGGCTCAGCAGGCCCTTTAGGTCCTCTGGGCTTGGAGAGTTTTCATCTCTTATAGACGATGCTCCTCTTCCCTCATGGCTGGCTCATGCCAGGCCAAATCCATTCTGGTGTCTTTAGTTACTGTTGAGGAAACACTTGTAGAGTCAGAAAGGGACTTCTTGACTGAATGTACTGAAGTCATCCTTTATAAGAAAAGGAGAGGATAACAGGGAAATCAAATCCTATTGTTTTCTTGGCTTTGGGTATGTGATGATTGAAATTGTGTCACATCACTACCAATTCCTGTTGCCCAAACTCTTGAACTGAGATAGAAAGGTGACTAAAATAGAGGCTTAGAATCAGAGAGAACATTCTGCAAGATTGCACTGACTGACTCTAATGAGTGGAAGAATCCGTTTTGCTCACTCCATCCTTCCCGTAGGCCGATAAGGATATAGATCTGACCAAGATTGTCCTGCTCTTTGTTGAAGGATTCTGAGTGTTGATGTAGGCTGTGAGAGTGCTACAGAACTGTAACTTCTACTTCTCCCTTGATGCTGTTATTGGAGTAATTAGTGTAACTATTCTAGTTAGTAAAGTTCTCCAGGGTTGGAGAAGGAAATTTGATGTACACTTCAGGAAAGTCTTGTTTGGGGTGTAGTAAGCAATGTGTGTGTGTGTGTGTGTGTGTGTGTGCGTGTGTGTGTCAGTGTGGACACTTCTGGCAGCTCCATTGCACTCATAGGCTTGTTCTGAGCCCTGGTCTCTGCTGAGGAAATTCCAGGTATGATAATGTTGGGCTGGTGGAATCCTGGAAACCCTTGTTAGTAACTTGGCCACTGCCAGCTATCCCTTATGTCTCGGGGTGTTGTTGGCCACTACCAGCTATCCCTTATGTCTCGGGGTGTTGTTGAGGTAGCAGAGGAGGACAGCTTCCTGAGAAGGCAGGAAAATGTTCTCTGAAGGGCCATAAGAAGAATGTTAGGAAATTCCTAGGAGAAATAAATCGAGGAGCCAGATAATGATATTCTTCTGATAGGGGCATTCACTAACACAAACGAGGACACAAACGAGGAATGAGATTGAGAAGTGCATGGCTAAGTAGGTATGTGTGTAGATTTCTCAGCTGCTGAAGTAATTAGGGGTAGCACAGGAGAACTTAATTCATTTCTCTACAAATTGTTTTGTGTATGTATGTATGTTCATATATATGCATGTATGTGTGTGGGCATGACCTGGCAATGATATATGAATGGGGTCCAAGGACAACTTGTAGGAATTTGTTTTCTTCTTCCATAATTTGGACCTTAGGGATTGAATTCACAGTGTCAGATTTGAAGGTATGTTCCTTTTCCAGTGAACCATGCTCTGGACTTAAGGTTCATATGTTAATACACATAGGATGAGATTGAAATAATGCTGTAAAGATGAGATGCTAAGCTGCCTTCATCAGCACACAGCATAGGAAATGTGATTCTTCATTGGTCAAGTCACACTTTTAAGAATGCATTTAGTTCTGAATTCTTTGCTTGAAAACATAAACAATCTGGAATGTATGATGGTGTTAGGAGATCTTTGGTAAGTGTTGCTTGACACCTTTCCCCAGGGAGGCATGAAATATGCAGCATCTACTCCAGAATCCATTTCAGACCAAAATAATGATTCCACTAAAGTTCAGTTTGGTGAGCCAATGTGTTTATTGGAGTGTGGGAGAGTGGCTACTTGTAGGAGCAGGGAGAACTCAAAAGTAGCTGCATCATGGAAAAGCCCATCACAACATTCTTGAGGTCTCATGGGAGATACAGTGTATAACTTGCAGGCCACCCCAGTGACAGAAGAGTCTCTTCTCAGCAACTTGGCTGGTCAGAGTCTCCTTTCCCAGCAGTTGTTTAGTGTTTCCACATCCTTGGGAAGGGACCCTACAGGCTCTTGGATTTTCAGCTTTTCTAAATTCATGAAATGTGTTTACTTCCTGAGTTTCAGGAGCCTCTTCTCTCTCTCATAGAAGGAATGCATCAATTAGGAGAAAATTGCTATACAATAGACAGAAAAAAAACAAGGAAAAATATGGTAATGCTTGTATGATTAACTTAGATCCTTTTTGAGTCATACTTCACCATGGAAATTAAGTGGCCAATCTTATTAGTATTCAGGTGAGAAGGGAATAAAGTATAGATAGGGAAGGTTGACTGATGGAATGCTACAATCTTAGTTCCTCCTGTTTATGAGTCACAATTTAATGGAGAGAAATATATGCGGGAGATGTCTCTGGCTCGTGTCCTGGAGCACAGATACAGCTGTTTTGTTATGTTTTACTTACTGCTCATATGTTTCTTTAACCAGCCATTCTCAACCTGTGGATTGCAACCAAAAATATTTACATTATGACTCATAACGGTAACTAAGTTATGGTTATGAAGTAGCAGAAAATGTAATTTTATGGTTGTGGGGTCACCACAATATGAGGAACTATATTCAATTGTCACAGCTTTAGAAAGGTTGAGAACCACTGCTTTACACGATGATCAATATGAAATACAGTGACTCTCATGACTGTCCTGCATAGAAGCAAATGTTGCTAATCTTTTAAGAAAAGAAGGATGCAAAAACAGCATCTTTCCTCCTGAGATTTCCATATGTGTGGACAATGTAACTTGGTCATACCAACCCTGACGCCTTCCTCCCACTCACCCAATACATTTCACTTCCACCATCTCGTCCTCTTTCTCTCTTTTATTTGTAACTTAGTCTGTTTACACTCTCTGATGGAATGCTGGTTAGTTTAGTTGGCTTGATCTTGTGCAGGTAAATATAACTGGAGTGAATTCACAAGTGTAAAAGCCATGCCATGTCCAAAAGACCGCATTTCACACCACTCCTCCCCATCCACATCTGATAATTTTCGTGTAGGTCATGGGGACCAGCCTTAGTTTTCAGGCTTGCATGGTACCTTGCATTATGTTTGTGGAGATAATGCCTCAGCTCCCAAGTTGGGCTTTCAATAGACTGTAGATGTTCATTAATTTCACAGTGATAATAATTTTCAAGAGAGATGTTTTTTTTTGGTTTCTGTTTTTCAAAATATCATTTGGATAATTAGAATTGTTGGACAATTAGAAATAGACACAAAGGTGTCCAAATGTGACTCAATATTATGTCAAATGGATCTGTACAAAAATTTAAAAAAATGTATAAGGAGAAAAAAACTAATCACATTTGTCCCGAGAGATAGGAATTGTTGATTGTGATGTTATGTTTTTTGAATCATACTCCTGTCCTTTTGCCTGATACCCCAGGAGCTGAGAAAGGGATCATGTGGAGGTGGAACCAGAACTCTCTAGAAGATTTCATCCTTCAAGGGCTCTTTGATGACTCCTTCAACCACCATGGTCTTTTCCTCTTAGTCATGCTGGACTTCTTACTGCCTTGAGTGGCAACAGCCTCACCATCCTTCTCATCTGGGCTGACCCCCATCTTCACACACCCATGTACTTCCTGCTCAGCCAGTTTTCCCTCATGGATATGATGCACATCATGACAACCATCCACAAAATGGCTAGCAACTACCTATCTGGAAAGAAGTCCATCTCATTTGTGGGCTGTGCCACCCAGCACTTCCTGTATCTGTCTCTGGGTGGTGCAGAGTGCCTCCTCCTGGCCCTCATGTCCTATGACCACTATGTTGCCATCTGCCACCCTTTACTCTATGCTGTGCTCATGAGCAGAAGAGTGGGAGTGATGATGGCTGTCATGGCATGGTTGAGTGCTTCAGTGAACTCCCTAATCCACACAGCCATCTTGATGAGCTTCCCTTTCTGTGGGTCCAGAATCATCCACCACTTCTACTGTGAGTTTCCAGCTGTTGTGAAGCTGGTGTGTGATGACATCACTCTATGAGACCACAGTGTACATCTGTGGCATTGTACTTCTCCTCCTCCCCATCATTCTTGTTTCTACATCCTATGGATTCATTCTCCACAGTGTCATTCAAATGCATTCAGCTGGGAGTAAGAGAAATGCCTTTGCCACATTCATCTCTCACCTCATTGTGGTTTCTCTCTGGTATGGTGCCTGCATGTCCTCCTATATAAGACCCAGGTCACAGAATACCCCATTGCAAGACAAAGTTGGTTCTCTTTTCTATATTATTATTACTCCCACTTTGAATCCTCTGATTTATACTCTCCATAATATGGATGTTGCTAAGGCTCTGAAGAGAGTATTTAGAAGTGATACTGTTGTCTAGTGACTACAATTGTAGTTGCCCTGGATATAGCAGTAGGTAGAATATGCTTATTACAATGATAATGGTAAAACACTTCTTAAAAATATATATAACATATATTATATAAATGGATTTATATATGTGTTAATATGCATGTATTGATATATATTACTATATATAACACACAGAGACACACACAAACATGCACACACACACAAACACACACATATATATTTGGTTTTTCGAGATGTGGTTCTTTGTGTAGCTTGGCTCTTCTAGAAGTCACTCTGTAGACCAGTCAGGCCTCCAGTTCAGAGAGATCTATTTGCCTATGCCTTTCGAATGCTGGGATTAAAGTTGTGCACCACCACTGCCTGGTCAACACTTAAGATCTGGAGTTCTGGTCCTGTTTGGAGAGAACATGAGTGAAGTTTTACCTCTAAGTTTACTATATAATTTTATTTCCTGCAAGGAATACCATACATTATGTTTCAATAAGTTGATTGGGAAGTGGGGGACAATATCAAAATATCTCTCTAAAGGAGTTAATACAGGGAGGTAGCTTAGTTGGTAAAGTGCTTGTTGTGCAACACGAGCTGAATTCCTTCCCCAGCATTCAGGTCAAAAGTCCAACATGGTTCATAAATTGTAATCCCCATGTTGTAGAGGTAGTGGCAATCTGATTCCCAAGGGGCTCAGTGAACTGCAATTTAATTATCAATTTTAGTTATTAGTAAGTATAAACTGTAAGATTAGGCTGGCAGAGCAGCCAGCAGCTTGGCAGAGCAGAGGGCGGCCTGGCAGAATATCAGCCGACGGGCCTGGCCTGCCTTAACTGGCGGCCTGATTTATCCTGGGGAAAGAGCTCTGGACCAAGGGTGGCCTACACCACCTATAACTTAATAATTTCTCCTTTAGCTGGGTAGACTCTTGATTAGCTACTCCAAGTTAACTCAGGTCACCTATTCCGAAACCACTGTGTGCCTGTGATTACCTTCCAGCATTCTCAAACATGTCTATCTGCTTCCATGTCTCGGGCCAAATGAACAAATCCTCTGTGTGAAACACAGAGTTCCTGTTCTAATCTCAGGAAGTCCTGCCTTCCCATACTCTTTCGGTCCAGCTAATTGGCTATCAGCTACTTTTATTAACCAATCAAGAGAATGCCTCAGAAGGGGCAGTAACCAGATCTCAGCATTGAAATCAGCCTATCAGAAGTAATGTTATTAGACATTCTCCAAAATCTCCTTCTTTAAGTCTAACAAAAGACTCTTTTTCTTAATAACAATAAATACAACAATAAACACCATACAGTAACAATAACAATAAATACAATACAATAAAACAATTATGGAAACTAAAAGGTGTGACATACATTCTAAATGTCCAGTCCATATGTATTTGACTAGTCAACTAGGAAATGTATTCTATTACATATCTCTCTTGATGAGTTTAAGGATCTATACCTAATTCAACTTCCATCCTAACTTACATTATTAACTAAAATCATCTTAACCACCCTAAAACATAGAGTATAACTCTGTAGTCTTCAATCACATCAGAAACCTGAGAAGGATAAATATATCTGAATAAATAGGAAGTGCAGAGAAAGCAACTTCCAAAACTATGAAATGACAGAAAACTGGATACCTAAAAAGTCCCCAGTTTCTATAACGTTGGAGCATCATCTCAGGCTAGGCATCTTGGTTGGATGTGCAGCTTCAGGGTTAGGGAGGCTCAGAGAAGGTGGGTGACTCCAGAAATTTGAGCACTGGTACACACACACACACACACACACACACACACACACACACACAGTGGGGAGGATGGAATAGATAGAATTCCACCAATAGAGACAGAGAAAGAGACAGACAGAGAGACAGAAACAGAATACAAAAGGTGAAGAAGACACATAAAGGCCAATGAAACTGAAAAGCTAGTAGGGTAGTGAAACAAGGGTTTTTTACAATTATTGTTTTAATTAATTAATTAATTAATTAATCAATCGATTTTAATGTTTATTTATTACTTCAGGTTACATCTCCATCACAGTGTCCTCTTTCAACCCCTCCCAGTCCCGCCCTCTCACCCTCTACTCCATGTCCCTTCCATCCCACTCCTCTGGAGTAGAGTGTCCCTACATATCAGTCTCCCACCCCAGTTCAGCAGTCATATGAGGGCCAAGAGCCTCGGCAGCATCACTAGGGCAAAGCGTCTCACTGACAGGTAACAAAGTCTATGTTCTTGTTCCCTTTGGTGCATTGGTTGTAGTATAGTTATCCTGTACTATATGGCTAAAATCCGACTATAAGTGAATAGATGCTATGTGCATCCTTCTGAGACTGGGTTAGCTCACTCAGGATGAGTTTCTATAGTTCCATCCATTTGGCTGCAAATTGCATGATTTCATTGTTTCTTATGACTGAGTAGTATTCCATTGTGTAGATATACCACAGTTTTTAAAATCCATTCCTTGGTTGAGGGACAACCCCACATCTGACAGAGGGTTAATATACAAAATTTACAAAGAGCTCAAGAAATTAAATATGAGGAAATCAAATAGTCCAATTAAAAAATGAGAAACAGAGATAAACAAAAAATTCGCAAAGGAGGAATCCCTAATAACTGAGAGACACTTGAAGAAATGCTCAGCATCCTTTATCATTAGAGAAATGCAAGTCAAGATGACTCTGAGATTCCATCTCACACCTGTCAGAATGGCTAAGATCAAAACTCAAATGACAGCACATGCTGGTGAGGTTGTGGAAAAAGGGGAACACTCCTCCATTGCTGGTGGGAGTGCAAGCTTGTACAATTAGTATGGAAATCAATCTGGTGATATTTTGGACAACTTGGAATAGCTCTACCTGAAGACCCAGCTATACCACTTCTGGGTATACATCAAAATGATTCCTCACCAAATCACAAGGACATTTCCTCATCTATTTTCATAGCAGCCTTCTTTGTAATAGCTAGAAACTGAAAACAACCCAGATGTTTTTATAAGTTAAACATAGGTAAAGCACACCAAAAGAGAGCATAACACTGGGACATGCTGCTTGTTAATTAATGTGTGTAGATTAAAGAGTTTTAGACGAATCGGTGGTTGTGGGCCAGCAAGATGGCACAGAATGAAAAGGCATTTGCCTCAAAGGTGTTGATAGTTCGATTGTGATCTCCATAACCCACAATGCTAGGAGAGAACTGACTCCTGAAGGCTATCTCTGACTTCCTCATGCATGCCTTAGCAATTGCCTACAAAGACAGATGTGCACAAAAAAATAAATAAATGAGTAAATAAATATAAAAAACAAGAAAGAAGGAAGGAAAGATGATATGAAAGCCACATTCATAGACTCTTAAAATTTGTTTTACTCAGTAGACAAGAATTCTGAGGGGGCTGAGGAGATGGCTCAGTTGGTAAAGGTAGCTTACTACCAGGCCTGATGATGTGTGTTCAATCCCAGGACCCACATGGTGAAAGGTTCTTCCTAATCTCTAAATCCATTCATACAGATAAGATTAATAACAGCTCATTGTCATAAAAAGAGAATTCAGAAGGAATAAATACCTTTTTAAATTTGCATCAGGCTCTCATCATTCAGCTTTGTCTGGTCTGGAGCACTATGTAGAGCAGGCTGGTTTGAACTCAGAGATCCATCTCCACAGTGCTGGGATTAAAGATATGCTCCACCATGGCTGGCCATAATTTCTGATTTTTAAGTGATCATATGTATTTACAATTTTTATAATGTGTGTTAAATCACACAAATATTTATTGAATGTGTGTTATCAGCCACTTGCTTAGGTAGGTTTCTGGGAATTCTCTTTATCAAATCTCATATCTTTTTTGGGGATGCTTTTGAATATTTTTGTTATGCAGTGTACCTACCATGTGACATAGGGATATGCAGGTTCATTATTTCAAAGCATGAAGAAAAGAAAGTCCTTTGTGTTTTCTGAAGATTTGTTGTTGTCTTTTAATTAGTAATCAGACATATTTGGATTAGAATCTGTCACTCAAACACTATATATAATGTATGATAAATGTGCCTCCCTGTGTCTCAGAAATGTTATATGAGAAACTTATATAATAAATCTTACATATAAAATACAGGCATCTGGAATCTGGGTGTGTTGTGGTGTGAGATCTGAGCAAGAGAATGATATTGAAATGTCATCATTTGAAAATGATTTTACTGAAGGGATGTTGTGAAGAAGACAGTGTATGGGAGGTGTAAAGACCCAGGCTTGGTAGCTCTGCCAAGACAGAGTGTGCAAGTCCTTCATAATTCCTGATTTACAATTAATGTTTGTCGGAGATACTGGGCCAAAATTCTGAAGATAGATGCTCCAATGTTATTGAGAGAAATTGGGGGCTGTCCAGGCAGCCAGTTGTCTGCCTTTTCTCAGTTTTGGAACCTGCTTTCTCTGTACTTCCTGTTTATTCAGATATATTTATCTTTCTCAGGTCTCTGATTAGGTTGAAGACTAGATATTTATAGTCTCACAGTTGAATTTTAAGTTGTTTAGGAATTAAAAGGATGTTCTAGGTCTAAAAAGATGTTTTTAAGTTGATAATGTGAGTTAGGTTGGAAACTGAGTAAGGTACAGAACTTTAAACACATCGAGACAGATAGATAATAGAATATTTTTATAGGTTGCCAAATGCATATGGACTAGACATTGGGAATGTATCTTATACCATGTAATTTTCATAATTGCTGCCTGATTGTTCTTATTGTATTATATTTATTGTTATAAGAAAAAGAGGCTTTCATTGGACTAAATGGGGGAGATGTTGGAGAGAAAAAAGGTAAACCTTAAATTAAAAAAAAAAAAAGACGCAGGCTTGGGTTGAAGGAGGGCTTGGATACTAAGCCAGTGTTTCTCCACCTTCCTAATGATAACCCTTTAGTACAGTTTCTCATGTTATGCTGCCCCCACCATAAAATTATTTTTGTTGCTACTCTATAACTGCATTTTGCAACTGTTAAGAGTCACAATGTAAATATCTGTGCTTTCTGGGGGTGTTAGGTGACCCCCGTGAAAGGGTTTTTTGACCCCCAAAAGGGTTATGACCTACAGGTTGAGAACTGTTGTTTTAAATGCTAGCTGAGTAAGCCTGAGGATATGAGTCCAATCCTGCAGAACTGAGGTACAAAAAGGTGTGGTGTGGACTCTTATAAACCTGATGAAGCATGGTGTGTGTGTGTGTGTGTGTGTGTCCCCATGGGTCTTGCTGGCCAGCTAATGTAGCATAATCAGCAAGCTCCAGGTTCATTTAAAAACAGTGGTGGAGAGTGATTATAGAGGACACATGTTGACCTCTAACTTCCAAGTTCACTTGCACACACATGTATACACACGAGCAAACATGAACTGAGGAACATGTATCTTAAATAGAAATAAAAGAGATTTACATATTTAATTTATATATTTACATTTGTATTTTTTTCCTCAAGACAGGGTTTCTTTGTGTGGCCTCCTGACTGTCCTGGAACTCACTCTGTAGACCAAGGTGGCCTTCGATTTAGAGATCTGTCTGCCTCTGCCTCCAAGTGCTGACATTAAAGGATTGTGCAATCACTTCCTTGCTTACATATATGTATTTTATTGAATATAATTTTTCCTTATGGTATATTCTGATCATGGTTTCCCCTCCATCAGCTTATTACAGATCCACCCTACCTCCCTACCCACTCAATTCCATGTCTTTTTCCTCCTTCTATTTAGAAAACAAACTAACTAACTCAAATACAAACAAACAAACAGAAAAACACACCAGCCCAAAGAAAAAAGAATTAAGAAAAAAAATAAAAGCACAGTACACACACACACGCACACGCACACGCACATGCACACGCACATGCACATGCACACACGCACACACACACACACACACACACACACACACACGCACACAAACACTTCATAGAAACAACAAACCCACTCAAGATGGAGAGCCCTGAGTATCTAATGGACAGCGTGCCACCCAAAATTTCTTTCATCCCACAGGACAACTTAGAGCTCAGAAGTGTCTGCCATAATTAAGACTTGCAAAGTGACTGATTGATTCTCTTAGGTCTTTCAATACAGAGATCAGTGCTCTGCTTTCCTCTCTGCACTCCAGGGACTCCCTCCTTCTTAGATGTTTGCTTAGATTTTGTCAAAAGTGTTGGAAGGAAAGAGGAAAGGGAGATCTGTATTCCAAAAGAAGAAAACAGGACTCCAGCAATGGTTCATCATGGTTAATTGGTCCCTAGTGAGACTATTCCTTTGTTATCTCTAGGGCTAACTCTTCCTAGATACCTTATTCCTCTGACCCCACAAAGGAACTCCAAGTAAATAAAGTCCTAGGGAACTCATCTCTCAATGGGCAGAGTATATAATACTTAGTGTCTGGGCTAAGTGTTCCCAGGAGAGTTACAGGATGAGTTTTTTTGTGGAAGCATCCCTATGAAGTCAATATTGTGTTGTGAGTTTGGCTCAGCAGTCACCATATGTCTTCTGGGATTGAAGAGGTTTCATTTCTATAGACAGTGCTTCTCTTCCCTCATGGCTTCCCTCACACCAGATCAAGTCCATTCTCATGTCTTTAGTTACTGATCATGAAACACTTCCTGTTTCAGAAAGGGACTTCATGACTGAAAGTACTGACGTAAACCTTAATAAGATGAGAGGATAACTAAATAAAGAGAGCTTTAGGTATCCAAAACAGCAGGGAAATCAAATCCTATTTTTAACTTGGCTTTGGGCATGTGATAATTGAAGTTGTTTCACATCCCTGCAAATTCTGGTTGGCCAAACTCTTGAGCTGGGATAGAAAGGGACTAAAATAGAGACTTAGAGTCACAGACAACATTCTGCATGATCTTGTCTGACTCCCAAGGGTGGAAGAAGCCCCTTTGCTCATTCCATCCTGCCAGTAGGCTGATAAAGATACACATCTGAGAAAGACTGTGTTGCTCTTTGCTGGAAGGGTCCAGAGTGTGAAAGCAGACTGTGAGTTCACTACAGAATCATAAGTTCTTCTGCACCTGTGATGCTGCTATTGGGTTTATTAGTGCAACCCCACCAGTTAGTGAAGTTCTCCAGTGTTGGAAATAGAAGTGTGATGTGTACTTCATGGAAAGCCTTGTTTTGGGTGAATAGTAGCCAATGTGTGTGTGTGTCAGTGTGGACTCTCCTGCCAGCTCCATTGCGCACATAGGATTTTTCTGAGCCCAGGCCTGTGCTGTGGAATTCCAGGTAAGACGACATTGAACTGGTGGAATCCTGGAAACCCTTGTTAGTGATTTGGCCACTGTCAGCTGTCCCTTGTGTCTCATGGTGTTATTGAGGCAGTACTAGAGGGCAGCTTCCTGAGAAGGCAGGGAAAAAGTTTTCTGAAGGGCCACAAGAAGAATGTTAGGAAATTCCTAGTGGAGAAAAAAGCAAGGAGGTAGATAATGATGTGCTTCTCATAGGGTATTCACCGAGAGTGTTGGATGGACACAGATAAGGAATGAGATTGAGAAGCATATGGACAATTATGTATGTGTATAGATCTCTCAGCTGCTGATGTAATTAGAGGTAGCATGGGAGAACTTAGCTTATGTCTCTAAAATCTTTTTATGTATTATGTATGTTCATGTGTTTATGCATGTATGTGTGTATGAATGATCTGTCAATGATATATGTATGGAGGTCAGAGAACAACTTGTAAGAAGTTGTTTTATTTTTCGATCATGTGGACCCTGGGGACTGAATTTGGATTGTCAAGCTTGGAGGTAGCTTAATTTACTAGTGAACAATATTCTGGACTTAAGTTTCATATGTTAATCCACATAGGATGAGATTTTAATAACTGTAAAGATGAGATGCTGAGCTGTATTCATCAGCACACAACATAGGAAATGTGACTCTTCATTGTTTAAGTCACACTTTGAAGAATGCAGTTAGTTCTGAGTTCTTGGCTTGAAAACAAAAACATTCTGGAATGCATGATGGTCTTAGGAGACCTTTAGTAAGTTTTGTGTGATACTTTTCCCCAGGGAGACATCACATATGCAGCATCTACTCACTTTAGAATCATGATAGACCAAAAAAAATGATTATACTAAAGTTCAGTTTGGCTAGCCAATGAGTTTATTGGAGTGTAGGAGAGTGACTACTTGCAGGAGCAGGGAGAACTCAAAAGTAGCTGCATTGCGGAAAAGCCAAAAAGCCCATCACAGCATTCGTGAGTTCTCATGAGAGTCCTAAAGCTCTCTGTATGAACTTCAGGCCACCCCAATGGCAGGAGAGTCTCTTCTTAGCAGCTTAGCCGGTCAGAGTCTCCTGTTCCAGCAGCTGTTTAGTGTTTCCACATCCTTGTGGAGGTATCCTGCAGGCTCTTGGATTTTCAGCTTTTCTAAATGTGTGAAATGTGTTTACTTCCTGAGTTTCAGGAGCCTCTCCATTGCTGGAGTGTTTCAATTAGGAGGAAATTGCTATACAATAGAGAGAGAAAAACACAAAGAAAAATAGGCTAATGCTTGTAAGATTAATTTAGATCCTTTTTGAGTCATATTTCACCATGGAAATTAAATGGGTAATCTTATTAGTATTCAGGTGAGAATTGGATAAAGTATAGATAGGGAGTGTTGACTGATGACATGCTTAAATCCTAGTTTGTCAAGTTCATGAGTCACAATTTGATGGGCAGAAATACAAACAGGAGATATCTCTGGCTCCTTTTCTGGAGCAATGATACAGCTGTTTTGTTACATTTTACTACTCATGTGTTTCTTTAAACCAGCAGTTCTAACCTGTGGGTTGTGACCAAAAATATTTACATTATAACTCATAACAGTAGCTAATTACAGTAATGAAACAGTAACAAAAATAATTTTACATTTAGGAGTCACCACAACCTGAGGAACTATATTAAAGGGACGCAGTTTTAGGAAGATTGAGAACCATTGCTTTAAACTATACTTGATCAATATTAAATACGTTGAGTCTCATGACTCTCCTGCACAGAACCAAAACTTGCTAATGTTTTAAGAAAAGAAGGGTGCAGAAATAGCAACTTTCCCCCTGACAATTCCATATGTGTGGGCAATGTAACTTGGCCATACCCACCCTGACTCTTTCCTCTCTCTCACCCAATATGTTCCACTCCCACCATCCAGTCTTCTTTCCCTCTTTTATTTGAAGCTTAGTCTGGTTTACACTTCTTGATGGAATGCTAGTTTGTTTTGCTGGCTTGATCTCGTGCCAGTAATCATAAATGCAGGGAGAACACAAGTGGAGCACCCATACCATGTCCAAAAGACCACATTTGTCACCACTCCTCCCCATCCACATCTGATAATTTTCATGTAGGTCTCGGGGACCAGCCTTAGTTTTCAGGCTTGCATGGTACCTTGCATTGTATTTGTGGAGTAAGGACTCAGCTCCCAAGTTGGGCTTTCAATAGAACACAGATGTTCTGGAATTTCACAGTGATGATGATTTACAAGAGAGATAATTTTTAGGTTTCTGTTTTTAAAAATATCATTTGGATAATTACAGTTGTTGGACAATTAGAAATAGATATGCACTTGCACAAAAATGTCCATATGAAGCCCAGTATTATGTCAGGTGTATCTATGTAAAATTAAAAAAAAAATAAAGAGAAAAAAGTCTTCACATTTTTCCTGAGAAAAGAAGTGCTTATTTTAAAGTTATGTTTCTTGCATCATATTCCTGTGTTGTCGCTGTTCACCCAGGACCTGAGGAAGGGAGCATGTGGAGGTGGAACCAGACCTCTCTGGAAGACTTCATCCTTCAAGGGCTCTTTGATGACTCCTTCAACCACCGTTGTCTTTTCCTCTTGATCATGGTGGTCTTTGTTACTGCAGTGAGTGGTAACAGCCTCACCATCCTTCTTATCTGGGCTGAACCCCTTCTTCACAAACCCATGTACTTCCTGCTCAGCCAGCTGTCCCTCATGGATCTGATGCATGTCTCATCAACCATCCCCAAGATGGCTAGTAACTACCTGTCTGGCAAGAAGTCCATCTCGTTTGTGGGCTGTGCCACCCAGCACTTCCTGTATCTGTCTCTGGGTAGTGCAGAGTGCCTCCTCCTGGCTCTCATGTCCTATGACCGCTATGCTGCCATCTGCCACCCCTTACGATACACTGTGCTCATGAGCAGAAGGGTGGGAGTGATGATGGCTGTCATGTCATGGTTGAGTGCATCTGTGATCTCCTTAATCCACACAGCCATCTTGATGAGCTTCCCTTTCTGTGGGTCAAGGATCATCCTGCACTTCTACTGTGAGTTTCCAGCTCTTTTGAAGCTGGTGTGTGGTGATGTCACTCTGTATGAGACCACAGTGTACATCTCTGGTGTTGTACTTCTCTTCCTCCCCATTATTCTTGTCTCTACATCCTATGGATTCATTCTCCACAGTGTCATTCAGATGCGTTCAGCCGGGAGTAAGAGAAATGCCTTTGCCACGTGCAGTTCTCACCTCATTGTGGTTTCTCTCTTCTATGGTGCCAGCATATTCTCCTATATGAGACCCAGGTCCCAGCATACCCCATTACAAGACAAAGTTGGTTCTGTTTTCTATAGTATCATTACTCCCACTTTGAATCCTCTGATTTATACTCTCCGGAATAAGGATGTGGCTAAGGCTCTGAAGAGAGTGTTGAGGAGGGATATTGTTGTCTAGTCACTACGATTATAGTTGGCCTGAATACAGTGTTTGGTAGCATATACTCCTTATGCTGATCAGTGTAAAACACTAATATACATGTTTGGTTTTTTAGACAGTTTATTTGTGTAGCCTTGGCTGTCTGAGAACTTGCTCTGTAGACCAGGCTGGCCTCTAACTCACAGAGATCCACTTGCCTCTTCCTCCCCTATGCTCAGGTTAAAAGCACGCACCACCGCTGCCTAGCCAATATTAACATGTTTTTAATTGAAAAATTTTATTTTGTGAATTTCACATCATGCACCTTGTTTCCTCCCATCTTCCACCTCCCCCAGACCCACCCTCCACCCTTGTAATCTGTCCCAGACTAAAAATAACAGTTCATTGTGGAAGCTGCAGTGTATCTCAGTATGTCCCATAATATTCCCCTTTGTCCACACATTCTGCTTGCAAATGTTCAGTATAATGACTCCTTGGTCTGGTACAAGGCCCCTGGTTTCTGCTACTCAGTACTGGAACCTCACTGGAACTCATCTCAGATATACCATAACTGTCCTGTGTCATGGAGATCTTGCAGTTCTGGGTTCTGGAACTGTCCTCTTCTTGCTCTCCAGTAGTTCACCCATAGATGTTGGGTGTTGGGGTGGGTCAACTCAAAGCCCTGGTTCTGGACCTGCAAATCCCACTTGCATGGCCAGTTCTACTATGGAAATGTGCAGGTCCTGCTATCTTAAGTGCTGTCCCATGTGGGGGGCTGGGACCCTCTCCTGCTGTTGTGCCCATGTGGGCCAGACCTCCTCTCAGCCAATGGTGGTGAGGGCAAAAGGGAGGGGAGGGCATCTCTCCCTAGTCAACACCACCACATAGCAGACCAAAGGCAGGTCTGGCTCTCCCACACTCCCTCCCTCAGGGCTGGCTCACCCACAACTCCCCACAATAGGGCCAGGCAGAGTTCTAGTTTCTGGTTTGTTTCCTGTCTTGGGAGCCCATCTGGTGCTTACCTGGTACTGGTCTGGTAGTCATCACAGGCTACCTGATGGTGCCAAAGTGCTGTTGGTATACAGCTTGCTTTTTTTTCCTCACCCAGGAATATGAAGCTACTCTTCATCACATCTTCACAGGTCAGAACACTGAATGTAGATATAGCCTCTCTCTTCTCTGACACCTACTGATGCACATGTGACATAGCAGTCACATCTGCAATGCTCTAGGGGCAGGGACAGTAACATTTTAAAGATCCAGAGTCCTGGTCCTCTTTGAAGAGAACATGAATGAAATTTCAACCTCTAAGATTACTATATGATATTATTTTCATTAAGCCATACCATACATTATGTTTCAATAAGTTGCTTGAAGTGTGTGGGACAATATCAAAATATCTCTCTGGAAGAGTTAATACAGGGATTTAGCTCAGTTAGTAAAGTGCTTTATGTGCAAGGTTGATCTGAATTCCATCCCCAGCATTCATGTCAAAACCAAACATCGTGGCTTAAGCTTGTAATCCCAGTGTTGGAGAGGTGTAGACAATCTGATTCCCAGGGTCTAAGGAGAGCCAGCCTGGGTGAATATGCAGTTTCAGGATTAGGGAGGCTCAAAGAGGGTTGGTGTCTCCAGAAGATTGAGCTTTGGTATACACACACACACACACACACACACACACACACACACACGCACGCACGCATGCACGCACGCACGCACGCATGCACACACACACAAACACACACACACACGGTGGAGGGATAGAATAAATAGAAATTCACCAATAGAGACAGAGAAAGAGACAGACAGGCAAACAGTCAGACACAGAATAAAAAACAAAAAGAAGAACATATAAATGTCAGTGAAATTGAAAAACTAATATTGTAGTGAAATAAGGGTCTTTTACAATTATTGTTTACTTTTTAAATTTTGTTAAACTTTTTTCATTTTAAAAGGTTTATTTATTAATTCAAGTTACATCTCCATCACAGCCCCCTCCCCCATCCCTTCCTGTGCCCCCACCCTCTACCCTCTCTCCAACCTATCCTACTCCTCTGGTGTGGGGTACCTCCACATATCAGCCCCCCCCTTAGTTCATCAGTCACATGAGGGCTAAGAGCTTCCTCTTGCACCGGGGGCCTACACAGCAGTTCCACCAGAGTGAAGTGTCCCACTAGCATAACAAAGTCCATGGTCCTGTTCCTTTGGGTCTGTTGGTTGTAGGATATTATCCTATCCTATATGGCTAAAATCCATGTATAAGTGAATACATGTCATGTTTATCTTCTGTGAAGACAAATCTTTTAATTATCCAATATATATTTATTAATAACTATGTTCAGTTATAACAAATATAAACAATTACCTAACTACTAGCCCTAAGAATGACTATAACTCCTGTTACCAAACAACTAAACCTATTAATAACTATAACAACTATTATACAACAACTAATCCTAACCTTTTAGAAGGATACAGTCTCTGGGGCAGGTTCTCAGTCATCAGGAACACCTCAGAAGCAAATCCTTTAAGGCACTTAGTCAACATTCTTTCTCAGGAATATCTCAGATTTAGGTCCTTTAGGGTAAATTGGCTATGGCAGCTTCACTTTAAATGAGACTTGAAGGTTTCTTCTCTCTGGAAGGCCTCAGTTATCTGTAAACCAACTCATTTGGTTTGTATTATCCACTCAGCCACTCTGCCTCACTGTATGAGGCTGGGCACAGTTCCATTCAGGCCACTGTTTGAACTGGTCAAACTCCTCTTGGCAAAAGCTGAGCCACAGGGTTTAGTCCTTGGCCTTTTGCTGTTTTGCTGAGGCCTTCTCTGCTCACCAGCTTCTTTCTGCTTCAGAGAGAGCTGGCCATAATTTTTTAGCTCTGTTTGAGATCAGCTTTTCAGTCCACCAGCATTTTCTCCATCATATGATACAAGCTGCCTTGCATCTCTAGCATGGGAACTCTCAAGCATGGGAACTCTTGGGCTCCACCCAATATGTCCTTAAATAGGGTCTCTCCTTGTTTCACCTGATTTCAGCCTAATGTGGGCTCTGCCCACTTCATAAGACTGTTAGCAGCTGAAAGCAATGCCAGGCCATAAACCTTGTTTTTAGTCTATATGCTGCTATGCCAATTGCCCAGAGCCAAGTTGATCTTCATGCCCCATATTAAGAGACTATATCACAAGCTCCTCTATATTCACTAAATCTAATTTATATTAATCTAACTCCCCTTACACTTCTGGGCTGGGGTTAGATCACTCAGGATGAGCTTTTCTAGTTTCCATCCATTTGTTTGCAAATTGCATGGTTGTAGAGATAGAGGAGCACTCTTCCATTGCTGGTGGGAGTGCCAACTTGTACAACCACTATGGAAATCAGTCTGGTGATATCTTAGAAAACTTGAATAGCTCTGCCTTAAGATCCAGCCATACCACTCCTGGACATATATCCAAAAGATTTCTCACCAAGCCACAAGGACATTGCCTCAACTGTGTTTATAGCAGCTTTATTTGTAATAACTATGAAACCAATTGTTAAACACTTATTTATTAATAAGTATATTCACTTATAACAAATACACTTACTTAACTACTATTCCTATAAATTCCTACAACCCCTATGAATGCCTTCAACCCCTAAGACCTAATCACTAAACCTATTTATAACTATTACAATTATTTTCATAACCTTTTAGAAGGATACAGTCTCTGGCGCAGGTCCTCAGTCGTCAGGAACACAGTCTCAGGGGTAGACCTTTAATGAACTTAGCAGTCTTTATTCTGGAATATCTCAGATGCAGGTTCGTCAGAGTAAATTGGCTATGGCGGTTTCACCTTAAATAAGGCTTAAGGCTTTCTTCTCTCTGGGAGACCCAAGCCGTCTGTAGGCCAACTCATTTCCTTTGTATCAGCAACTCTGCTGTTCTGCCTCAGTCTTTAAAGCTGGCCACAGTTCTGTTCAGGCCACTGTTTGGACAGGTCAAACCCCTCTAGGCAAAAGCTGAGCCACACGGTTTAGTCCTTGGCCTTTTGCTGTCTTGCTGAGGCTTTCTCTGCTCACCAGCTTCTTCTTTCTGCCTCAGGGAGATCTGGCCATCAACTGATGGCCAACCCTTCTTTTTAAGCAGGACTCTCGGAGCTCTCTAGCATTGGGGGCCCTTAGCATGACCTCTCCAGGCTCATCCACTTGTCCTTAAATAGGATCGCTCTTTGTTCCACCTGCTTCAGCTTAATTTGGGCTCTGCCCACTTAGCGGTTGAAAACAATGCCAGGTCATAAAGTCTTTCCTTATTTCACCTGGATTAAACCTTGTTTTTCAGTCCATAGAGACTCCCCTCGTTTCATGTGACTTCATCCTTTTTTTTTAGTCCATAAGCTGATAAGCTAATTGCCCACAGCCAAGTTGATGTTCATGCCCCAGATTAAGAGGCTGTTTCAGAAACCTAGATATTTACTAAATCTAATTTATATTAATCTAACTCCCTACATAACTAGAAACTGGAAACAACACAGATGTCCTTCAAGCAAAGAATGGATAAAAAACTGTGGTACATTTACACAATGGAATACTACTCAACTATTAGATTGAAGGAAATTGTACTATTTGCAACTAAATGGATGATTTATTGTTGTTTTTATTAATTTTGTTGTTTAATTAATAAAAAGTTATTGTTTTATTAATTAATCAACAAAAGTACATAAGTAAGCATGCCAAAATACTTAATACTTAGGTAAATATGTAGGTAAAAACACAAAGGTAAAGCATGCCAAAAGAGAGCATAACGCTAGGACACATTGGTTGTTATTTTTAGTGTGTTGTGTTTTAAAAATTTACAAATTATTGTTTTTATTAATTAAACAACAAAAGTAATTAATTAAACAATTTAAATCAAAATAATAATAATGTGATCTCAGCCCAGAGCAGTAAAGCAGTTCTGGATCATTGTTTACTACCTAGGAGAGTGGGCTGCATTGGACCACAGAACTGGTGACAGAGAGGCACAGGTTGATCCTGAGACCCACTTGTGAGCAGTTTGGGAGGACCATAACCACAGATCTGATACCCTAGCTACAGGGAAACTGTTACAAGCTCCTCCAACCCAGGCAGGCTGCTCTGGAACACAGCACTTCTGGCAGGGCAAAGGCAGCTGAGCTTCCTCTGAGTCCAAGTGCTATAGATACCTTGTGAATTCCATATTGGAACTCCCTACCCATGCCACTTGAGTGCCAGTCTACAGCATCTAGATCTCCTCCTGGGGCAGTAAAACAGTTCTGGTGCCCCAGCGAGTGGGCTGCACTGGACCACAGAGTTTCTGACTGAGAGGCACAGGTTGAAATTGGGATGCCCCTGAGAGCAGCCTGGGAGGACCACAACCCTGGTCCTAACCACAGTCCTGACACCCTAACTATAGGCAAACTGCCAGAAGCCCCACTGGCTCAGGCAGGCTGGGCTGGATCACAGTGATTCTGGCTGGGAAAAGGGAACTGAGCTTCCCCAAATCCAAGCACTGTGGACAGGGTGTGAACTCCACTCCACATTGGAACTCACTGCTGGCACCTGCCTTGCCCCTCAGCTGAACACCCAGGCTACAACACAGAGAGCTCCAACCCTGGAGCAATGAAACAACCCTAGGCCATTGCTTACTGCCTGGGTGATGTGGGCTGTAGCAGATCACAGTGCTTCTGGCTGTAAGGTGCACATTGAACCTGAGAGCCCCCTGATAGCAGCTTGGGAGATCCACGATCACGGTTCTGATGCATAAGTTGCAGTGGAACTGCAACTCTAGCCTACAGTCTGTAGCCTGCTGACCCCCACCAACATTGCTAAGACGATGAGCTGGATCTCAGGAACCTGCAGGCAGGAATAACATATCCAATCCCAACCCCTGATCTGCGTACCCAGTTGGGACATAACAGGAAGGGGTGAGCTGTGGGAGGCCTACTGAGAACCAGCCCCCAACACAAGGCCCCATCCAGCCTGTGGAGAGCTACAGATCACCAAGATTATACGGCCTCTACACCAAAGCTCCTTCCTTGGCACCAAGTCCAGAAGGCACCAGGAATAAACAGCTAAGGACAACCAGATGACTAAAGACCAGTGAAAGAACAGAACTGACAAAAGTCAGGGAAATATGACTCCAACAAAACTCAGCTATGCTAATACAGCAAGCTCTGACCATCCCATCACAGCTGAAATACATGAAAATGATGACAATCTACACTTAGGAAAATGATAGAGGCCTTACAAGAAGAAAATAAAACCCTGAAAGAATGTAAAGAAATCACAATTTTGCAAATGAAAGCAATGGAGAATTCCATTAGAAACCTCTAAGCTAACTCAATCAAACAAGAGTGGGAAAGAGACAAGGCTATGGAAGATTTGCAGGCAAAGAAAACCAAATTGGAACAGGAAATGTATAAAACAGCTCAAGACTTGAAGTTGGAAATGGAAGCAATGAAGACAATCCTGGAGTTGAAAAACCAAGGAAAGAGAACAGGAACTACAGACATGAGTATCACAAATAGGATACAAGAAATGGAAGACAGAATCTCAGGCTTGGAAGACTCGATTGAAGAAATCAGTACAATAACCAAAGAAAATGAGAAATCTAAAAAATTCCTCACCCCCAACATCCAAGAAATCAAGCACTCAATGAAAAGATGGAATCTAAGAATTATAGGCATTGATGAAAGAGAAGACTCTCAACTCCAAGGTCCAGAAAGCATTTTCAACAAAATCATAGAAGAAAATTTCCCAAACCTAAAGAAAAAGATGACAGTAAAATTCCAAGAGGCATACAGAACACCAAATAGATTAGACTAGAAAAGAAATTCTTCTAGCCACATAATAATTGAAACTCCAAATCTACACAACAAAGAAAGAATACTAAAAGCTGTAAGAGAAAAAGGTGAAGTAACACATAAATGGAAGACTTCCCAGGAACTCTAAAAGCCAGATGTGCTTGGGCAGATGTCCTACAAGCCCTACGAGAACATAGGTGCCAGCCCAGACTACTATACCCAACAAAACTTTCTATCACCATAGAAGGAGAAAACAAAATATTATGAAAAAGAAACAAATTTAAACAATATTTTCATAAATCCAGGTCTACAGAAGATCCTGGAAGGAAAATTCCAGCCCATAAAAGCTAACTATACCCAAGGAAACACAGGAAACAAAAAACTCCACTGCAGCTAAACCAAAAGAAATACACAAACACACAACCTCCACCTACATAAAAATAACCGGAAAAAACAACCTATAGTCATTAATATCTCTCAACATCAATGGATTCAATCCCCAATAAAAAGATACAGGCTTACAGAATGGATCTGTAAATGACCCATCATTTTCCTGCATACAAGAAATGAATATCCCTGACAAAGATAAACTCTACCTCAGAAAAAAGAACTGGGAAAAGGTTTTACAAGCAAATGGTCCCAGGAAGCAAGCTGGAATAGCCATCCTAATATAAAATAAAATAGACTTTCAATCAAAATTAATCAAAAAAGATAGGGAAGGACACTACATACTAGTTAAAAGAAAAAATTTCATCAATATGACATCTCAATACTGAATATGCCCCAAATACATGGGCACCCACATTTGTAAAAGAAACTCTTTCAAACTTTAAACCACACACCAATCCTCACACTTTAATAGTGGGAGACTTCATCACCCCACTCACACAAATGGACAGGTCATTAAGACAGAAACCAAACAGAGAAATAATGAAACTAACAGAGGTCATGAACCAAATGGACCTAACAGATACCTACAGAACATTTCACCCAAACACAAAAGAATATACCTTCTTTTCAGCACTGCATGGAACCTTCTCCAAAAGAGACCATATAGTTGGACACAAAGCAAGCCTCAACAGATACATGAAAATTCAAATAACCTCTTGTATCTTATCAGACCACCATGTATTAAAGCTAAACTTCAACAACAGCAGAAACAACAAGAAGCCTACACATTCATGGAAACTGAACAACTCTCTACTCAATGACCACTGGGCCAGGGAACAAATAAAGAAGAAAATCAAAGACTTCCTAAAATCCAATAAAAACAAAGACACAATATACACAATCCTTTGGGACACAATGAAAGCAGTGCTATGAGGAAAGTTCATAGCCCTAAGTGACTTCAACAAGAAAATTGTGACAGCTCATATAAGCAATTTAATAGCAGAACTGGAAACACTAGAAAAAAGAAGCAAACACTCCCAGGAGGATCAGAGGGCAGGAAATCATAAAACTCAGGGCTGAAATCAACAACCTATAAACAAAAAGAATACTTTCTTTGAGAAAATCAACAAAATGGAAAAATCCTTAGACAAACTAACTAAAAGGCAGAGTGTAAATACCCAAATCAACAAAATCAGAAATGGAAAGGGAGAAACAGACATTGAGGAAATCCAAAGAATCTTTAGGTCTTACTTCAAAAACTTGTACTCCACAAAATTTGAAACCTAAATGAAATGGACAATTTTATTGACAGATTCCACCTACCAAGGTTAAATAAAGAACAGGTTAACAAATTAAACAGTCCTATAACTCCTAAAGAAATTGAAGCAGTCATTAAAACTCTCCCAACAAAAAAAAAAAAAAAAAAAAAAAAGGCCAGGCTAGATGGTTTCATCACAAAATTCTACCAGACCTTCAAAGAAGAGCCAATGCCAACATTCTTCAAACTCTTCCACAAAATAGAAACAGAATGAACACTGCCAGACTCATTCTATGAGGACACAGTGACCTTGTGACCCAACAAAGAAAGAGAATTTCAGACCAATCTCCCTTATGAACCCAGATGTGAAAATAATCAATAAAACACTTGCAAAGTGAATACAAGAGCACATCAAAGTATCATATACCATGATCAAATGGGCTTCATCCCAGGAATGCAGGGGTGGTTCAACATATGAAAATCCATGAATGTAATCCACCATATAAACAAGCTGAAAGAAAAAACCATCTGATCATGTCGCTGGATGCCGAAAATGCATTTGACAAAATTCAACACCCCTTCAAGATAAAAGTCCTGGAGAGAGCTGACATATGAAGACAATACCTAGAAATAATATAAGCAATATACAGCATGCCAGTAACCAACATCAAAATTAAATGGAGAGAAACTTAAAGCTAAGTTTTCCTCCTAAAATTTCCCCTAAAATCAGCGACAAGGCAAAGATGCCCATTGCACCCATTTCTCTCCAACATAGTACTTCAAGTTTTAGCTAGAGCAATAAGACAACTAAAGGAGATCAAAGGGATACAAATTGGAAAGGAAGAAATCAAAGTATCCCTATTCTCAGATGATATGATAATATAGATGAGTGACCCTTAAACTTCCACCAGAGAACTACAACTGATAAACACCTTCAGCAAGGTGGTTGGATACAAAATTATTAAAAAAATTGATAGCCCTTCTTTATACAAAAGATAAATGGGTTGAGAAAGAAATCAGGGAAACAACACTCTTCACAATAGCCAGAAATGATATAAAATACCTGGGAGTGACTCTAACCAAGCATGTTAAAGACCTGTATGACAAGAATTTCAAGTCTTTGAAGAAAGAAATTGATGAAGATCTCCCATGTTCATCGATAGGTAGGATCAATATAATAAAAATGGTCATCCCACCAAAAGCAATATACAGATTTAATGCAATTCTGATTAAAATACCAATAAAATTTTTCACAGACCTTGAAAGAACAATTCCCAACTTCATATGGAATAAAAAACTCCCAGAATAGCTAAATCAATTTTGTACAAAAAAAAATCTGGACATATCACACCCCAGATTTCAAGCTGTACATACACAACCTACAAGCACAACATACACACACCATATCCCATAGAAACAACAAATCAGAAACCATAATACACAAGCAAAAGACCAGTAGGACAAAAAATGCACAGAGAAAGATGAGACAAAAAGTCTACAAATCTGGGAATCCAAGATGGCGGCAGCCTGCACAGATGCATTTTGAAGGCAGGGAAAACAGCTATAGCATCACAGAGTTAAGAGATGCTGAGCAACAATCTGAGAGGCGTGAAGCCACTGGTTTCAACCAGTGACCCAGGGAGTAATAAAAGTACCTGGGTGAGACTATCGGACACTCAGAAACACAGACCTGCAGAAACCACGGAAGTTTCAGAGGCTGGGAAAGTAGGAGAATTGCCACCAGGAGAGGACCTGTGAGTACGAGCCACTCAAATACCCAGCGAGCAGCTCCAAACCCCAGTCAGGGGGTACTCACTAGCCTCCTGGGCTCCCAGATTCCACGTGGGTGTTCCGACACCAGGGGGAAGATCAGTGGAGCCTCAGGAACAGGTATACCCTTAGCTGAGCCATTGTGGCCAAGAACCACAGCATGTTCTCAGCTGCGGGACAACAGTGAGACCACAGTGGTCTATCTCCAGCACAGCAGCAGTCTGGAAGATGCAAGCATATTTGGACCTGAGCTCCCAGTTGGGATACAACTGAAAGGGGTGAACTTCAGGGGGCCACTGAAATACAGTCCCCAACACAAGACCCCACCTAGCCTGTGTTGAGCTACAGACCACCAAGACTATACAGCCTCTACACCAATGTCCCATCCTTAGCATCAGATCCAGAAGACACTAGGAACAATCAGCTAATGACAACAAGATGGCTAAAGGTCAGCAAACAAACAAACAAACAAACCAAATATGACAAAAATCAGGGAAATATGACTCCAACAAAATACAGCAATGCTAATACAGTAAACCCAGACCATCCCACCACAACTGAAACACACGAAATGATGACAAATCTATAGTTAGGAAAATGATAGAGTCCTTACAAGAAGAAGTAAAATCTCTGAAAGAATACAAAGAATCTTCAATTTTACAAATTAAAGCAATAAAGAATACCATTAGAGACCTCCAAGCCAACTCAGCCAAATATGAATGGGAAGGAGATAAGGCTACAAAAGATCTGAATGAATGGCAGACAAAGTCACCTAAATTGGAGTAGGATATGTGTAAAATATCTAAAAGCTTTCAAGATTTGAAATTGGAAATGGAAGCAATAAAGAGATCACAAACAGAAACAGTCCTGGAGTTGGAAAACCAAGGGAAGAGAATAGAAACTACAGATATGAGTATCAAAAACAGGATACAAGAGATGGAAGACAGAGTCTCAGGTGTGGAAGATTCGATGGAAGAAATCAGTACAACAACCAAAGAAAACGAGAAAGCTAAAAAAGTTCTCACCTACAACATTCAAAAAATCAAGGACTGAATGAAAAGATGGAACCTAAGAATTATAGGCATAGAGGAAAGAGAAGACTCCCAACTCCAAGGTCCAGGAAATATCTTCAACAAAATTATAGAAGAAAACTCCCCAAACTTAAAGAAAGAGATGCCGATAAAAATCCAAGAGGCATACAGAACTCCAAACAGATTAGATCAGAAAAGAAATTCCTCTTGCCACATAATAATTGAAAGTCCAAATGTACAGAACAAAGAAAGAATATTAAAAGTGGTAAGAGACAAAGGTCAAGTAATGTATAATGGCACTTCCATCAGAATTACACCTGAATTCTCCTCAGAAACTTTAAAAGCCAGAAGGGCCTGGGCAGACGTCATACAAACCCTAAGAGAACAGAGGTGCCCAGCCAGACTACTATATCCAGCAAAACTCTCTATCAACATAGATGGAGAAAACAAGATATTCCATGATAAAATCAAATTTAAACAGTATCTACCCACAAATCCAGACCTACAGAAGATCCTAGAAGGAATATTCCAAACCAGAGAAGATGACTACACCCAAGAAAACAGGGGAAGCAAAAAACTCCACTGCATCTAAACCAAAAGAAACACACAACCACCACCTATATTAAAATAACAGGAAATAACAACCTTTGGTCATTAATATCCATCAGCATCAATGGACTCAACTTCCCAGTAAAAAGACACAGGCTTACAAATGGATCCTTAAACAAGACCCAACATTTTGCTGCATACAAGAAATGCATCTCACTAACAAAGATAGATGCTACCTCAGAGTAAAAGGCTGAGAAGAGGTTTTCCAAGCAAATGGGTCCAGGAAGTAGGCTGAAGTAAGGATGGAGTAAGCCATCCTAATATAAAATAAAATAGACTTTCAACTGAAGTTAATAAAAAATGATAGGGAAGGGCACTACATACTTGTAAAAGGAAAAATTCAGCAAGATGACATCTCAATAATGAATATCTATGCTCCAAATACAAGGGCACCCATATTTGTAAAAGAAACCCTTCTAAAACACAAAACTCACTTTGATTCCCACACATTAGTAGTGGGAGACTTCAACACCCCACTCACAATAGATATTGAGAAAGAAACCAAACACAGAAATAATGAGTCTAATGGAAGTCATTAACCAAATTGACCTAACAGACATCTACAGAGCGTTTCACCCAAACACAAAAGGATACACCTTCTTTTCAGCACCACATGGAACCTCCTCCAAAATTGACCATATAGTTGGGCACAAAGCAAGCCTCAACAGATACAAGAAAATTGAAATAACCTCTTGCATCTTATTAGACTACCATGGAACAAAGCTGGACTTCAATAACAACAGAAACAATAGAAGGCCTATACATTCATGGAAACTGAACAACTCCTTACTGGATGACCACTGGGTCAGGGAAGAAATAAAGAAGGAAATCAAAGACTTCTTAAAATCCAATGAAAATGAAGGCACAACATACCCAAACCTATGGGACACAATGAAAGTAGTGCTACGAGGAAAGTTCATAGCACTAAGTGCCTTCAAAAAAATTGTCACAGCTCATATTAGCAAATTAACAGCAGAACTGGAAAAAAAAGAAGCAAACAGTCTTAAGAGGAGAAGAAGGCAGTAAATCATAAAATTTAGGGCTGAAATTAAGAACTTAGAAACAAAAAGAACAATACAAAGAATCAATGAAACCAAGAGTTGGTTCTTTGAGAAAATCAACAAAATTGATAAACCTTTAGCCAAATTAATTAAAAGGCAGAGGAAAAAAAAACCCAAATCAACAAAATCAGAAATGAAAGGGAGAAATAACAACAGATGCTGAGGAAATCCAGAGAATCATTAGGTCCTATTTTATAATATGTACTCCACCAAATTTGAAAACCTAAATGAAATGGACAATTTTCTTGATAGATTCCACATACCAAAGTTAAATCAAGATCAGGTTAATAGCTTAAACAGCCCTATAACCCCTAAGGAAATAGAAACAAACTTTTAAAATCTCCCAACCAAGAAAAGCTCAGGGCCAGATGGTTTCAGCACAGAATTCTACCAGACCTTCAAAGAAGAGCTAATACCAATACTCTTCAAACTCTTCCACAAAATAGAATCAGAAGGAACACTGCCAAACTCATTCTATGAGGCCACAGTCACCCTGATTCCTAAACCACACAAAGACCCAACAAAGAAAGAGAACTTCAGACCAATTTCCCCCATGAACATAGAAGCAAAAATACTTAATAAAATACTGACAAACTGAATCTAAGAACACATCAAAAGTATCATACACCATGATCAAGTAGGCTTCATCCCAGGAATGAATTGTTCAACATAAGAAAATCCACCAACATAGTTTACCATATAAAGAAGCTGAAAGAAAAAAAACACATGATCATCTCGCTAGATGTGGAAAAAGCATTTGACAAAATCCAACACCCTTTCATGCTAATAGTCCTGGAGAGAATGGGAATACAATGACCATACCTAGAAATAATAAAAGTGATATACAGCAAGCCAGTAACTAGCATCAAATTAAATGGAGAGAAACTTGAAGCATTTCCTCTAAATTCAGGGACAACACAAGGATGCCTACTTTCACCATATCTCTTTAACATAGTACTTGAAGTTCTTATAGAGCAATAAGACAACTAAAGGAGATCAAGGGGATACAAATTGGAAAGGAAGAAGTCAAATTATCCCTATTTGCAGACAATATGATAGTATACATAAGTGACCCCAAATATTCCACCAGAGAACTCTTACATCTGATAAACACCTTCATCAAGGTGACTGAATACAAAATTAATTTAAAAAAAATCAGAAGCCCTTCTTTATACAACAAATAAATGGGCTGAGCAAGAAATTAGGGAAACAACACCCTTCACAATAGCCACAAACGATATAAAAAACCTGGGGGAAACTCTAACCAAGCAAGTGAAAGACCTGTATGACAAGAACTTCAAGTCCTTGAAGAAGATATCAGAAGATAGAAAGACCTCCCATGCTCATGGACAGGTAGGATCAACATAATAAAAATGGCCATCCTGCCAAAAGCAATACACAGATTCATTGCAATTCCTATCAAAATACCACCACAATTCTTTTTTTTTTGGTTGTTCGAGACAGGGTTTCTATGTGTAGCCCTGGCTGTCCTGGACTCACTTTGTAGACCTGGCTGGCCTCAAACTCACAGAGATCCACCTGCCTTTTCCTCCCGAGTGCTGGGATTAATTATTCCTGGCCACAACTCTTTATAGATCTGGGAAAAGCAATTCTCAACTTCATATGGAATAACAAAAAACCTAGAATAGCTAAATCAATCCTGTACAATAAAAAACATCTGGAGGCATCACCATCCCAGATTTTAAAGCTATACTACAGAGCAATAGTACTAAAAACAGCATGGTACTAGTATAGAAACAGACCAGTGGATCAATGGAATAGAAATGAAGACTCAGAAATGAACCCACACACCTATGAGCACCTAATTTTTGACAAGGAAGCCAAAACTGTACAATGAAAAAGAACAGCATCTTTAACAAATGGTACCGTTCCAACTGGATGTCCACATGTAAAAGAATGAAATTAGACCCATACTTATCATCTTGCACAAAACTTAAGTCCAAGTGGGTCAAAGATCTTAACATAAGGCCTGACACACTAAATCTATTAGGAGAGAAAGTGGGTAAAACCCTCAAACTCATCAGCACAGGTGACAACTTCCTGAACAGAACACCTACAGGTCAGGATCTAAGACCAACGATCAGTAAGTGGGACCTCATGAAACTGAAAAGCTTTTGTAAGGCAAAAGACACTGTCATTCAAACAAAACAGCAACCTACAGATTGGGAAAAAATCCTCACCAACCCTACATCTGACAGAGGGCTAATATCCAAAATTTACAAAGAACTAAAGAAATTAAATGCCAAGAAACCAAATAATCCAATCAAAAATGGGGAACAAAGCTAAACAGAGAATTCACAAAGGAGGAATCCTTAATGGCTGAGAGACACTTGAAGAAATGCTCAGCATCCTTAATCATCAGGGAAATGCAACTCAAGAGGACTCTGAGATGCCATCTCACACCTGTCAGAATGGCTAAGATCAAAAGCTCAAATGACAGCCCATGCTGGTGAGGTTGTGGAGAAAGGGGAACACTCCTCCATTGCTGGTGGGAGTGCAAGCTTGTACAACCACAATGGAAATCAGTCTGGCAATATTTTAGACAACTTGGAATAGCTCCACTTCAAGACCCACCCAGACAACTTCTGGGTATACATCCAAATGATTTCTCAGCAAACCACAAGGACTTTTCCTCATCTATGTTCATAGTAGCTGTATGTAACCGAACTTTTAAGTTATTATTTAACACTTATTTATTACTAAATTTACTTATAACAAACACCAACAATTTCTTAACTATTAATCCTATAAATTCCTACAACCCCTTTAACCTATCCACTAAACCTATTGATAATCATAACAACTACTTTCATACCCTTTTAGAATGATACAGTCTCTGGGGCAGGTCCTCAGTCGTCAGGAAACCAGTCTCGGGGGTAGACTCTTTAACGCACTTAGCAGTCCTTTTTCTGGAATAGCTCAGACGCAGGTTCGTCAGGGTAAATTGGCTATCGAAGTCTCACTTTAAATAAGGCTTGAGGCTTTCTTCTCTCTGGGAGACCTCAGCGTCTGTAGGCCACCTTACTTCCTTTGTATCAGCAACTCTGCCGTTCTGCCTCAGTCTTTAAAGCTGGCCACAGTTCCGTTCACGCCACTGTTCGGACAGGTCAAACTCCTCTAGACAAAAGCTGAGCCACAGGGTTTAGTCCTTGGCCTTTTGCTGTCTTGCCGAGGCTTTCTCTGCTCACCAGCTTCCTTCTGCCTCAGGGAGATCTGGCCATTGGTCTACCAGAACTTTCTCCAGCAGGACTCTCGGAGCTCTCTCATATCGGGGGCTCATCCACTTGTCCTTAAATAGGATCACTCCTTGTTCCACCTGCTTCAGCTTAATTTGGGCTCTGCCCACTTAGCAGTTGAAAGCAATGCCAGGTCATAAAGTCTTTCCTTGTTTCACCTGGCTTCAACCTTGTTTTTCAGTCCAAAGAGACTCCCCTCATTTCACCTGACTTCATCCATAAGCTGATAAGCTAATTGCTCACAACAGTTGATCTTCATGCCCCGAATTAAGAGACTGTATCAGAAACCTATATATTCACTAAATCTAACTTATATTAACCTATCAGCCCCTACAGCTGTATTTGTAATACCTAGAAACTGGAAACAACCCAGATTTCCCTCAACCGAGGAATAGATAAAAAACCTGTGGTACATCTACACAATGAAATACTACTCAGCCATCAGAAATAATGAAATCATGCAATTTGCAGCCAAATGGATGGAACTAGAGACGCTCATCCTGAGTGAGCTAACCCAGACTCAGAAGGATGCACATGACTTCTATTCACTTATAATTGGATTTTAGGCATATAGTACATGATAACTATACTACAACTAATGAACCAAAGGGAACATGAACATAGACTTTTTTCCTGTCGATGAGACTCTTTGCCCTAGGCCTTGTAGGCCCCCAGTGTATGAGGAGGCTCTTGGCCCTCATATGACTGCTGAACTGGGGTGGGAGACTGATATGTAGGGACATTACACTACAGAAGAGTGGGATGGAAAGGATAGGGGGTAGAGGGTGGGAGGGTGGCACTGGGGGTGGGGTGGTGTGGAAAGAGGGCATAGTGGTGGAGATGTAACCTTAAGTAATAAATAAACATTAAAAAAAAGAAAAAATGTCTACAAATCTTCCTTTGAATTAATTTTGTATTGGTCATCTACTGCTAGGCATGGGGCCTGCTCTTAAGTGTGGTGTATATACCCAATGAGACTCCATTTGAGATAACTAATTATTAGTATAAGAGCAAATGTGAATTGCAAATTGCTTTTTGATCAGCAGGGAGAATCTGTTTTCATTTTTTCCCATCATGTCTTTGATCCCATGTAGCTGAACCTGGGCAGGCACTGTACATATTGTCACAGTCTCTGTGAGTTTATGTTTCTACCAGTCCTGTTGTGTCTTATTATCTATAAGAGTTTCCTTATTATCCATTAGTCTTGGCTCTTACTATCTTTCTGCCTCCTCTTTTTTTATAGCTCTCTGAACCATGATGGAAGGGGTTTTATGAAAACCTCTCATAAGAACATTCCACAGGAGTCACCTAAGACTATCTGCATATCAGATATTTATATTGATTCATAACAGTATCAAAAGTACAGTTATGAAGTTGTAACAAAAATAATTTGTGGTTGGAGGGGTCACCACAACATGAGGAACTGTACTAAAGAGTTTTAGCATTGAGAAGCTTAAGAAGCACTGCTTTAGAAGAATAATAGTATTTGTTTTGCTCCTGGGCCTGTGGCCCATTTAATACCAGGTTCTTAGCCACTCACACAATGTCAGGCATGGGTTGCATTTTGTGGAGTTGTAAATGGATAGAGCTAGAAAAGAATATCATCCTTGGTAAAGTGTCCCAGATGAAAAAAGACAAATAAAGAGGTTGTAGAGTTATTGCACCCCTTTCCATGTTAGGACACAGAGAGGAAGCAGATCTCTATAAATAGGGAGTGGACTGTCCTATATCCACCTCCCATCTGCCCATAGGAGTGCTGGGACTACAGATGAATGCTACCATGTCTGGTTTTACATGTGTTCTGGGGACTAAAATTAGATCTTCATTCTGAGCTACAAGTGCTTTACTCTCTAAACCCTCTCTCTAACCCTCTTCAATAATGTAGTGGCTCTTGGTTTTTTCTTCCATCTAATAGCTAGACTGATTCTTTCCAAACACAGATCTTCCTTCTACTTAAACTCCTTTTAGACCTGGCTGAGAATATCTGGAAAACAATCAGAGCCAGGAAAGCCTTTATATATAAAACTACCAATTGTGTTTCATCCCCTACCTTGTTATATGCTAGCCATTTTATCTGCCTTGCCATTGTTTTTGAAACAGGACCTTATGTAGGGGCTGATAGATTAATATAAGTTAGATTTAGTAAATATCTAGGTTTCTGATACAGTCTCTTAATTCGGGGCATGAAGATCAACTTGGCTGTGAGCAATTAGCTTATCAGCTTATGGATGAAGTCACATGAAACGATGCTAGAGAGTCCTGCTGAAAAAAATGCTGGCCATCAGTTGATGGCCAGCTCTCCCTGAGGCAGAAGGAAGCTGGTGAGCAGATAAAGCCTCGGCAAGACAGCAAAAGGCCAGGGACTAAACCCTGTGGCTCAGCTTTTGCCTAGAGGGGTTTGACCTGTCCGAACAGTGACCTGAATGGAATTGTGGCCAGCTTTAAAGACTGAGGCAGAGCGGCAGAGTTGCTGATATGAAGGAAATAAGTTGGCCTACAGACGCTGAGGTCTCCCAGAGAGAAGAAAGTCTCAAAGCCTTATTTAAGGTGAGACTGCCATAGCCAATTTACCCTGATGAACCTGCGTCTGAGATATTCCAGAAAAAGGACTACTAAGTGCATTAAAGAGTCTACCCCAGAGACTGTGTTCCTGATGACTGAGGACCTGCCCCGGAGACTGTATCCTTAGAAAAAATAGTTATGATAGTTATCAATAGGTTTAGTGGTTAGGTCTTAGGGGTTGTAGGAATAGTAGATAAGTAAGTGTATTTGTTATAAGTGAATATATTTAGTAATACATAAATGATTAATAATTAAAAAGTACGGTATCAACCTTATGTAGCTCAACCTGGTCTCAAACTTAGTATGTACTCCAAAGATGACATTAAACTTCTGAGTCTCCTTTCTCCAGTTGGGATTAAATGCATACGACATCCCACTTGGTTTACACAATGCTGTGGTTTCACCTAAGGGCTCCATGTATTGTAGGCAAGAACTCAACAAAATAATTTACAGTATCTCTATAAAAAGTTTGGCATGGCCATATGATGGAAGAGCACTGGATGTCTTGCCATCCAGAAACTGTCACATGTGAGGAACATGCTCTCTGCTGGACAACACCTTTGATGAACAGAGTCCTTGGAGAGTGCATGATTTCAGTTAACATGGAAGTACCTTGTATGGTGGGTTGTAATATTTGTCAATTTGACAATATCCTTGTGGGGATGTTGAGGGGCTATAAATAGAAACCCCAGAAACGCAGAGGGGCTTTTCCTTGGCAATGGTTCTCATTGCTGTTTTGCTTCAAAATACTTAGACAACACTTTGAGACTTGCTTCTTCTGAGACTTACTGCTGCCTTTGCTGCTGAATATCTCTGTCCAGGTCAGGGTGAGAATGAGGCCCCAAGTGGGGGTGGGAAAGCCACTGCTTCTTCGATTGTTCATGTTGGTCCTCCTCTGAACTACAGCTGGTTTGTGCTGCTGATGTTACCTGTTCCTGAATATGCTGTTTGGCTGTATAGCTGGGATTCTGAGGACTCACACCAAAGACCTATGTAGAACAAAGTTATTACTTTCTGTCTCTACTAACATTTTTCTTCTCCATCTCAAGTCAGTTGTTTGGAATGGAGGTAGAGATATTAATATAACAAATAATAGCTTAAAAGGACTCCTTAAGTCATGTGCACCTACAACCCAGCAGTAGGTAGGAGATGAGGAGACAGAATGATCCCTGAGTTTTTTTCAGCAGCCAATCTAATCATATTAGTTAGCTCTAGGTTCACTGAGAAACTGTCTATAGCAAACAAGGTGGAGACCTACTGGGGAAGAAACTATCTATCACCTTCAGCCTCCACATCTGTGGACATACGTGGGTGCACACAGGAATATACACACATTCATATAACACACACACACAAACAAAGCCACAACCAACAAGGTGAAACAGGCACCCTTGGTATCAAAAGACTGGCAGTTGTATACACAGGAGCAAACCAAGTTTCTTACAAGCCTTAAGTCCGGTGTGGAGACTAGTATAAGAATCACTTCTGTATGCCAGGCTATCACTACTGAAATCAATTTCACTGCTTCCCAAATATCAGAGTGCTATAGACAGATTCTATCTTGAGAGGCAGTCCATGTTTGAGACTCAGCTCTTTAGAAATCTTGAAAATAAATAAATAAGTCAGGGAGCCGAGGGACCCCTTCCTACAGTTTGGGCATTGGGTGACAGACATAAATATCAGTCTTTTTTTGTGTGTACGTGTTTCTGTGTGTGCATTTACATGAGTGTGTGTGTGTGTGTGTGTGTGTGTGTGTGTGTGTGCATGGGGAGACTGTAGGTTTACATCAGGTGTCCTTATTAGTCACTTGATACTTAATCTTTTTGAGACAGGGTCTTTCATGGAACCATGGAAACTGAACTGGGCTGGCTTGCTGGCAAGAAGCAGATGTCCTCTTGCCTTCATTTTCATCTGTACTTAATATCTAGGACATGTTGTCATTTACGTTAGGTGCTGCAGATTACACTGAAGCCCACTTGCTTTCTCTTGATCAGAAATTGTCCCGAAAAGAAGTTTAAGTAGTTATAAGATTGGATTGTGGAGGGTATAGGGGTCAGGGCACTGTCATCTGTGGAGAGTGTGGAGTTCCACCACCAGTGAACTCTTGTGGAAGGTGTGAATTAAAAGCCTGTGGTAGCCTGATTGCTAAACTCTCTATCTTTCCTATGAAGTTTATAGCCACTCAAGATGGAGAGCCCTGATCCTATCTATTGGATGGAGTGACAGCAAAAATTTCTTTCCTCCCCCAGGACAGCCCACGGTTGAGAAGTGTCTGCCAGCATTGAGACTTGCAGTCATAGTGGCTGATTGATTCTCTTGGGTCTTTCAGTACAGAGATCAGTGCTCTGCTTACCTCTCTGCACTCCAGGGACTCCCTCCTTCTTAGATGTTTTCCCAGACTTTGTCAAGAGGGTTGGATGGAAAGAGGAAAGAGAGTTCTGTATTCTAAATCCAGAAAATAGGACTCTAGCCATGGTGCATCATGGTTAATTGGTCTCTAGTGAGACTATTCCTTTGTTATCTCCAGGGCCAACTCTTCCTACATACCTTATTCTTCTGACTCTACAAAGAAACTACATGTAAATAAAGTCATAGGGAATTCATCTCTCAAAGGGCAGAGCACATAATAGTGTCTGGGTGAAGCATTCCCAGGAGAGATTCAGAATCTTTTTTTCATTGGAAAAGTCCCTATGAAGTCAGTATTGTGTTGTGAGTATGGCTCAACTTGTCCCATACGTTCTGGGCATGGAGAGGTTTCACTTCTCATTGACAGTGCTCCTCTTCCATCATGGCTGGCTCACACCAGGTCAAGTCTTTAGTTAATGTTGATGAAACACTTGTAGAGTCAGAAAGGGGCTTCTTGACTGGATGTACCAAAGTCAACCTTAATAATAGATGGAGAGGCTAGCTATGCAAAGAGAGTTTTACGTATCCAAAACAACAGAGAAATCTAAGTCCTATTTTTTTCTTGGCTTTGGGCATGTGATGATTGAAGGTGTACCATATCCCTGCAAATTCCTGTTGCCCAACCTCTTGAGCTGGGATAGAAAGGTGACTAAAATAGAGGCTTAGACTCAGAAAGAACATTCTGCATGATTGCACTGCCCAACTCCCTTGGGTGGAAAATCTTGTTTGCTCAGTCCCTCCTACCAGTAGGCTGATGAGAATATAGATCTGAGCTAGATTGTCCTGTTGTTTGCTGGAAGGGTTCAGAGTGTGGATGAAGGCTGTGAGAGTGGTACAGAATTGTACATTATGCTTCTCCCTTGAAGCTGCTCTTGGGGTAATTAGTGCAACTCCTCTAGTCAGTGAAGATGTTGAGGGCGAGAGAAGGAAGTGTGATGTGCCCTTCAGGAAAGCCTTGTTGTGGGGGAATAGTAGGCAATGTATGTGTGTGTCAGTGTGGACTCTTCTGCCAGCTCTATTGCACCACAGACTTGTTCTGAGCCCAGGAGTCTTCTGAGGAAATTACAGACGTGAAAATGTTGGGCTGGTGGTGTCCTGGACACCCTTAGTAGTAATTTGGCCACTGGTAGCTATCCCTTATGCCCTGGGTGCTATTGAGGAAGCCCAGGAGGATAGCTTAATGAGAACACACAGAAAAAGTTCTTTGAAGGTCCTTAAGAAGAATGTTAGGAAATTACTAGGGGAGCGATAAGGCAAGGAGCCAGATAATGATGTGCTTCTGATAGGAGTATTCACTGAGACCATTGGATGGACACAGATGAGGAATGAGATCGAGCAGTGTATAGCGAGGTTAGACATATATAGAACTCTCAGCTGCTGAAGTTATCAGAGGTAGCATGGGAAAACTTCTTTCATGTCTGTAAATATTGTTTTATGTATGCATGTTCATATGTCTGTCTTTATGCCTGTCTGTCTGTCTGTATGTATGTATTTATATGTTTGTGCATGAACTGCCAATGATGCATGTATGGAGGTCAGAGTACATCTTGTAGGAGTTTTTTTCTCATTCCATCATTTGGAGCCTGTGGATTGAATTTGAATTATCAAGTTTGGAGGTAGGTTCCTTTATCAGTGAACCACGTTCTGGACTTAAGGTTCATATGTTAATCAACATAGGATGAGATTGAAATGACTGTGTAAAGATGAGATTCTGAGCTGCCTTCATCAGCATATGACAGAGGAACTGTGATTCTTTATTGTTTTAGTCACACTTTGAAGAATGAATTTAGTTCTGAGTTCTTTGCTTGAAAACATAAACAATATGGAATGCATGATAATCAGGAGATCTTTAGTAAGTGTTGTGTGATACTTTCCCCCCAGAAGACATGGCACCTGCAGCATCTACTCACTCCAGAATCCATGACAGACCAAAATAATGATTACACTAAGGTTCAGTTTGGTGAGCCAATGAGATTATCAGAGTGTGGGAGAGTGACTACTTGCAGGCAGAACTCAAAAGTAGTTGCATCACAGAAAAGCCCATCACAACATTTGTGAGGACTCAGGAGAGCTACAGAGCCCTGAAGCTCCCTATATGACCTGCAGGCCACCCCAGTGGTAGGAGAGTCTCTTCTTAGCAACTTGGCAGTTCAGAGTGTCCTGTCCTGGCAGTTGTTCAGTGTTTCCACATCCTTGGGAAGGGACTCTGAAGACTCTTGGAGTTTGAGCTGTTCTAGATGTGTGAAATTTGTTTACTTCCTGAGTTTGAGGAGTCTCTTCTTTCTGTCACAGAGGGATTGTTTTATTAGGAGGAAATTGCTATACAATAGAGAGAGGAAAACAAAACAAAACAAAGAAAATAGGTAATACTTATAAGATCAATTTAGATTTTTTCTTTATTATTATTATTATAATGTTTATTTATTACATCAATTTACATCTCCATCATAGTGCCCTCTTTCCACCCCTCCTGGTTCCAACCTCCCACCCTCTCCTCCCTCTTCTACACATCCCACTCCTCCGATGCGGAGTGTTCCTACAAATCAGCCCCTCTCAGTTCAACAGTCATATGAGGGCTAAGAGCTTCCTCTTGCACTCGGGGCCTACATGGTAGCACCCTTACGGCAAATTGTCCCATTGATAGGTAACAAAGTCTATGTTCCTGATCTTCTTGGTGTGTTGGTTGTAGGATAGTTATCCTGTACTATATGGCTAAAATCTAATTATAAGTGAGTAGATGCCGTGTGCACCTTTCTGAGTCTGGATTAGCTCACTCAGGATGAGTTTTTCTAGTTCCATCCATTTGGCTGTGAATTGGATGATTTCCTTGTTTCTGATAGCTGAGTAGTATTCCACTGTGCAAATGTACCACAATTTTCTTTTATCCATTTGTCTCTATTTAATTTGATGCTGTTACTGGCTTGCTGTATATCACCTTTATTGTTTCTAGGTATGGTCCTTGTATGCCCATTATTTCCAGAACTTTTAGCATGAAGGGGTGTTGTATTTTCTCAAATGCGTTTTCAGCATCTAGTGAGATGATCGTGTGGTTTTTTTCCTTTCAGCTTGCTTATATGGTGAATTACATTGATGGATTTTCATATGTTGAACCATCCCTGCAATCCTGGGATGAAGCCTCATTGATCATGGTGTGTGATAATTTTGATGTGCTCTAGGATTTGATTTGACAATATTTTATTAAGAATCTTTGTGTCTATATTCATGAGGGAAATTGGTCTGAAGTTCTCTTTTTTTGTTGGATCTTGTGTGTGGTTTAGGAATCAGGGTGACTGTGGCCTCTTATAATGACTTTGGCAGTATTTCTTCTGACTCTATTTTGTGAAGTGTTTGAAGAGTATTGGTATTAGCTCTTCTTTGAAGGTCTGGTAGAATTCTGTGCTGAAACCATCTTGCCCTGGTTTTTTTTTTTTTTTTTTGGTTTGGAGATATTTAATGACTATTTCTAGTTTCTTAGGAGTTATAGGATTGTTTAACCTGTTAACCTGATCTTGATTTAGCTTTGTTAGGTTGGATCTATCAAGAAGATTGTCCATTTCACTTACGTTTTCAAATTTGGTGGAGTACAGATTTTTGAAGGATGACCTAATGATTCTCTGAATTTCCTCAATGTCTGTTGTTATTTCTCCCTTTTCATTTCTGATTTTGTTGATTTGGTTTTTTCCCCTCTGGCTTTTAGTTAATTTGGCTAAGGGTTTGTTTATTTTGTTGATTTTCTCAAAGAACAAACTCTTGGTTTCATTGATTCTTTGTGTTGTTCTTTTTGTTTCTAAGTTGTTGATTTCAGCCCTAAGTTGATGATTTCCTGCCTTCCACTCCTCTTGGGAGTGTTTGCTTCTTTTTTTCCTATTCTTCCAGTTCTGCTGTTAATTTGCTAATATGAGCTGTCATGATTTTCTTTTTGAAGGCACTTAGTGTTATGAACTTTCCTCATAGCACTGTTTCATTGTGTCCCATAGGTTTGGGTATGTTGTGCTTCATTTTTGTTGGATTTTAAGAAGTCTTTGGTTTCCTTCTTTATTTCTTCCCTGACCCAGTGGTCATTCAGTAGAGAGCATTTCAGTTTCCATGAATGTGTAGGCTTTCTATTATTTCTGTTGTTGTTGAAGTTCACCTTTATTCCATGGTGGTCTGATAAGATACAAGGGGTTATTTCAATTTTCTTGTATCTGTTGAGGCTTGCTTTGTGTCCAACTATATGGTCAATTTTGGAGGAGGTTCCATGTGGTGCTGAAAAGAAGTTGTATCCTTTTGTGTTTGAGTGAAATGTTCTGTAGATATCTGTTAGGTACATTTGGTTCATGACCTCTGTTAGACTCATTATTTCTCTGTTTGGTTTCTGTCTCAATGACCTGTGCATTGTTGCAAGTGAGGTGTTGAAGTATCCCACTACTAATGTGTGGGGGTGATTATGAGTTTTAAGCTTTATTAGGGTTTCTTTTACAAATGTGGGTGCCCTTGTATTTGGGGCATAGATATTCAGTATTGAGATGTTGTCTTGATGAATTTTTCCTTTAACAAGTATATAGTTCTCTTCCCTAGATTCTTTGATTAACTTCAGTTGAAAGTCTATTTGATATTAAGATGTCTACTCCAGCTTATTTCCTGGCCCATTTGCTTGGAAAACCTCTTCTTAGCCCTTAACTCTGAGGTAGCATCTATCTTTGTTAGTGAGATGCATTTCTTGTATGCAGCAAAATGTTGGGTCTTGTTTACGGATCCACTCTGTAAGCATGTGTCTTTTTACTGGGGAGTTGAGTCCATTGATGTTGATGGATATTAATAACCAAATGTTGTTATTTCTTGTTATTTTGATGTGGGTGGTGGTTGTGTCTTTCTTTCTTTCTTTTTTGGGAGGGTTTCAAGACAGGGTTTCTTTGTATAACAGCTCTGGCTGTCCTGGACACGCTTTGTAGACCAGGCTGGCCTTGAACTCATAGAGATCCACCTTCCTCTGCCTTCCAAGTGCTGGGATTAAATGCATGTGCCACCACACCTGGCGTGGTTGTGTGTTTCTTTTGGTTTAGCTACAGTGGAGTTTTTTGCTTTCTCTGTTTTCTTGGGTGTAGTTATCTTCTCTGGGTTGGAATTTTCCTTCCAGGATCTTCCATAGGACTGGATTTATGGGTGGATTCTGTTTAAATTTGAGTATGTCATGAAATATCTTGTTTTCTCCATCTATGCTGGATATAATAGTCTGGCCAGGCACCTATGTTCTCTTAGGGCTTGTAGGATGTCTTCCCAGGCCCTTCTGACTTTTAAAGTTTCTGAGTAGAAGTCAGGTGTAATTCTGATGGGTCTGTCATTATATGTTACTTGACCTTTTTCTCTTACCACTTTCAATATTCTTTCTTTGTTCTGTACATTTGGAGTTTCAATTATTATGTCACAAGAGGAATTTCTTTTCTGGTCTATTCTGTTTGGTGTTCTGAATGCCTCTTGGAATTTTATTGGCATCTCTTTCTTTATGTTTGGGAAGTTTTCTTTTATAATTTTGTTGAAGATGTTTCCTGGACCTTGAAGTCAAGAGTCTTCTCTTTCAACTTGGCCTATAATTCTTAGTTTCTGTATTTTCATTGAGTGCTTGATTTCTTGGATGTTATGGGTGAGAACTTTTTTAGATTTCTTATTTTCTTTGGTTGTTGTACTGATTTCTTGAATTGAATCTTCCACTCCTGAGATTCTGCATCTTCCATCTCTTGTATCCTATTTTTGATACTCATGTCTGAGTTCCTGTTCTTTTCCCTTGATTTTCCACCTCCAGGATTATCTCTGCTTGTGTTCTCTTTTTTGCTTCCACTTCCAATTTAAAGTCTTGAACAATTTTATTCGTTTTATGTTTCCTGCTCCAATTGCTTGTCTTTGTCTGCAAATCTTTCAAATCTGTTAAATCTTTCATTGCCTTGTCTCTTTCCCATTCATGTTGATCCGTGTTTGCTTAGAGGTCTCTAATGGTATTCTCCATTGTTTCCATTTGTAAAATTGACGATTTTAAAAAATCTTTCAGAGATGTAATTTCTTCTTGTAAGGCCTCTATCATTCTACAAAGTATAGATTTGTCATCATTTTCATGTATTTTAGCTGTGGTGGGATGGTCATGGCTTGCTGTACTAGCATAGCTGCATTTTGTTGGAGTCATATTTCCCTGACTTTTGTCAGATCTGTTCTTTCACTGACCTTTAGCCATCTGGTTGTTCTTAGCTGTTTGTTCCTTGTGCCTTCCAGGCTTGGTGCCAAGAAGGGTGCTTTTGTGTAGAGGCTGTAGAGCTTTGTGATCTGTAGCTCTTCACAGGCTGGATGGGGCCTTTTGTGGAGGTTGGTTCTCAGTGTGTCTCCCAGAGTTCACCACTTCTTGTGTCTTAATTGGGAACTCAGGTCAGTTGTGATGGGATGTGTTATTGTTGCCTGCAGGTTCCTGAGATCCAACTGGTCTTTGTAGCAATGATGCTGCAGGTTGGCAGGCCACAGACTGTTGGCTGGAGCTGCAGCTCCCCTGCAGCTCATGTGTCAGGACCATGATCGTGGTCCTCCCAAGCTGCTTTCAGGGGGGTTCTCAGGTTCTACATGCATCTTATAGCCAGAAGCACTGTGATCTTGTACAGCTCACATTACCCAGGCAATGAACAATGATCCATTTTTGTTTCACTGCTCCCGAGTCTGAGCTCTCTGTGTTGTAGCCTGGGTATTCAGTTGAGGGGCAAGACAGGTGCTGTCTGGTAGATCTGATGTGGAATTCACACCCAGTCCATAGTGTTTGGATTCAGGGATGCTCAGCTTCCTTTTCCCAGCCAGAATCACTGTACTCCAGTGTAGCTTTCCGACATGACTTCTGGCAGTTTCCCTGTAGCAAGGGTATCAAGACTGTGGTTGTTGTCCTTCCATGCTCTTCTCTGGGGGGGTGTTTCAGGATCAACCTATGCCTCTCATTCAGAAGTTCTTTGTGTTGGTGCAATCCACTGTGTAATGGTCTGTTGGTATGCACCTGGGAGTCCAAGCCTAGTCCCTGCACAGATGCTGTGGACACAGGAGGTCCTGTTTGGAGGTTGAAACTGCCAACTGGAGTTCTGAAGGGATCTGATATGCTATCTCTTCCACTGTGGCATGGAGAGAGTGCAGTCTCCCTGCAGGAAGTGTTCCATGTCCGGTCACTCAGATCTTCCAGTGTCTATATTTCCAGTACCGAGTTCTTTATTGTCCCTGGATTTTCTGGGCAAAGCAAGATAGGCTTGAGCCTCACAAACTTCTGTTCAGCAGGAGTAGAACTCTGCTGTTGTCCATTCAGTCTTCCTGATGATCAAAATGTGTCCAACTTGATCACCTCCATCTTGCCCCCCACTCTTTTCCTTTTTCTTTTTTTTTTTTGAGTCATTCTTCATCATGGAAATTAAGTGGCCAATATGATTAGTAGTCAAGTTAGAATGGGATAAAGTATAGATAGGGAAAGCTGGCTGATGAAATGCTGCTATCCTAGTTTATGATTCACAATTTGATGGACACAAATATATGAGGAGATATCATTGGCTTGTGTTCTGGAGCAGAGATATAGCTGCTTTGTTATGTTTTATCTTACTACTCATGTTTTTCTTTAAACCAACCATTCTCAACCTGTGGATTTCGATAAAATTTTTTAAATTATGACTCATAACAATAGGTAAATTACAGTTATAAATTAGACACAAAAATAATTTTGCTGTTAGGAGTCACCACAACATGAGCTACTATATTAAAGGGTTAGAATTAGCAAGGTTGAGAACCACTGCTTTAAACTATACTTGAGCAATATGAGATGCAGTGACTCTCATGACTGTCCTGCATAGAACTAAAACCAGCTATCATTAAAGAAAAGAAGGATGCAGAAAGTGCATCTTTCCCCTGACAATTCAATATGTGTGGACAATGTAGCTAATCATACCCACCCTGACACCTTCTTCCCACTCCCTTACAATTTCCTCTCCCACCTTCATGTCCTCTTTCCCTCTTTTATTTGTAACTTAGTCTGGTTTACATTCCCTGAGGGAATTGTGGCTGGTTTCATTGACTTTATCTTGTGCAGGCAATCATAACTGCAGTGAATTCACAAGTGCAGCAGACATACCATGTCCAAAAGACAGTTTTCACACCACTCCTCCCCATCCATATATGATGATTTTCACACAGGTCTTGGGTATAAACCTCAGTTGTCAGGCTTCCATGGGACCTTGCATTATATTTGTGGAAATAATGCCTCAGCTCACAAATTGGATTATCAATAGAATGCAGATGCTCTGGAATTTCACAGTGATGATGATTTTCAAGAGAGATGATTTTTAGGTTTCTCTTTTTAAACATATCATTTGGATAATTAAAATTGTTGGACATTTAGAATTAGATATACACTTGCACAAAATTGTCCATATATGTCTCAGTATCATGTCAAATGAATACATTCAAATTTAAAGAAATATATATAAAATAAAGAGAAAAAAATCTCTTTACTTTTTTCCTGAGACAGGAAGTACTTATTGTGAGGTCATGTTTCTTGCATCACACTCCTGTCCTCTCTATGTTCCCCAGGAGCTGAGGAAGGGAACATGTGGAGGTGGAATGAGACCTCTCTGGAAGACTTCATCCTTCAAGGGCTCTTTGATGACTCTTTCAACCACCATTGTCTTTTCCTCTTGATCATGCTGGTCTTCCTTACTGCAGTGAGTGGCAACAGCCTCACCATCCTCCTCATCTGGGCTGACCCCCATCTTCACACACCCATGTACTTCCTGCTCAGCCAGCTGTCCCTCATGGATATGATGCATATCTTCACAACCATCCCCAAGATGGCTAGTAACTATGTGTCTGGCAAGAAGTCCATCTCATTTGTAGGCTGTACCACCCAGCACTTCCTGTATCTGTCTGTGGGTGGTGCAGAGTGCCTCCTCCTGGCTCTCATGTCCTATGACCGCTACGTTGCCATCTGCCACCCCTTACGCTACACTGTGCTCATGAGCAGAAGAGTGGTAGTGATGATGGCTGTCATGGCATGGTTGAGTGCATCTGTGAACTCCCTAATCCACACGGCCATATTGATGAACTTCCCTTTCTGTGGGCCGAGAATCATTCACCACTTCTACTGTGAGTTTCCAGCTGTTTTGAAGCTGGTGTGTGGTGACATCACTCTGTATGAGAAATCAATGCACATAAGCAGCATTATCCTTCTCCTCCTCCCCATCATTCTTGTCTCTATATCCTATGGATTAATTCTCCACAGTGTCATTCAGATGCGTTCAGCTGGGAGTAAGAGAAATGCCTTTGCCACATGCAGCTCTCACCTCACTGTGGTTTCCCTTTTGTTTGGTGCCTGCATATTCACCTATATGTGGCCCAGATCCCAGCGTACCCCATTGCAAGACAAAGTTGGTTCCGTTTTCTACAGCATCATTACTCCCACCTTGAATCCTCTGATTTACACTCTCAGGAATAAGGATGTTGCTAAGGCTCTGAAGAGAGTTTTGAGGAGGGATATTTTCTAGTGACTACAACTGTAGTTGCCCTGGATATAGAGCTGTGTAGAATATATTCCTTATGTTGATCATGTTAAAACACTAATATATTTATTTGGTACTTTGAGAAAGGGTTTCTTTGTGTTGCCTTGGCTCTCCTAGAACTTGCTCTGTAGAGCATTCTGGCCTCGAACTCACAGAGATCCACTTGCCTCTGCCTCCCCAGTCCTGGGATTAAAGTCGAGCACCACTATTGCTGGGCCAATACTAATATTTTTAAGATCCAGAGTCCTGGTCCTCTTTGAAGGGAACATGAGTGATTTTATTAACCTCTAAGCTTACTATTATAATATTATTTCCACTAAGCCAAAGCATACATTTTGTTTCAGTAAGTTGTTTGAGAAGTGGGGGACAATCTCAAAATATCTCTCTAGAGGAGTCAATACAGGGTGTTAGCTTAGTTGGTAAAGTGCTTGTTGTGCAACACGAGCTGAATTCCATCCCCAGAATTCACATAAAAAACCCAACATGGTGGCATAAGCTTTTAATCCCAGTGTTGTAGAGGTGGGGACAAGCTGAGTCCTGTGGGTTTCAGGCTAGACAGACTGGGTGAATGGGCAGCTTCGGGGTTAGTGAGGCTCAAAGTGGGTGGGTGGCTCCAGATGGTTGAGCTTTAGTACACACACACACACACACACACACACACACACAGAGACACACACACACACACAGACACACACATACACACACACTCATACACATACATACACACACATACACACACACTCATACACATATACACACACATACACACACTCATACACACACACACACACACACAGAGAGACACACACACACACAGACACACACACATACACACACACTCATACACATATATACACACACATACACACACTCATCCACATACATACACACACATACACACACATACACACATTTTTCTTAACTGCTGGCTGTGGGAGGCATGCAGTTTGCCAGTTCTTCCCCAACCTAACTCTGGGTCGTTACATTGGTTAACAGAATATCTCTCTCTTTTTATTTTCTGAAGCAGGATTTCTCTGTGTATCCTTGTCCTGGACTCACTTTGCACCAGGCTAGGCTTGAACTCACAGAGATTAGCCTGCTTCTGCCTCCAAAGTTCTGGGATTAAAGGTGTGCACCTTCATGCCCAGAGATTAACATATCTCTTTTAGGGGCAAAATGCCTCTTGAAACCAGTTCTCCTGTGGGAGCCCCACAACTAAGGAGACTGGCTTGTGACACTTTTCTCTTTACGTACATTTAAGATTATGTGCATTTATCCATTAGATCAGTAAGGACATTATTAAACTTAACATCAAGGAAAAATGTGTCATTTTTAAATTCTAGACTGTCTTTAGTAAGCAGCTTTATCTCCTTAGCAGAGTTCCCGCCCTGCCTTCATTGTTTAAACCAGGCCTGTCTAGAATCCAGAGATCTGCCTGTTTCTTCCTCTAGTGTGATGGGATTAAGGGATTAAGGGCGTGTGCTAGTACCACCCTGCTCAAATGTTTCACTTAAATCCCAGATTTTAGTAACACTGTAACCTTGAGAGTAACTTTGAGCTGCAGTGATATTTTGTAATCTGCCCAAAATCTTCAAAAATCTCTTATGTTTTAGCAATGCCAAACCAGAAAAATATCCTTCCTACCTCCCGATATAGGAAAATCATAGACATCTAAATAAAAATCAAGCAAAGAAACAACATTCCAAAAGCCTTGGCATGTCTAACCATGCCATCCCATGCTGCAATTAAAGCTTTATTCAATATTCCTTAGAGTCTAGTTTTGGCTGCATTTCATTGGCGGCCCTATACCAGAAACTCCTGACAGGCACCTAGTACCCAGGGAGCTCTTAGCTCCAGCTGCCATCAATTTCTTATTATTTATCAGGAAAGGCCTCCCTCTTTCATTCATTATCATTGTTGGCAATCTAGCATTCCATCTGTAAATTCTTTCCTTCAAGACTATCCTAGTCTGAACTTTCTCAAAAATGATATAAAGAACCACAATTGTCAGGGTAGAAATCATTTGCATGCTAAGAAGAACAAACTCAATTGGAATCCAAACGTATTGAGGCATTATGAATTCCTCCATTTTTAATCTAGGTGGTTAATTCCGCTCTCAAGCTCTGTTTAGAAGGCTGCCAGTTTTTTAGTATATAAGGAGAGCTAAGTTTTCCACCTTTGCTGCAAGGCAACAGCTTTTGTTAAGTTAGCCACACTTTTGAAGTGCATTTGGGTTCAGTTCCCCACTCTTTGGCTAGGAAACTGGCTTTCACCCGGGCCTTCTCAGGCTGTAAGCATGGATTCTAATTGCCGCAATTGGGCGCCATATGTAAAAAGAAAAATGTGGCTAATTAAACTATTTAACCAGTATTTATATTATTGTTAATTGGCTCGGCAGTTGTTAATCTTTAAGCAGCCATTACAAATGAGTACACAGACACCATGTGGATTTTAACAAGCCTTGGCCTGAATTGTGCAGTCCTAGCCCATCTAAGCTAGCTCTTAATTCTATTACCCAAATATGACCCCATATATACATACGTCCCCTTGGATTGCCATTCTCCACGATATGCCCATGTTCCTGGCCATGTGGAATGAGGTTCCTTTTTCTAACCCATGGTGTGTGCCTCTTTCCTGCTGCTCCTAGCTGGAATGAATTAATCTTCTGTCTAAAGTGCAGGCTTCCCGCTCTAATCCCAGGAAGTCCCACCTTTCTCTGTCTTTGCCTAATCTTAGGCCTCGGCATTTCATTTAACCAATCAGATTCAATGTAAGTAACAGACAGCAAGCAGGACCAATTAATTAACATTTAGAATGCTTAACACTACCCCAACAGTGGGTTGAGAATAATTCACCACTTCTACTGTGAGTTTCCAGCTGTTTTGAAACTGGTGTGTGGGAACATCACTGTGTATGAGAAAACAGTGTACATCAGCAGCATTATCCTTCTCCTCCCCCCCATCATTCTTGTTTCTACACCCTATGGATTCATTCTCCACAGTGCCATTCAGATGCGTTCAGCTGGGAGTAAGAGAAATGCCTTTGCCACATGCAGCTCTCACCTCCTTGTGGTTTCTCTCTTCTATGGTGCTGGCATATTCTCTTACATGAGACCCAGGTCCCAGTGTACCCTATTGCAAGACAAAGTTGGTTCTATTTTCTATAGCATCATTACTCCCACCTTGGATCCTCTGATTTATACTCTTCAGAATGTTGCTATACTCTAAGGATGTTGCTAAGGCTCCGAGGAGAGTTTTTAGGAGGGATATTGTTGTCTAGTGACTACAATTTTAGATGGCCTGGATATAGCGTTGGGTAGAATATACTCCTTACATTGATCAGGGTAAAACACTAATATAACACACACACACACACACACATACACACACACACACACACACATTTGTTTTTTTGACATATAGTTTCTATGTGTAAGCTTGTCTGTGCTAGAACTCACTGTGTAGACCAGACTGGCCTGTAACTCACAGAGATCTACCTGCCTCTGCCTCCCAAATGTTAGGATAAATGGTGTGTACCACCTCTGCCTGACCAACACTTCAGATGCAGAGTCATGTTCTTCTTTAAAAAGAAGATGAGCAATGTTTTAACCTCTAAGCTTACTATTATTTCCAGCAAGCCAAAACACACATCATGTTTTAGTAAGTTGTTTGAGGTGTGGGGACAATCTCAAAATATCTCTTTAGAAGAGTTAACACAGGGAGGTAGCTCAGTTAGTAAAGTGCTTTATGTGCAAGGTTGATCTGAATTCCATCCGCAGCATTCATGTCAAAACCCAACATCGTGGCTTAAGTTTGTAATCCCAATGTTGTAGAGGTATAGACAATATGATTCCCGTGGGCCTCAGGCTAGCCAGCCTGGGTGAATGGGCAGTTTCAGAGTTAGGGAGGGTTGGATGGTGGGTGTCTCCAGAAGGCTGAACTTTTACACACACACACACACACACACACACACACACACACACACACACACAAAGTGAGAGTATAGAAATCCACAAATAGAGACAGAGAAAAATACAGACAGACAGACACAGAATAAAAAAGGTAAATAAGATATATAAATGCCAGTGAGACTGAAAAACTAGTATGGCAGTGAAATAAGAGTCTTTTACAATTATTGTTTTCATTCATTGAAACAGAAGTAAAGCATGCCAAAAGAGAGTAAAACACTGTTACACACTGGTTGTTAGTAAAAGTGTGTAGATTAAAGAAAGTTTTAGAATGGATGGTGGATGTGGGTCAGCAAGAAGGCTCAGAATGAAAAGTCACTTGCCTCAAAGGTGCTGACAGTTCACGTGTGATCTCCATAACCCACAATGTTAGACAAAGAGAACAGACTCTTGAAGCTGTCTCTGACTTCCTCATGCATGGCAGGCAATTGCCTACATAGACACACATGCACAAAATAATAAATAAATAGGTAAATAAATGTAAAAAGACAGAAAGAAGGAAGGAAAGATGATATGAAAGCCACATCCATAGAGCCTTAAAGTTTGTTTTACTCAGTAGACAATAATTCAAAGGGGGCTGAGGAGATGGCTCAGTGGTAAGGGTAGCTTGCTGACAAGCCTGATGATGTGAGTTCAATCCCCAGGACCCACATGGTGGAAGGTACCTCTTTGACTTCTAAATCCACTAATACAAATACAATTAGTAAAAGGTCATTCTCATAAAAATGAATTTACAGGGAATGAATAACATTTTCTTTTTTTTTTTTTGAGGCAGGGTTTCACTGTGAAGATTTGACTGGTCTGGAGTACATTATATAGACTAGGCTGAGTTCAAACTCAGAGATCCACCTCCACAGTCCTGGGATTAAAAGTATCCTCCACCATGCCTGGCCATAGTTTTTGATTTTTAAGTGATCATATGTATTTACATTTTCTATAATATGTGTTAAATCACACAAATATTTACTGAATGTCTGTTATCAGCCAACTGCTTAGGTAGGCTTTTGGGAATCCTCTTTATGAAATCTCACATCCTTTTTGGGATGCTTGTGGTTTCTCTGTTTTGCAGTGGACCTACCACATGACATAGGAATATGCAGGTTCATTATTTCAAAGCATGAAAAAAAAAACCCTCTGCATTTTCTGAAGATTTGCTGTTGCTTTTTTTCTAATATTGTGAAAAGTTTATTTGTATTAATTGACTCCTTTTTTCCACAATCATAAGAGATACATTTGTTCTTTGTGTGATTAGAGAAAAATGTTTTAGAATGGACAATCTGATTTTACTATTCATTAAAGAAAAATTGAAGTCTTAGAGCAATCCAGCGCAACAATTTTCAGTAGTACAATTCATCTCCAGTGTAATCCAGCAAAATATTCACATATGTTAAGAAATTCTAAGTCCCAAGCTGCAATTTATCATTTTTCCCTATATGGTCTACAGAGCCAAGGCACAAAAGCAACATGGTCACTGTCTTTCAGAACCTCGGCCCTTATGACTGACAGCATCACTCAGTAGTTCAGTCAATGGCTCAGCCACTGTCTGAATGCCAGGGACCAACCTCTATTCCACCAAATTAGATCTCAGCTTCTCCAGTCTTAAAAGTTAACAGATACTTACTGGAGCAATCAGGGCTTTGAATTTTTAACTCCTGATTAATTTTCTTACAAAAAGTAATGAAGTGTCAACATAGGCAAGGTGGTATCACTGGGTGAGGCACAACTGTAAAACAATAATTATCTCATGGCTGATGCTTTGGACTTTTAAATAAGTCATCTCTTCAAAAAAGTCCCTAAAATCTTGGTAAAAGTTTAAATTACTGGTCATTAGGTAACAACCTGACAGGTGCCTCTTGAGACATCAGGACAAAAATATTTAGCTAAGTTTAATATAACACGATACCTTATGATTTAGATATTATTGTCCCTAATTTATTTTCATTCTAGGACCTTTAAACCATCTTGTAATAAACATGAAAAAATTTAAGTGCAAAAACGAGTAATACATGCTTTTAATACTTTGGAGGCAGATATCATTAAATATTTTCCTGTGACATAAAACTTTCAATCTTGGGCTGGAGAGATGGCTCAGGGGCTAAGAGCACTGGTTGTTCTTCCAGAGGTCCTGAGTTCAATTCCCAGCAACAACGTGGTAGCTCATAACCATCTATAAGGGGATCTGGTGACCTCTTCTGACCTGCAGGCATACATGCATACAGAACACTTTGTACATAATAAATAAAAACTCTTAAAAAAACCAAAAGCAAACTTTCTTTTTTAAAAATATTTATCTATTACTTCAGGTTACATCTCCATCACAGTGTGCTCTTTCTGCCCCTCCCAGTCCCGCCCTCCCACCCTCTACCACCTATCCCTTCCATCCCACTCCTCTGGAATGGAATGTCCCTACCTAACAGTCCCCCGGCCCAGTTCAGCAGTCATATGAGTGCCAAGAGCCTCCTCATACACTGGGGGCCTACATGCAGCACCAGTAGGGCAAAGTGTCTCATTGATAGGAAACAAAGTCTATGTTCCTGTTCCCCTTGGTGCACTGGTTGGAGTATAATTTTCCTGTACTATATGGCTAAAATCCGATTATAAGTGAATGGATGCCATGTGCATCCTTCTGAGTCTGGGTTAGCTCACTCAGGATGAGCTTCTATCGTTCCATCCATTTGACTGCAAATTGGAGGATTTCATTGTTTCTGATGGCTGAGTAATATCCCATTGTGTACATGTACCACAGTTTTTTAATCTATACTCAGTTGAGGGGCATCTGGGTTGTTTCCAGTTTCTAGCTATTACAAATAAGGCTGCTATGAACACAGATGAGGAGACGTCCTTGTGATTTGGTGAGGAATCATATGGATGTATACCCAGACGTGGTATGGCTGGGTCTTGAGGTAAAGCTATTCCAAGTTGTCTAAGATAGCGTCAGACTGATTTCCATAGTAGTTGTACAAGCTTGCACTCCCACCAGCAATGGAGGAGTGTTCCCTTTCTCCACAATCTCACCAGCATATGCTGTCATTTGATCTTTTGATCTTAGCCATTCTGACAGGTGTGAGATGGAATCTCAGAGTCGTCTTGAGTTGCATTTCTCTGATGATTAAGGATGCTGAGCATTTCTTCAAGTGTCTCTCAGCCATTAGAGATTCCTCCTTTGTGAATTATCTGTTTAGCTTTGTTACCCATTATTTGATTGGATTATTTGGGTTTTTTTTGTCATTTAATTTCTTGAGCTCTTTGTAAATTTTGGATATTAGTCCTCTGTGATATGTGGGGTTGGTGAAGATTTTTTTCCCAAACTGTAGGTTGCAATTTTGTTTGAATGACAGTGTTTTTTGCCTTACAGAAATTTTTCATTTTCATGAGGTCCCATTTATTGATTGTTGATCTTAGATCCCAAGCTGTTGGTGTTCATGTCAGGAAATTGTCACCTGTGCCAATGAGTTCAAAGAGTTTTCCCCACTTTCTCTTCTAATAGATTTAATGTGTTCAGTCTTATGTTAAGATCTTTGATCCACTTGGACTTAAGTCTTGTGCAAGGTGATATAAGTATGGGTCTAATTTCATTCTTTTACATGTGGACATCCAGTTGGACCAGCACCATTTGTTGAAGATGCTGTCCTTTTTCATTGTGCGGTTTTGGCTTCTTTGTCAAAAATTAAGAGACCATAGGTGTGTGGTTTCATTTCTGAGTCTTCAATTCGATTCCATTGATCAACTGGTCTGTTTCTATACCAATACCATGCTGTTTTTACTATTATTGCTCTGTAGTACAGCTTGAAATCTGGGATGGTGATAGCTCCAGATGATTTTTTTTTGTACAGTATTGATTTAGCTATTCTGGGTTTTTTGTTATTCCATATGAAGGTGAGAATTGCTTTTTCCAGGTCTATTAAGAATTGTGTTGGTATTTTGATAGGAATTGCATTGAAACTGTATGTTGCTTTTGGCAGGATGGCCATTTTTATTATGTTGATCCTACCTATCCATGAGCATGGGAGATCTTTCCATCTTCTGACGGCCTCTTCAATTTCTTTCTTCAAGGATTTGAAATTCTTGTCATACAGGTTTTTCACTTGTTTTGTTAGAGTTACCCTTAGGTATTTTATATTGTTGGTGGCTATTGTGAAGAGTGTTCTTTCCCTAATTTCTTGCTCAGCCTATTTATTTGTTGTATAAAGAAGGGCTTCTTATTTTTTTGAATTAATTTTGTGTTCAGTCACCTTGCTGAAGGTGTTTATCAGCTGTAAGAGTTTTTTTGGTGGAATTTTTGGGGTCGCTTATGTATACTATCATATTGTCTGCAAATAGGGATAATTTGACTTCTTCGTTTCCAATTTGTATCCTCTTGATCTCCTTTAGCTGTCTTATTGCTCTAGCAAGAACTTCAAGTACTATGTTGAAGAGATATGGTGAAAGTGGATATCCTTGCCTTGTCCCCGAGTTAAGAGGAAATGCTTCGTTTCTCTCCATTTAATTTGATGTTGGCTACAGGCTTGCAGTATATCACCTTCATAATTTCTAGGTATGGTCCTTTTATGTGCATTCTCTCCAGGACTTTTAACATGAAGGGGTGTTGGATTTTGTCAAATGTTTTTTCAGCATTTAGCGAGATGATAATTTTTTTTCTTTCAGCTTGTTTATATGGTGAATTATATTGATGTATTTTCATATGTTGAACCATCCCCTGCATTCCTGGGATGAAACCTACTTGATCAGTGTGTATGATACTTTTGACGTGTTCTAGGATTTGGTTTGTCAGCATTTTATTAAGTATTTTTGCATCTATGTTCATGAGGGATATTGGTCTGAAGTTCTCTTTCTTTGTTGGGTCTTTGTGTGGTTTAGGAATCAGGGTAACTGTGTCCTCATAGAATGAGTTTGGCAGTATTCCTTTTGATTCCATTTTGTGGAAGAGTTTGAAGAGTAT